>CM061920.1:345970711-346086531 GCA_031002005.1 Vandiemenella viatica | reverse complement strand
TAATAATTGGGGTAGAGAGTTGGTTAAAAGAAGAAGTACTGGACAGTGAGGTTTTTTCCTGATGGTTACAGACTACAGAGTGTACCGCAGAGATAGAGGAGCAATTGGTGGAGGAGTTTTCATACTAGTTATCAAAAAATACCACAGTTCACTGGCGTTCATAGATCAAGACCATGAGTTACTTGAGTTAGATTTCTGGGATAATAAAGAAAGAAAAAATCAGAGTGTTGGCTGCTTACCGCAGTGGAAGAATGACAAATGAAGATGAGGCTCTGGGGGAGAAATTAAATTCATACTCAGATTTCAGATAAGATTAATAACACAAGGGAACAAAGATTTACAAATACCTTATTAAGGGAAGGAGGATTTACACAAGTGGTAGAGCAAAACACTAGGGGACAAAATAGTTTGGATATATTCCTAATAAAGCCCGATAATAATCTTGTGGGGTGTCAAGTAACGGAAAGAATAAATGATCATTAAGCAGTTTTGATGGATATTATAGGATTCGGTGAACCAGCAGCCTAAATTAAAGGAGAAATAGATACAATTATAAAAAGGCATAAATTTCAAATTTGAAGGGATATTTCAGAGAACGATTCAGCAAATGGAAGGAAGGCACAAGTACAGTAGAGTCAATGTGGGAAGAGTACAAGGAGATTATAAGAAAGGGGGAAGAAAAATTTATTCCAAAGCAGAAAATAAAAATAAGTAGAGAACCTGTGTACTGTAATAGGGAAGTGAGGAGGTTGAAGAGGTGGGTACGAAGAGAACAGAACTAAAAGACAGCAGGGTAGTAGGAAATATTTAAAACAACTAAACAAGGACTTAATAACAGCAAAGAAATTGGCTAAAGATGGGTTTATGAAGAGTATTGTCAGTACAGGAGGACCATTAACTGATGCATCTAGAAACTTCAATGGCTATATCAGAAAAATGAGGGGAAAGGAAGGTGTAGAGACGCCTATAGATAAGGAGGGAGAAGAAGCTACTGAGGATTTGAAAAAAAAAGCAGAGATTTTAAGTAACTGGTTTACTGAGAGCATTAGGGACGATGAATCAGAAACGGGAGGGTCTAATTCGGAGAACGAGCTTAACAATATCATTAGAAATGTAGATACTAAAAAATTTGAAATTCATCCTGAGGAAATCATGAAGGAAGTAAGAAAAATAAAAAAACATAAAGGGGCTGGTGTAGATAATATTACTACATAAATATCTTAAAGATAGCCGGGTGTGACATTGTACCTTATCTTGAAATATTATTAAAATTGAGTCTGGATACTTGCGGCTTACCACAGGACTGGAAAAGTGCAATAGTAGTTTCGGTACATAAAGGAGGGGTGAGAAATAGAGTTGAGAATTACAGGCCAATCAGTTTGACATCAGTGGTAGGTAAATTAATTGAAAGATTGATATGCAACCACATCAGAAAAATATGTGAGGAACGTAAGTGGTTTTCAAGCAGGCAACATGGGTTCAGGCAAGGATATTCATGCGAATCTCAGTTGGTGGGATATGTGCAAGATATTTCAGATGAAATGGACAAGGGAAGCCAAATTGATAGCGTAGCACAAGATCTATTATTGGCGTTTGACGGATTGAGAGATAAAATGGTAGTAAATATGGTAAAAAACTATTGGAGTGGATGAGAAAGCGATTTGATAGGTAGAATAATTTTTGAAAGGTATAAAACAGAAAGTTAGGTTAGGAAATGCGGTATCAAAAGAAGTGGATATAAAAATGGGAGTGCCGCAGGGCAGCGTATTGGGACCATTGCTATTCATTATTCTAATGAATAATTGTGTTGTTTGTTTGTAGATGACATAATGCTATATAAAAGGATCAAAACAGTAGAGGACTGTAAACAGCTGCAGGGTGATCTGGACAGGATATCTATTTGGGTTGGTAAACAAGGGGTGAAGAAAATGCAAAGAAGAGTCAGATTATTAGATACACAAATATAAAACAAAAGATTAATTATGAATATCAGATGGGGAAAATATTTCTTGCTGAGGACTTGAAATGTAAATATCTTGGCATTACATTTGATAACAAGCTTAACTGGGCAGGACACATTGGACAGGTGGTAGGAAAAGGTTTCAAAATTCTGCACTTGTTGGAGAGAGTGATAGGGGATACACGAGAGAAGTAAAGCTTTGGTCAGACCATTGATCGAATATTGTAGTGCAGTATGGGATCCACATTTTGCGTATCAAATACATGAATTTGTGGGGGTGCAAAAAAGGGCTGCTAGAATTGTTTCTGGAAATTATCGTTGAATGCAATCAGTGACAGATAAGATAAAAGAGCTGGAATGAGATTCATTGCAAGACAGGAGGAGGGTGAAGAGGGTCATGGGAGTGTGCAAGGCTTATACTGGCGATGAGGCATGGAAAGATATTGGAGTAGGTATGAAAAGTAGTTCATGGAAGAGAAAAGATGACCATGACCACAAGCTGGCACTCGATTTTAGGCACAAGGGTGTGGGAAGATTCTCTTTTTTTAGGTAAGGGTGTCAGGGTTGGAATGAGTTACCAAGGGAAATGATGAATAACTTACCGAAAACGTTAAAAGAATTTAAAGTTAAAATTTGTAGAGGGCAAATGTAGGTGAGTGCAGGATAGGTGGAAGATGGGTGTGTAGGGATGTTTCCACCGGAGCGTGCGCTCCATTGCATTGAAATTAAATTACATTAAATCGCAGCCTACAGGTGGGGGAGGAGTGCGAAGCGGACCGCATTGTTGGATCGGTTCGCCAGGCGTATTTTGCCACCTGTGCGTCCCGATGCGCCTCGCCGCGATCTAATGTGCGATAGTTGTTCCAACAGCACTGGCTAATTTTTGTAATTTGAGCGTTACAATTTTAATAAATTAACTACATTATTTCAATAAAATTTGCTGTAAATTTACAATTAATTTACACGCTAAGTAGTGAATGGATTTTTTGAAAAAATGTAAATAATTTACACACAGAAAAGTTAATAACTTTATTAATTTAAATCAAGATGGAAAATTATAAAATTTTCGCTCACTCCTCATCTCATTAGTAATAACGTTCAAAGAGTTTTATTATTTACAAAGCAAAATATAATTATAACAAAAGGAAAAAGTAGATCTATGGGAGGAAATAGAAACTTTTTAAAGCGAACCTATACAGTATAATGTAATACTTCAAATTTTTATTTCTTTGTTTATTTTACGTGTTTAATATAATTGTCGCACCCAATTTGCAACGCTCTATGTTGCCAGATAACTGAGCCAGTTTCTTATTTAAAAAATTTGACATTTCCCCAAATCTTAATGGCTGCTTTATAGCATAACAGCCTTTGTAAGTCAAATCTTGAAATTTGTCTGCTGTCAGTATCGTCCATATCTTATGCACCCCAGTTCAGACATCGCTATTCAAAATGTTATCAATGCAGCAGGTGGCTAGTTTTGTTTTATTTATCTTATTAGGTAACATCGACATTCTCCTTTCATAGATTCTAAAAATTCTAACTAGAACACCAAAGTCGTTCTCGCTCATCCTCTTAACTTTACTGAGCCTCCAATTGAAAATTTGTTTCTCTTCATTTCCGTTTATTTGATTTCTTGGAATAGGTCTCATCAAATACCTCGAAGGGGGAAACGCGTCATGCCCTACTATTACATACGACATTGTAAGTCAGTTCGCTGCATGAAATTTTTATCGTGCAAATTCAATTTTCCAGTTACCAGTGCCTCACCAAACTTGCTGTGGCATCTGTAAGTTTTTCTTATCCCCCGACGAACACTATAACAAAACGATACTCAACAACTACAGGAGCTAGTAAAACAAAACAAAAAAAACTTTTTTGTATCAATAATGAAAAGAACCACTATTAGTTGGAACTTCTGTTGTAACATGCTTGCCACTCAATATGCCTGCACAATACCGCAATTCCATGTAAAAATAAATCCATTGCCTTTTCCACTTAATTTTTTTCTTCCTTAATAAACATCTTATAAAAAGAGCACTTTGGCTGATGCGTCCATTTGCAGTGCAGGAGTGAATAAATTAATGATCGAGAACAGATGACGACTCGCTGCGTCGTAATGGAGCATTTTGGCTCAATGCGACGCGACTGTGCTACGCCATTTATAGTGCATTTACCGCGACCACTGCACTTACTGATAACAATAGGTGATTAATAATATACACGTAAGTAAAAAATTAGAGCAATATATAACTAAGTGGTCCTTAGAATTATTTCTAACATTTTACTGGTCCTTTGGTTGAAGAAGGTTGAGGAACGCTGGTATAGAACTTTGCGGGTTTTTAGTTTGTCTTTTCGCCACCTGCAGTGCCACCATGCAAAGTGTGGTACTGTTCACTTCCGGATAACACTAAGTTTGTTTTTGTTCGCGGTGGAGTATGTGTGCAAGAATTAAACAGTGAAAGAACTGGAGGAATTACGTTTTAAATCCGGAGCACGTAATCTGTCGAAGTGCATTAAGAAAGAAATTATTAATAGGTAAGAATTCAGATGGAAGCGAATTAAGCCTTGAAAGTAGGGCCTAACATTTAATTTGGGCCTCGTTCCGGCGTTTCGTTCCTCGTTTGTTAAATTATAAAAGTTTTATTTTATCAACTTTTTTGAAGACTTTTTGAGTTGTATTTACAGGTTAATTACCCGAAGATAGGATAAACGAATTGTGTGCCGTCCATAAAAATAAATTTACTAACTTTTAAGAAGCTGATGTAATACATTGGGCTTTTTTAATTCTTTTTCTTTTTATTCCTTTTGTTGAGTCTAAAAGATCGGTCCGTCCATGTTACTCGTCCCAAGCTCTACGACCGCAAATTTAGACTTGGAATCGCTTGAGATTGTAACAATTTTTCAGTTAACCTGTAAAAATTTGTTCAACATCCGAGAAAAATCTTAACTGCCGTCTCTTACTTTTTGAAGTAAAAAAAAAAAAAAAAAAATGCGCGTCAACACAATAGCTAGACAAATCTAGTTAGTACTTTTTTATTAGTTAAATAGATTTTCAGTTGATCAAAAGTATTTTTTTAAAGATTAATTCATTCACACAACGTAGGAGAAAAAGGTAAACAAACCACTGCTGATCGAGGGTATGTTATAATCTAAGCACGACTACAACAAAATTAACTGGTTTCCAGCAGAGGCTGATACAACACTTCAAACTATTCGTGCAAAACATGAATAAAACCAAACAACCACTTACGACAGCGCTTGATCACTCAACCATCTTACGATTACTCACATGAGTTCACTTCGAGGGCGTTTTTCCATGCTGCAGTTGTATGATCCACTGTTGTTGTAGGTCATCTTTGGGGAAATCGTGATAACTGAGACCCTTATTTTTCGACGAAGTCGACGGACACTGCAGATACAACAATTAACCGGCACGCTGTATACTAAGGGGTAACCATAAATTACGTGAGGTGAAATAGGAGTCCAGCGAAATCTCACCAAATCTCACAAAAGGGGGGGGATCTACGGAAAGGGGGGGGTCCGGCCAGATCTCACGAAATCTCACCAGAGGGGGGGAGGGGTTTCCGGAAATCCGGAAAAACACCTCACATAATTTATGAATGCCCCCTAAGGTTTGTAGCGTTGATAACAAAATCATGTAAACACAAGATCAGAGGCCAGCCGCAAGTTCACTATATTACATTTTGGTGACCATATCGAACTTGCAAAGTTCAATTTCCGTTGACTTTACTTTCTCCTGCCACTGTGCATAATAAAGCTTTTTTTCCGTGCAGGAAACAAAGTTTTAGCGGAGTTGTGAAGATCCGTGTTGCAAAGCATGTTGTTATGACAGTTCTACTTCTTCGTTCCTGAAATGGGAAACTTGAAAAAAATCCTGCAGATGAGCAATCCGACTTAGTAAACGATGCAAATTCAAGTCCTTTCAGTAGTAAAGGGAAAAAGTCATTTACTTCAACCAATAATATCAATTGACAAACGAAACAAAGCTTAAGAGACGCTTCTCGAGTCCCTATCCCCATCAAAAATGTGTTATCAGGCGAGATTTTGGAAGTGTGCACCCCTTCCACTGTCAAACTCTCTGCTTAACACCATATGAATTTTGCTACCCGGAAGTCCGTTTATATCCAGCTGCCGACAAGACAGTTCATCTTAATATGAGTCTGATGATACGGCTCGTAATATTTTATGGCTGGCTTCCACGTCTGTCTTCAACATTATTTGAAACCACACTTGGCACAATATTCCTGAGCTTCTGTTTATGGAATAATCTGTTTTTCTTTCCAAATATCATTCGTTTGGTGATAGTGTGAATGTGTGTGTGTCCTTCTGCACCTTGTTTGATTGTCTGAATTCGTAATTCAGCGAAATCTATCTTCTCACTCGCCTCTCGTTGTCCACCCTACTGTACTCTAACAAGTTCCACGTTTTTACACTCATCGTTGGCTGACATAGCGGGAGTCTCCTGTTAACTTTCGGCGTTACCAGCATTACTAAATGTGGCTTCTCAGTTAAAATAGCTTACTGTTCATTTAATGCAGTCTGGCAGCAGGGCCCGCTCCAGGGGGGACAAACCGGGCATTTGCCAGGGGCGCTAAAATTTAGGGGCGCCATTTCGGCTGTAGGTGTGAGAAAAATATTAATAATATTGAAGTTTTAAATACTCAATTAATAAAAAAATTCCTCATGCTGATTTTTCCGTTCGATATAAATTACAGTTCTTAGCTATTTGGGTGCGCCCCTCGAGACTTCAAAGAGACGGGGCACGGACCTCAAAGGGGCGCGCCGTTGTTCAGCCACCTCTGTGGGAATTGCGCCATTTGTTAACGTAGGAGTGAATCCAAAATGCGCCGCGTCCGCGCCATGTATCAGCCCGAAGTCCGCGCCAGGTCTCTTCTGTGTGAATTGGGCCTTAACACGCGAGTAGAACGCTGCTTCGACTTGTGTTGTCTCAACTTGCTTATAACTGCTAATTATACAAGTAGTTTCATTAAACAACAGCATTAGTCTTATTATACGCCCTTAGTGATAAGTGGAAGTTCATAAAATTTACTTCAGGATTTCATAATTTCTAAAGGTAAGTACATCTATGATTAAGCTGTTATTTAGTTGGATAAACGACATAAGCGCACAACGACAAAAGCGCACAACAGAAGTGCGGTAGGTAGGGGCTGTTACAACTGCTCTCGGCCACCTGCACTGATTCCGACGTTATACTGCCCACAAGTTACTAGACACGGCGAAAAGGAGTGTTTTTCGCAATTGCAGTTAGGCTCTAACACATGAAATCGATAGTGCTTGGCTGGAAATGCTGACTATTTATTTTATTGAATTGATTAACCAATTCAATATGGATCTTAGTTATTGGAAATCGAAGTGGAATAATTTGCATAATAATTTCTTCTCGTAATCCGAGTCTCACAGATTTGTTGTACAAATTAGATACAGACATTGCAAGTGTTGTGGTTGGGTTAAATTACATACGCTAGCTTTGATGGCTTGTCAAAATACTGTAGTTTAGTGGGTGTGGGACAGTACTTACAATCATTAATAAATAAATAATATTACCAGCTGTTGATTACCGATTAGTTACATCACATACCATTAGTATATTCAATTTCTAATGTTAACTGCTAATATATAATAACCCATGATGCTTTCTATATATACGAATGCGGTTTCCAGATACTCTAATTGCTGCATTTAAAAACCGTTTCAATAAAAAGAAATTCATTAACTATTTTAGTGAATGTGAATAACTTTATCATTTGGTTTAATAAGTGCATTGCGCGACAATCACTCCACAACATCTTTTTATTTTTTTGTTAACTTCGAACGTATTCGATATAAGCCTATAGAAATTGCCATTCTGTATACACGGTTTCTGTATTTGCAGCAAATTTACGGATCGTATCCTCCGCGAATAAGCTCTGACCGTGTACCATAGTAACGCTAGGCTTTCTTTATGTTCACAGTGTATGGAAAATATTTTGTGTTGTGCATAAATATTTTTTATATTGATTGAGAATAATTTTGAAGTTATCTTAGTTATGGTTTTAGCTTATTTAGAACAAGGATAAATATTTACTTTTTATATTATTTTATAGTTTACATTGTTTGAGTTATATGCGTGCCTCTTCCAAAATGTCTGACGGTCAAAGAAAACTATCTTGTTACCTGTGCAAAAAAAGAAGGTTGGGGAAGGAAGCGGAAAGGCAGAATCAATCTGGCGCGTTAAAAATATATACTGTATTCAGGGCTGTACCAAAACAAATCTTAGAATCCAATATCAGGTCGGGATACAAAAAAGAACGGAATCGTCAGAGAATAATGGCAAACAAATGAAGTTAGTTTCTAAACCAACAACAACGTGAGACCCACAGAAAGCGTTCTACAAACTTTGTGGCCAAGAATTTTATGAGACGCCGAAAGAAGCTTTTTAGTAAGGCAAGGTCCACCTAAACTATTGCATAATTACAAATTTCCTTCCAATGACACAGGTCGACATTTTAGCGCAAAATATTATGCTCGAATTTTAAGCAATGCAGAGCAAATATTGTGAGATTGGCTACTCTCTTTCACAAAACTGCGTTTACTGCTTCTGTTGCAAAATTTTAGGCTCTTTAGTTAGTTCTATCTCAAATGAGGGTTTTAAAAATTGGAAGCACCTCGGCGAAACTTTAAAAGAGCATTAAATTTCGAAAAATCATATTCGGGCACAAAAATCATGGCTAGAAATGAACGAAAGATTAAATTGTTGTAAAACTATAGATCCTGTCGCTTAAGGAGTTATTAATGCCGAAATAAATCATTGGAATGAGGTGCTTCTAAGAATCGTAACAATTACCAAAATGCTTGGTAAAAGTTGTCTGGTTTTTCAAGGTACAAGCGACAAGTTGTAATTTCTTAAAAATAGTTGAGTTACTGTGTGAATTCGATCTATTATGGAAGAGCACGTCCGTTGAGTGCTATAAAAAGAAGAGACTAAAGCTCAATATCTTGAGAAAAATATACAAACCGGGATAGTCGATCTGCTGTCTCTGCAAAGTCTCATGTTATTGATGAAATAAAAAAAAAATCAAATATTTTTCCATAATTTTAAACTGTACTCCTGACTTTAGTAAGATACAGCAAATTACTATTGTAATCAGATATGTTTCAACCAATAAATTTCATCCTGATGTTGAAATTAAAATTAATTAAAGGTTTTAAGGCTTCTTACCAGCCGAAAGATCCACAGGAAAACAAATTTCTGATATTATAATTGGAAAACTTAATGACTTGGGTTTAAGTTTGTAGGATATCAGAGGGCAGGGACCGACAACGGGTCCAATATGAGGGGCGATAAAGCAGGAGTGCAATCTAGAATTAAACAATATAATTCGCGAGCATTCTGTTCCGTGTAGTAGCCATACACTCAATCTTGTTGTTAATGGCAAAAGCATCCTTTGAAGCCGCTAATTTCTTCAACATGGTCCAAAAAATATATTTATTCTTTTCGGCATCTACTTTTCGATGGGCAATACTTTTAAAGCATGTTCAGGGTTCAACTTTGAAAACATTGAGTGACACTAGATGGGAGAGTAGGATAGAGGCATTAAACCCTTTAAGATTCCATTTGGGAGATGTATATGACGCCTTGCTAAGCATTTACGAAAACCAAGAAATTGATAATTTAATGATTTTGGCAATTGAGTATGAAATTGCTGCTGAAGTAAATTTAAAGATGTAATAAAAAATTCGTAAACTGAAAGTAATGAAAAAGTTTTTTGTGATTTTAGCGTATTTAATGTAATTTCGTTTTATTTTCAAAATAATGGCATTTAGATTTTTTGTGTGATAATATCCATCTGTAATAGCATTTAAAAATGTAAAAAATATGGTTAATTGTAGCTATGTACAGATGTTTCGTAATTAATTTCTCTATTTTGTGCTGCTAGATCAAAATTCAATAAATTCATTTATGAATATATGCTTTTATTAAAATTTAAATAAAGTATTTTCATTCGATTAAAAATCAAAAATATGTACCACCTTTATTTATTTATTTTTTTAAATATGCAATTCTACATATTCTTAAGGGGCGGAAATTTGTCTATTTGTCCGGGGCGGCAAAACTGCTAGAGCGGGCCCTGCTGGCAGTAGCTCCGCGGAAGAGTTTAGCCATGACTTCGCACCAGTGTTAAAGGCAGGCAACTATTTCTCCAATGAATCCTTTATTACCACCTCAATGTTTGTCATAATGTTTCGATCAAGTGATACCAAATGTGCCCATCTAGTCGGAGTCTTCCTTAATAGAATAGCAAAAGGTACCACGGAGGTTACTAACGTCTTCCAGTTACACTTTCATTTTTCATTTTATGCTATCGCCGGATGCTTGCCCATGAGAGAACACCCTGGATGGTGGCG
The DNA here is from genome assembly GCA_031002005.1 of Vandiemenella viatica. NCBI lineage: Eukaryota > Metazoa > Arthropoda > Insecta > Orthoptera > Morabidae > Vandiemenella > Vandiemenella viatica. The sequence continues at coordinate 346,076,144 of CM061920.1, read as the reverse complement.
TAATACGCGAGTTCAAACTCACTGCAGCTGATTTCTGTAGTGTCAGTTTCAAGTTCCATACCTACGCCAATCCGTCTCTGCCTTGCGTCCACCAGTACCGTTGTTATAAAAGGAAACATCCAGTAATATATGAAGATGAAAACCATTTGGGCTAAGGGCGGAAAGAACAGTTATCTTTCTAACCTCAAAAAATGTTAAGCAAGCCATCATCACCTTACCTCCATATTTCTCCACTTAGCGTTTACACCAGGGATAGGTTAGTCAAGCTATGATGACGTCATTGGTCATTCGCTCTTATCGCTTCTTGGTTTATTCTTTTTAAAAAGGGTTATAACCATCATTCCTTACCCTTTCTCCTCACATAGACAAACTATTGGAGACATCTCCGTAAATTCCTTCTCGTTTAATGCAATTAGTATCTTCATTTTTCTTTATGGGATTTGACGTTCACTTAAAGTTCCTAAATACTGAACTCAATAGTTTGGTATAGTTACAGTGTATCTGATATTATTTTCGTACACTTGAAATGACGCCTATAACGTCGTAAAAAATAATGCACAGGCTGTCCATACATTTTCATACGCTTAGTTATGCAATTAAATAAACACATCTGAGCATAACCGTCATGAATAAATCGACAGGTTTTGTTTAACTTGATGTATCTTAATACTTGCCTCGAAAAAACTTTTATTCGGAAGGACGCCGGTTCGAATCCCCGTCCGGGCATCCAGATTTGGGTTTCCCATGGTTTTCCCAAATCACTCCAGACGAATGCCGAGATGTTTCCTTCAAAAGTTCTTGGCCGAATTCCTTCCCGTTTCTTGTCCCCAGTCCCATCCCGCCTCTAATGACCTCGACGTCGATGAGGTTAAAAGCCATAAGTAAAAAAAAAAATACTTTTAGTACGATTAAAGAAAATTGTACTGTATCACATATCTATAGTTAGAAGAGGATCAGGTTTAGCACATTCAATTATTTTACTTCCATTAATATATATATATATATCATAGGAAAATCGCATTTCACTTAGAGATTAATTTTCAAAAAAATTAATTTTAAACAGCTTTTTTAAGTGTTGCCATTTGATGAGAAAAATCGCAAAGCTCTCGAAATTTTAACCTTTTCCCCTTTACCTTTCTATTAGCATGATTTAATGCACGTAGCCATCTGGTATAACACACTAACATTACTGTTACATTTCACTGTCACAGTGACTTCGTGCATGTTGCCATCTGGTGGAACAGATTGACATTATCGTTTAGACGTAACTGAGCCACATTCACCGTTTGTTTCAAGTCGCAGTGATATGAATCACTGTTACAAAAAGAAACTGTTTAGCCAATTCCTAGAAACTACAAAGTCCATTCTTTACTTCACCCTATCTGAAAATAACTTATTTTTATGCTCGTATTGCTAAAGGACGTAAGTACTGTAATGAAATACTCTTTCGTCATATATTTAATTACATTTCTGCGACCAAGTAACTGTGAATATGAGCAGTGAGAGATTTTTAATTTTCCTAGTCATCTATTTATCCCTTTCTTCTTATTACTGTTATTATTTTTATTATTATTCTATATACTAAGTGTAAAGTCCCCTACCCATTAATTTTTCCATTTACGAATTTTTATTTTAAATTCTTTAAATGTTTTTGGTAAATTATTTATCACTTCCTTGATAATTTATTCCAGCCTCTGTCTCCCTAACCTACAAAACAAAATATTCCCATTTCCTTATACATGAAATCGAGTGCCAGCTTGTACTCATGGTCATCTATTCCCTTCCATGCATTGCTCGACGTCAATTGAAGTTTTAAGCTAAATAAAATGTTTACGTGTTTGAGCGAGAAACGGGTATTCTGAAGGAAGCTAAAGCCGATTGCATCGGGACATCACATTTGTGTAGGTTTTTTTTTTTTAACTGCTTTACGTCTCTTTTTAACATCGAGGTCTTTAGAGACGGGAAAGGATAGGGGGCAAGGATGGGGGCAAGGAATGGGAAGGAATTCGGCCATGGCCTTTTGAAGGAAGCATCCCGGCATTTGCCTGGAGTGATTTGGGGAAACCATGGAAAACCCAAATCTGGATGCCCGCCGGGGATTCGAACCGCCGTCCTCCCGAATGCGAGGCGAGAACGCTAACCGTTACACCGCCCCGCTCGGTGTTTGTGTAGGTAACTAGATACGCCAACGAACAGTACAATGCGAATTACCATTGCATGACCGCCCCAGCAGGCAAGCTGGCGACGACTTAGGCTGGTGTAGCGGTACATGATTGTGTCTCTCTTCCTGAAAAACAAATTTACTGATTTCGCAGGCATACTAATTTGATACGAGCGTGGAAACGTACCGACTGGCCAAAGGAGTACTTAGTGCCTGGTATATTGCCTGTCAGAGCAAACCAAGTTTTTTAGTGTAGCGACAAAGCAGTACCAGAGTGGACTTCGCGGTGACCCCAAGTGGGAACAGACTTGGTATTAATTCTTTTTAGTCCAGACTTCTAGTTCAACTCGTGCTGTTTACAAGTCGGCATGTGCAGACTTCATCACGGGAAATATACTTCTCTTTTGCCTTTGGGTCTGTAGCTTTTGACGGTTCTTCAGCATGACGTGAGTCTTGCTATCTGGATTCCATAGAAATTTACGCGGATCCGCAATTCGTAAAGTTGCGCGGAAACTTGTGTTATTATGAGCTACGTTGCCGCGCGTGGTCGCTTTCTGACCCGTCTCGGGCTTGACTGCTTGCATTGCCCCGCTTGCCCCTACCCTTCCACTTAAAATTAGACTCACGTAAAGGGGGGCATGTGAGGTTTTGAAATTCTTGAATGATGGTAGAGCTAAAAAGAAAAAAAGGAAGCATGAGAGTTAAAAAAAAAAAGGTCTCAAAAAACTACGAGATCGATTGGGGGGACGGGGGGGTCTCAGTCAAAATCTCTCTTCATTTTAGAGGGGGAGGTATTCCGGAATTCTGTAAATAAACACCTCACGTAATTAATGTAAACCACCAAACGAATGTGTGTCTTTTTCACCCGTCGTGGTTCTCCATTAATTAGATTAACTTTTACGTATTTATAAGAATATCCGTATATTTTGTCGTACGCATTACTATAATTTGAATCATGTTCCCTATTTTCTAACTCGTTACTAAGGTATCTAGTGCACCAAGTACTTGTAAAATTATTTAAAACATAATGAATCAGTATATTAATTTCTTTGAATTATTTTGCACTATACAACAATGATAATTCTCCTCCTTGGCTCATTTGACTGCGGTAACGTGATAGTGCCTGGTACCGAACACAGGGTTAGGGGGCATCCCTCGGCTGAGATCTGGTCCAACTGCCCCTTCCCTCTGGTGAGATCCGGTTCGGGAGACCCTCATCCCCCCCTACAAGTCGCCCTCGCAACTTTTTGTAGACTTTTTTTTTAGGTCTCACCCTTCCAGAGCCGGTTACACATCCACTTTTCGACGAAAAACCCCCCTAAAATCGACTTTTCGCGTCATTTGTAGACCTTTTTTCCTTCGGAAGATTAGGACTGAATGAGCCGGCAGCGGGTTTCATCTTCTTCCATTTTTCATTCATTCTCAACATATTTAACTAAACATACACACATCACAGCCCAAATAACGATAATAATGCGAAAATACTCTTCTATTACTGGGGAAGGCAACGGGAAACGACATCAGGATAAATTTTCCAATGAAAAGTACCCACCAATCTAATGATTGAGGAGAAAAACACCAATGATATGAATATGATATACCTTGTTACTATTATTAATTTTTTCTAAAATACTTGCATGTTGAATTACTTTTGTTATGATACACGCCGCGTTGAGTGGGAAGACGCCTCTCAGCCGTTGATTATATTTGCAGTTGTTTAGGAAATCAGTTGGGAGAGGAAACAATCAGTACCATTTGTTTGTTAAGATCTTTCCACCAAAAGTAGAAATGATTGATTGTCTTACAAAATGTTTCTTTTTTTTAAGACTCAATGTGATTTATTATTTTTATTTAAGTATCTTATACACAGATACCAACTAATGTGATTGTTTGACTGCATAGTAGTAGATTATTTTGCAAAACGATGTTTTAAGGGATGTAATGTGACTAAAGACTGAATACTTGCTATATTTGGATTATTTACTTTACCATTAGAATTAGATTTAAAAACAAAAGTCTTAAAGTTACTTTAATGCGTAAGTGATAAGTTTATGGTTACAATTGCAAAGAGTATACTTGAGAGACGCTTTACATTTTTAATTTAACGTTATTTTGCTAGCTAAAATGTTTTTAACTGTTGTTTTTATTACTCAACATTAAAGCTGATTTATTAATTAAATTAATAGACGTTTATTGTTTAATTTTATAGTACTTTAAAACCTTATGCTGGATTCCGCGGGACTGACGACAATCCCGAATTTTTTTTTGCTTCTGACTTATGCTTTGTCGATATCGAGGTTATTAGAGGCAAGATTCACAGAATTGTAGTCCCCATGTTATGAGACCATTCAGCTAGCAAACAGTTTTTGTTCCTTAATCATATTTTTCAATGCATATTTTCGTTTCTTCAGTTACCTTTCTTTATTGTAATCACAGGTTCATTCTATTAAAAGTATTTAAAGAAATGTAATACTCACAGCGTTAGTAGTTTATTTACATTATAATATAACCTTGTTTCTCAAGTTTATTTCATGTGATAATTTTTAAAATTATAATAGAACTGAAGATCTACTATATAATTTCGTAAGGTCGCTCATCCATTCACCACGATAGCTACTGACTGGATAACGGTGTCACGTGTCAGCCTTCGTTCACAAAACAGCGACCAGAGATACCATTAGAAGAAATACGTGGTTAGGCCTAAAATTTAATAGTTAAGCAACTGCTACCAAATGAATTGCCATAATATATTCATTAAGTTTGATTTTCATAGCGCTTCATTGTTAAAAAATTTTGATAAATTTTACGGCTGAAAAAACGCGGATCTGCTTTTCAGTAACATGTTACTAATTAAAGCAACTTAAAAAAAACTTTAAAAAATTTAATTACTCATGGTCTCTACTCTAACCACGAATGTCATTTGTCATTCCAGCATGGAAAAATTTCAATCTAATTAAAATGTTCACTAATGTTGTTGCTTGACCAAAGTTTATGCATTACGGTTTATTTGCTTTTTAGGGATTTTACTGACCACTTTCGTTAATGGTTTCTGTTCGTGTTCACTGTTCGTGAGTTATTAGGGTATTTTAAGTGGGCATCAGACCAAATGTGTTACCGAATCGAGTATTAAGGAAACTCATTTCTTCGGAGTTGCTCAACTGGTTAATAATATGGAATGTGTTTTATGTTCTCTGGCCTTTACAGATACTATGACCAATGATTACATTATGTATTTTTGCCTAGCCTCAATAAAAAAATAATAAAAAAACAACGTGATGCTTTCGAAGCAAACAGGAAATTTTAAAAATTTTGCAGAGTGTAGGTACTTTAAGGGTCAAATACAAGTAAATTTCTAGTTAGCAATTATACGATTGCGCTATCGTCCCTGTTCGTGTTTAATACCTACCTCTATTAATGCTGCTGAGTTCTTCAAGCTAAGAGATTCTTTTCACCCTGAAACACCGGTCAAGTTTATATTTGGTCAAATCAGGTCAACCTGTCATAATCTTTCATCCTAGAAACTGAACTATTCTAGACCCGTGACGATACGCAAGAAACGGTCACGGGCTTACACTAGTAATAAAATATTAATCAAGAAACAGGGAGTGACATTACAGTACTTAATCAGTGACCTCGTCATTTCAGCTTGGTGACGGTGGAATGGAGTTAATTATCCATAAAAGCATTGTATATTTCAAACAGTTGTACAGTACTAATTCTTAATTCGTGTTATTGTTATTGCATCGCTGCAGAAAATGAAGTAATTTTCAGAATTGTTTCTACTCGCGTGTCGCCTGATTTAGGCATCATTACAATCAGTACCGTTGGTTAAATGCTTCCATCATAGAGCAGCAAATGAGTAACCGACATGCGTTCAAGTCTCTCACACCCTTACGCCGTAGGTATGTTTATCATCCTTCATTCTTTCAAAGAGGCATACGGAGGCGGGAAGAAGAATAAGGTGCGATAATTTCCAAACAAGTCCTGTAGTCGATAAAAGGACAAAGGTATCGAATATGTCATAGTGTTGAGCTCTTTTTAAAGACGGTATTATTATTATTTTTCCAAATCTAACCTTCGCCAGCTGACTAACTTAGAATGGACTCAGATTTTTATTAAAAAAAAAATACTACTATAAATTATGTATTTGCCGGAAGAGGACATTTTACAGTAATTGCATATGTCAGTATTGTATTAAACACAGGAAAATACATAAATCATGAAGACTAATTTACATATTGCATTTCTACTTTCGTTCTCTAACAACGGAGCTGATATTCCGGGAGGACAGGGGTTCAAATTCCAGTCAGACCAGCACGATTTCAGTTAACCCTGGTTATACGAAATCGCCCAGGCGATTGCCGAGATGGTTCATTTGAAAGGTCATTGCCGAATTCCTTCCCATACCTTGTTCGCTATCCTAATGACCGCCCGACATCGACGAACCGTAAAGCTCTAAACAAAAAGAAAATCTCTATAACAAAAGAACAATAATGAAGTATCAATATTATTTCATCAATGTAACATAGTTCCTTTCAAATCTCTGGTTGAGAGCTAACTTTTTGTTCACGTTAGAGTCAGTCAAACGAAAATATAGTTGCATAAAATATAACACTCGGCGTCGCCTTTTCCAAATACTATATTTATGATAGCCTAAACACAAGAGAAAATTGCTCAAGTTTCAAAAATTTTGATAATATAAACGTTTGGCAGTCTTCAGGACAGCATCGTTTTTACATAAAACTAACCTACACTTTTATTTTATGCCGAATTCAAACGCCACAAGGAATCAACAATATTTTACAACTGAATGACCTGAGTCATGTTCCTCAGTTGCCGCTGAGAAATTTGTATATTTATTGAATAATACGACAATTTAGTTGATTTATTTCTCCTTTAGGGTTCCCTCCGTTTTCAATAACATCTTCAGCAGTTCAACTGTTTGAGATTGTTATAATTTTCTATTTTGTTATGCTGTTGTAAGACCTTCATGCGGAAATACAATGGAAACTACGTTATACTGATATTTACTTCTAAACGTCAGCGTTTTCTGTGCCTTGTCCATATTTGATACTTTGTTTAGATTTCTTGTAAATGAATCTAAATAATTCGTTTGTCCGTCATGAATTCAAGTTCGCACTGACAAGGGAAGGAAGCCAATTCACACTGTGTGTAATAAAAGCTCATGGCCCGAGGTGTAATATAACATGTGTTTTGTTGCCGTTGTCGAGAAAAATGCCATTGAAATATTTCGTTGCGTTCAAATTCTTTCAAGTACATTTCAAGGGGTGCGTGGGGCATCTCATAAGCCCGTCGTCATTTTTTAATGCCGTTTGTTGTGGAAAACCCGTCACTTTCAAATTTAATTATGTTGTTCGCAAACAAAGTAATATTTCATGAATAGAAACATTGCTTCAGCAGGTATGAAATATTCGACCGTTACAGTTGAAGGACAGATTTCATTCCTGCACAAGCGGATAGGAGGATCGAAACGAGACGCCATCAGTTTTTCCATAACAAAAGACATTTAAAAAAACTTATACATAATTGTTGAAACTGACTGTCGGGAATATCTGGTCACATATTTCAATACCTAAGCAAATAAAAAAAAGTTGCTGCAAGCGGTATTCGATCCGGCGACAAACTGCTTATGAAGCAGAGAAGGACCACAGTTAGGGAAATATAACCTACTGTGCATTGAACTCGATAGGTTTTTTAAATTATTTCTAGATGTCATGATTGCGTTTCGAAAAACTGCATAATTTACTAGCACCAAAAATTTTGAATACCGCAACGAGTTGGAAGAAGCCAGTTAACCCAATGGAAAGGCTATTTGTCTAAGGTACATACGTTTAGAATACTCTTGGTGATTTTTTGTTTTATGGTGCGAGATTTATATTTTATGATTTCAACTATTTATCAATTTACTATACATGCCTACAAAATTTACTATGTTTTTAAAACAATCTATAAATATTTACACAAAATGGACAAATGTTTAAAATATGGATAGTAAAGTACAACAAACTGAAAAATATTGACTCTTATAAAAGTTAGTAATTTTTTTCGCAATACGTGAAATGCATTTTCACGTGCACTTCGAAACTCTGTATCAGTGTCACTTGGTTGCATTCGGGATGAAAGTGGGATCAAATTTCCTCCAATATGTTGTCTTATAATAGTCTTTGCAGTCAGCATCATATAGAAAACTATTTTCTCGCATTTTTCCGGTGCGTTTTTAATAAATTCGTACGTAATGCTGTGCTAGGATCCTGAGGCACGCTTGAAATCTGAAAAAAATTTACAACCCGATCGCTGGTCGGCGCATTTTCTTGATGCAATCCTAGATAATACAACAACCACCCGGTTCCGCCGCTTCCTCAGGACGCAGGACGCGTTCCGTGGCCCGGCCCTAAGCGTTGCCATCTGTGAGCAAAACTTGTAACTTGTGTTCTGTATGATACATGTATTTTTGTTTGTGAAATGTGTAGTTTATAAGAAGAATATTGGGGACCGTCCGAGCATTCACCTAGGTCAGTGGCCGACAAATTTTAGAACTTGAAGAGGCTATATTACTATTAAAGGAGTTTGGAAAAATTTATAAGAGACATAGTAACAATTTAATAAAGAAATTATTAATATAATTTATTAAATAATCAATACACCATCATGCATACGGTTGTGCAAATAATATATTCATAAATAAATCACATGTAGGCTAAATAGTAAGCATTTTAATTAATGAGAACAATGTGCATTCATTTCCTTAGAAAGTTTTATCACACTACGTGCGTAACTTCTTTTTAATTTAGAACGTGAATTTCACATCGGTTATTTGGTTTCATGTTGGAAGACGTTAGTTCACATTAATGAGCCAGGTCTTTAGAGCTTACCGACGTTGCTAGTGCTAGTAGACTACTATTATTGTCGGTAAAGACGTATGAAAAAAAAAATATGAAACAGCCGCATGAGACTCGGGAGCAGCAGTTTGCCGACCCCTGGCCTAGAAGATTGGATGCCGCATTTAAGGTGCGTTCCCACGACTCGTAGTTGTGGACGCCTTTCATCTTTGCCACATATGCTAGCAGGGACGGCGCGCCACGACCCACCACCAGGCGGTAAAAGATGAAAGGCGCGTATTTCACATCACGCGCCGTGGGAATGCGGCTTTACACTCTCGTCTCGCCTCGCGCCTCGTGCACGAGCGCTGACAAGAATTACCGTTTACACCAGTGATGTCAAAGATACGGCCCGCGGGCCGCATCCGGCCCCCGGTCCCTATCAATACGGCAGGCGATCGCAATGTGACACAGAAAGAAGAATCATGTTTTTTTAGAGCTTCTAGACTTCACTCGATTCCTCTATTATTTGACTCTGGTCCGCGTACACATTCTAAACTTAATTTATGGCCCCCTTCAAAATTGAGTTTGACACCTATGGTTTACACTCTCGCTAGAATTAATTCATGGATGATTACTATTACTATCACGGGTAGCAGGATAAGGCAGCTTCTGAAGTAATTCTCGAGTTGTTGTCAGATAATCATCTCGAGCAGCTAGTTAATGAACCTACGCGGTGTCATAACGGTAGCGAAAACATTTTAGACTTGCTGGTTACCAATAGGCCAGAATTATTCACCGACATTTCAACGACCACAGGAATAAGCGATCACAAAGCGGTAATTGCGACTATCAAATTAATGACCAAGCGAAAAAGGAAAAAAAGGGCGGATTGTATACAGATTCAGTAAGGCCTCAAAGGAGTGTTTTAGAAACCTACATGAGGAATAAATACCATAACTTCAAGTTAACAAAGGACACCGTTGAAGAGATGTGGCATCGTTTTATACATATAGTCAGGGAAGGAATGAAAATACATATACCTAAGCGGACAATAAAGGGGGAGAATGATCCACCGTGGTACACATGCGAAGTCAAAAGATTACTCAAAAAACAAAGGAAAATACACGCACGCTCAAGAAGGAAGGGTGTCGCAGCGATTTAGAAACCTTAGCTCATTTAAGAGGACGTATTAAGAATGTAATGCGCGAGGCCTTTAACGATTTTCATTCCAACTCTTTCTGTAAGAGTCTCACAGAAAACCCAAAGAAAGTTTGGTCGTATGTACGAAAAGTCAATTGTACCAACAGCAATATTCAGCACTAATTCGTGAAGGTTCCGAGGTTAATGAAAGCCGCGATAAAACTAACGTACTAAATACTGTATTCAAAAATTCATTTACAAATGAACATAAGGATAGTATTCCCGTTTCCCACGCCGTGGCGAGTCGGTGATGGAATCATCACGAATAGATACTGCACGTATCGTTAAGCAATTAGGCTTCTGAAGTGGGGGAAAGCACCGGGCCCGGATGGAATTCCAGTAAGAGTATTTTCAGAGTATGCGACGGAAATCGGGCCATTTCTGTCTGATATATTCAGTAAATCATTAGAAGAGCGAAAAGTACCTTCAGACTGGAAAATAGCGCAAGTAACTCCGATTTTCAAGAAATGTGATCGAAGTGATCCTGGAAACTATCGTCCTATATCTATAACATCTGTTTGTAGTAGAGTTATGGAGCATATTATATGATCGAACATTATGAATTTTCTAGATGATAATAATTTGCTTACAACAAATCAACACGGATTTCGGAAGAAAAGATCATGTGAAACACAGCTGGCCCTATTTACACACGACGTAATGAAAGTTATCGATGCAGATTCACAAGTAGATGCAATTTTTTTAGATTTCCAGAAAGCCTTTGACTCTGTGCCACACAACCGCCTTTTAGCGAAGCTTCGAGCGTACGGTATATCGGATCAGCTTTGTGAATGGATAAAGGATTTTCTAACTTGTCGGTCGCAGTATGTTGTTGTTGAAGGAGAAAGTTCTTCTAATCTAGATGTTACATCGGGTGTACCTCAAGGAAGTGTAATAGGACCACTTCTTTTCTTAATTTTTATAAACGATAAAAATTATAGACAAAGTGAAAAGCCTTTTTAGATTGTTTGCTGATGATGTGGTTATTTATAGGGAAGTAAGAAATTTGGCCGATTGATTAGAAATTCAGCGCGATCTGGATGTCATTTTGGCTTGGTGCGCTGAGTGGCAACTTACTCTAAATTGTAAAAAGTGCAAGACAATGAGCATAACTAACAAAAAGAATCCAATTGTTCAGAAATACGAGTTAAACAATACAGTTATTGATATGGTCGATTCTATGAAATATTTGAGAGTAACAGTACAAAGGAACATGAAATGGGACATACACATTAATTCGTTAGTAGGTAGAGCAAATTCTAGGCTGCGATTCATAGGTCGAATCCTCTAAAATTGTAATGAACAAACAAAGGAGATAGCGTACAAATCTCTTGTGCGTCCACATTTGGATTATTGTTGTGCCATTTGGGACCCGTTTCGTAAGGGTTGATCGAATGTATAGAGAAACTACAGAGAAGAGCCGCTCGATTCGTGACCAGTCCTTATGAAAGCGTCACAGAACTGATTAGTAGATTAGGTTGGGAGTCTCTGGTAGATAGACGACACACGTTTCGTTTAAACTTATTGGTAAACATGCATACTCTCACTTTCACTTTTGAGTGTAGTGAAATACTTCTTCCACCAACCTATTTGAGTCGGAAGGACAGGAAAGATAAAATTAGAGAAATAGGGTGCCAGACTGATTCTTATATGAATTCTTTTTTTCCTCGTACCATTAGGGATTGGAATGCACAGCAAAGAGATTAGCTTTGGTGCTGAGCACCCTCTGCCACCCACAATTTTGTGAATTGCAGAGTATATATGTAGATGTAGATGTAGACTCTGCGATTCATTAAAAGTGTGTGGCAGAGGGTGCATTGCACCTATCCGAAAGGGTAATAGTTTGGAAGGGATATACGGGATAGGGTAGGAGGCGCCCATGGGCTATTGTGAGGAACCATCCAGCATTCGCGAGGAAAGATCTGGGAAAACCATGGAAAACCCAGATCTGGATGGCCGGAGAGCTTTATCGAATGCTACTCCTGTCGGAAATTAAGTTTACTCGCCCGGTAAATCCTTTCTATTCCATTCCCTAATCGCTCGCGGAAAAAATGAATACAGAAAAGAATCGGTTCGGGCCCTGATTTCTCTTATCTTATTTTCACGGTCATTCCGAGATACGAATGTTGCTGATAGCAATATTTCTTTGCTGTCATTCTGAAATATGTCAGTCGTGAAATTTTCTAATGCAACCGGTTGCGCCTTTTACATACCAAAAACCGGAAACAAGGGGGTCTTCAAGTTACCAGCGGAGGCTTCTATCTTGACTGCAGAGCTGACGGGCATCTTGGAAGCACTTAAACACGCCATGATTTCACACGTTAAAAACTTCATAATTTTATCCGACTCAAGATCGGCTCTGTCTCTACTAAAAAACCATCACAGGCAGTGGCACAATGACCCTCGAGTATATAATATCGTGAGATTAGTTCAAGAGTTAAGACGCTCTAACAAGACAGTGAAATTTAAATGGGTCAAAGCACACTGCAATCTTTTAGGAAACGGGATGGTGGATCGATATGCCAAGCAAGCTGCTCGCAGTGGTGCAACACACAATAAAATGATTCCTGTTCCAGCAGTTGGCCAGATCAAAAACAACATAAAACTTAAGTGGAACACCGAATGGAAGAGCTCACTTTTGATCAAAGGCCAACACTACGGGCGCATTCACCCCGAGATACCCTCACATCAATGGTTTGAGGTACACCTCGGAGACTCAGCAGCAGTATTGCTAGACCAAAATTCAACCACGATTGTTTCAAACAACACCTTCACAGACTACACATTATAGACTCTCCCAATTGTCCTTGCGGAGAAATTGAAGATCTAAACCATCTGTTAGTTGGCTGCCGACGGAAGAAGATGGAGATTGATCACGTCCTAGATGTGCTCGTGAAAGAAGACATTTCGTTGCCCACTTGCACTGCCTCACTCCTTGCATCTGAATATTATGCTATTTATCAAATTTTGTACCAGCACATGGAAAATATTGGCGCCAAAATCTAAATTAATTGTTAATAACTTGTATGTAACTGCAGGATATTATTATCGGTATGTTACTGATGTTATTCTGCAAAATCATATAGACAACTGCATGATATTAGAATAGTTATACCGGAGATGTTACTCTGTAATTGAAAGTGGCAGTATGGGTGAAAGCCTAAATGCCAATAATAATAATTTTAAAACCACGGGAAAAAATGGCCTGGTTTTATTAATATCTTCACTTCTTGTTTGATGTAGTTTTATGAAGCCTCGGAGCAACTGGCTGCACCCCTGTTCTTGCACTGGTTTGGCATTCCTTTCAAGGTCGTAACACCCTTCAGTTCGCGGAAGGCTCCTGTTCCAGGTAGCGATTATTTGTAGCAGTGCGGTTAGTTCTTAGCTGACCAAACTACAGGAATTCAGTTTTCTGTCTTTGTTCGAAGGCTGTGTTAGCTAGCAGTTTGTTCCTGAAGAGATAGAATCAAAGTTTGTAAAAGGCACAGCGAAAATGCTAATACAAAATTATATTACCGGCTAAAATGAAAACATCACGCGTCTAAGAGAGTTTATGCTGCATTCGTAGACTGATCTTTTAACCTTTTTTTTTTTTTTTTTTTTTTTTTTTTTTTAAATATAAATGCTGTTATTTTGGAGTTTTGCAACACTAATTATATTTTCACTTCCTCTTAAGGTAGAGGGGTTTTGGGCCAGCCATTAATTTAATTCTTAAGGTAGAAACCAGACATTCATCTTCACCGAACCCCCTTCTGGTGTCATGTATTCTTATTTTGTTTCCATTACTGAATCCAGTATTTGTGTAATATTTTAGACTCGCATATGTCTACAGGAAGAAAGCGCTCGTGTAGATCTCCTGTTGCAATTCGATAGATTATCTCCTTGGTTCGGGTTGCTATTTATTGTTTTTATATATATATTGATATAATAGATGTGGTTGTATGCGGCTCAGTGATTCTGTTTCAGTAGACCATTCTCTTAGCAGTAGTACTATGTGGGTGTGAAGTGTGTAGTGTGTACCATGGCTGAAAACAGGTAGATATCTATGTTATCAGAATAATGAATTTATTTCATTTTCGCGGCAGCGACGGATGTTTCACACCTTGAGATATATTTACGGCGCATTACATTTGCATTAATACCCTTTTTTTTTTTAAATTGGTGAACAGCTAGGTCTGCGCAGTCAGGATAGGACAGTTGACCAGGAAGTATGTCAGAGATGGCCTTCTGCCACATCACCATCCTGGAATTAGCCAGGAGTGATTTCGCGAAAAACAGTCGAATTCAAAATCCGGGTGCTCTCGAATACCAGGACTGCAGAACATCACTCTCATCTTCCAGGCTCGGTAGAACTTCACCTATCAACATCTGATAAGATCTCGTAAGAGTGTACTACTTTGATTTTTTTTAGTAAACCAAGATGATATGCGTAGTGAATCAACCTATTTTTTGAGCTGACGAAGAATATCCCGGTATTGCCTCTGTATTTTTTTTTTTTTTTTTTTTTTGCTGTCGTCAGTCTTTAGACTGGTTTGATGCAATCCTCCATCCCTTCCTATCCTGTGCTAGCCTCTTCATTTCTACATACCCCTGACAACCCACGTCCTCAATTATCTGCTTTATATATTCTAATCTCTGTCTACCTCTACAGTTCTTACCTTCGACTGTTCCCTCCACTAACAAATTAACCAATCCAGCATGTCTCAAAATATGACCTACCAGCCTGTCTCTTCTTCCTGTAAGCTTCTTCCATAAACTTCTTTTCTCACCCATCATTTCCAAAACTCGTTCATTTCTTACTTTGTCTGTCCACCTAATTTTCAGCATTCTTCTGTAGAACCACATTTCAAATGCTTCAAGTTTCTTTCTGTCCGGTATTCCTAAAGTCCATGTTTCGCTACCGTAAAGTGCTGTGTTCTTTCTAATTCCTAGATCAATATTTGAAACTAAAAGGTTTCTCTTTTTCATGAAGGCTCTTTTTGCTAGTGCTATTCTGCTTGTAACATCATTCCTGCTTCGGCCATCGGTTGTAATTTTGCTTCCCAAGTAACAGAACTCACTCACTTCTCCTATTGCATCCGATCCTATTTTTATATTTAATCTGCTAGTATTGGTATCATTTCTGCTACATTTCATCACTTTTGTTTTACTTTGATTTATATTCAGTCCAAAATCTTCCTTCAGTATTTTGTTCATGCCATTCAATAACTTCTCAATATCCTCAGCCCTCTCTGCTAATAAGACAATGTCATCCGCAAATCGTAGCATACTGATTTTTTCTCCCTGAAAACTTATGCCACATGGAAATTTTTCTTTGACTTTCTTCATTGCTTCTTCTACATACAAGTTGAATATTAACGGGGATAGACTACAACCTTGTCTCACACCCTTTTTAACTGATGCATGTCTCTCGTGATTCTCTACTTTTATTACAGCCACTTGATTCTTATATAGTTTATAGAGTATTCTTCTATCTCGATACTTTAGACCTGACTTCTTTAGAATTTTGAACATCTTGTCCCACCTAACATTATCAAAAGCTTTTTCTAAATCAACAAATGCCATAAAAGTATCTTTGTTTTTCTTGATCCGCCCTTCAAGTATTAATCTTAAAGACAGAATTGCTTCCCTTGTACCGCGATTTTTCCTAAACCCAAACTGATCTTCACCTACTATCTCTTCTACTACCCTTTCCATCCTTCTGTATATTATTCTGGTCAGTAATTTTGAAGCATGTGATGTTAGACTAATGGTGCAATAATTCTCACATTTGTCGGCTTGTGCTTTCTTTGGAAGTGTGAAGATGATATTTTTATTAAAATCAGTTGGATTTTCTCCTGTTTCATAACTTTTTGATATCAGCTTGAATAATCTTTCGATTCCTTCCTCTCCTAGAGATTTAAGAGTTTCTGCAGGGATCTCATCAATTCCAACTGCCTTATTTGCTTTCAAGTCATTCAGAGCTTTATTAAATTCTGTCTTCAAAACAGGATCTCCTAAGTCATCAATGTCGACATCGCCTTCCTTTTCCAATACACTATTGTTCAAGTCGTCCCCATCATACAGTTTCTCAATGTATTCCTTCCATCGGTTAGCTCTATCTTCTGAGCTTGAAAGAGGTTTCCCATCGGCAGTTTTAATGTTCATACCTCTTTTCTTCATTTCTCCAAAATTTTGTTTGATTTTTCTATACGCAACATCTACTTTTCCTACGACCATTTCCTTTTCTATTTCTTCACACTTTTCTTGTAGCCATTTTTCTTTTGCTAATTTGCATTTCCTATTTATTTGATTTCTATATTGCCTGTACTGCTCTCTTCCTGCTTCATCCTGAGCATGTTTGTACCTTCTCCTCTGATCCATCAGCTGCAAAATTTCTTCTGTGATCCAAGGTTTTTCGGGCAGCTTGTTCCCTAAAGCCTAATGTTTCTTTGCCAGCTTTAATTATTTCGGTCTTTAATGCATTCCATTCGTCCTCGGTTGAGCTCCTTTCACAGTTAATTCTTAGACCTAAGTCTACCCTTTCTGCAAATTTTTCTCTTGTGCTAGATTGTTTCAGTTTATTCACTTCCAGTCTGTTCTGATTATACTGCTTCCTTATTCGCTTAAATTTCAGCCTGCACTTCATTACTATCAAATTATGGTCCGAGTCTATGTCTGCTCCTGGGTACGCTTTACAGTCTAGAACTTGATTCCTGAATCTCTGTTTGACCATGATATAATCTAGCTGATATCTGCCTGTATCCCCAGGACGTTTCCAAGTGTATAGTCTTTTTGCATGGTTCTTCAACAGTGTTCGCTACTACTAGTTTAAATCTTTCACAAAATTCTAGCAACCTGCTTCCTCGCTCATTTCTTTCTCCTAGACCAAAACTTCCTACAGTATTCCCCTCTTTTCCTTCTCCCACTATTGAATTCCAATCACCCATGATTATTAGATTTTTCTCCCCTTTCACATATTGGATTAATTCTTCAATTCCAGCGTATATTTTTTCTATTTCTTCGTCATCTTCCTGTGACGTTGGCATATATACTTGTACTAATGTGGTTGGGACGGGCTTAGTTTCTAACCTCATCAAAATAATCCTGTCACTAAACTGTTCATAATAACTCACCCGTTTCCCTACTTTCTTGTTCATTACAAATCCTACACCAGTGACTCCATTGACAGCTTGTGTGCTAATTATCCTGTGTTCCCCAGACCAGAAATCCTGTGCGTCCTTCCATTTAATCTCACTAATCCCAACTACATCTAACTTAAGTTGTTCCATCTCCCTTTTTAAGTTTTCTAACCTACCTGCCCTATTCAGACTTCTAACATTCCACGCTCCGACTCATAGAATGTTTCTATCCATTCTGATGACTCCTCCTTGAGCAGTCCCCACCCGGAGATCCGATTGGGGGACTATTTTACCTCCGGAATATTTTACCCAGGAAGAAGCCATCATGATATATGTAATTTGAGAGGATAACATGTCCTCGGGATACCCTTTGGGTCTTTAATGCAGTGGTTTCCTGTTGCCTTCTGCATCCCCATGCCGTTGATCATTTCTGATTCATCCGCCTTTAGGGGCCGTTTCCAACCCCAAGGGCAAGAAGGGTGCCCTGAACCACTCCCCGCTCTTCCGCCCTCCTTTCGGAGGCCGTTGGCAAGCAGTGGGTGACTCCTTATACCGGGAATCTTTCAGTCGCCAGAGCCTCGTCCGTGCAAACAGGGTGCACCACGTGAAGGAGAGGTTGACATTTGGTTGGAAAAGACTAGTATAGTCTCTCCCAAACCCTTACACCCCTCTGTATAGCTCTTGCAAATTGTAGACAATTACCCCATGTCGCATTAACACTCGATTTCTGGCACAAGGGTGTCGGAAGATTATTTTTCGTAGGTAATGGGGTCAGGTCGTTAGGAATTGGAATAAGTAACCAAGAGAATTGATGAACAATTTACCAAAAACGTTGAAACAATGAACAGTTAAAATTTGTAGAGGGCAAAAGTAAGCGTGTGCAGTAAAGGGGGGAAATGGTTGTGTAGGGAAATTGCCACCGGAACGTGCGCTGCATTGCAATTAAATTAATTTTTTTTAAAAAGTCAGCCGCATTTTCTACGTTAGAAACAGATATTCTGAGAAGAATGAAGAAAACGAGAATCTTCTTGAAGGAGAAAGAGAGCAAAGCCAGAAGAACATAAATTTGAAAAGTACAAGCTGTCAACGTGAGATTAATGTGGAAAAAAAGGATCCATATAGAAATACAAAAATGGACGTGATGATAAGTAATTGCTGTAAATTGCCCAGTATTCACTATCAAACGCCCTACCTTTCAATATAGTCTCACTCCTTTCAAATTTTGTAGTGCTATCTTTCCCATTACTTGTATATTACTCCGGAAGTTATATCTTCTTTTTTCGAGAGCGCAGTTCAATCTCAACATATTCTCGGCGGTCTCTGAAAACATTTTTCCATTTGCCGACGCTTAATCCCTCGAACGGTGTATTAACTAATTGGTTATTAATATTTGTAAGAACGTTAATGCTACTGTTATATATATATATATATATATATATATATATAGCCGGGTATATATATAGAGGTTTGATCAGTGACGAATATTCGTTGAAATTTATATTTACTGTTTTCAAGTTATTGAACCATATTTTCTTAATCCTAAAATTGTAACATTTGCTGGTTGTTTATTGCCATTATTTACTTTAGTACTATTATCAATGTTAGCTGCTCATCTCTGCTCTAACTGTTTCAAAATTTTTAGATTGTTTCATAATCTACTGGTCCGTGTTTCGATGCCTTTTTATCCTCTAATGCCTGTAAAGCGAATAACTTTGAATGCTGCTTGCTGAACGAGTGAAATTACTTTTAGCTCCAGCGCTTCAAATATAGTTACCAACTTAGGTTTTTTTTATCTTATCATACAGTAAATTCAGATTAACGTAATTCTGATTTACTTACTTCTAAAGTTGAATGTGTATTAGAGATGATACACATACTACTATGTAGGAAGAGTATAATCTGTCAGTTTTTGTAATACAGAGAATCATTATGAATTTTTTTATTTCTCTCGTCGTAAAGACTTATTCTATAAAAAAAAAGCCCATATATTAATTCGAATACGCGAGGATAGATAACTTTAACTGCAGCACTAAAAATCGTGATATTAGCTTTATTTAAAATGTTCGCTCTGTGTATTTTTCTTCTCTTCTTCATGTGAGCTATTTATGGGTTTCTCGTGTTGTATCGCGCTATAAGAGAATTTTTGTTGTTTGACACCGAGAGGATGTCACTCAGGGTTCCGTAAATGATTGTCAAGAACTCTTCACGTTGAAAGGAGTTTGAAAGTGTCGCCAGAAACAGTAGTTCGTCTGCGGCCCACTGGAGCGCTGCCTTCGGCCTAACAGTGCTGCGGCGCTGTCCATGCTCCAGTGTGATTGTGAAAATGGCGTGGGGTGGACTGTTGGTAGTGTGCGTCTGTGTTTTCTTTGTGTTATTGCGTGTTTTGGCGACTGAAACCACTCAGCACATCAACAAAGGTAAGTTAGTTAACGCAATAGATTATATGCATCGAGAAAACAATTTGTTATTGTCATTCTATAACCAAACGAACGTGATAATATTCACGGCATGTAAACATTCCAACAGTCTGAAATCCTCTACAGAAATTTTTTATACTTTCTTTGTTCCTCGATTTTGTGGAAATTATGATGAAATTCTTAGAGCTGAATGTTTACGTACCTGCAATGCGGAAAATCTAAGTATATATTTAAAAGCCCATGATTAGATAAAATTAAATATGTGAATTCTCAAGTTTGTTTTATTTATCTTTTTTTTTAAAAAAAAAAAAAATTCGTCTTTGATTAGTGTTATTACGTGTTTTTGTGTAAAACAAATTTGTGCAGCAGTGGGTGACAAATTAGGTCAAGAAGTTGCTACGTACGGGGGCAGATACTTTGACAGTTACCAAGCCCGGAGGTCATTGTTGCTGTGCGTGACACCTTCACATTCATCTGACCTGCACGAGTTGCTCTATTCCTCACAAGGCGTGATGATACAGTTTCTTATTCCTCAAAGACTGATTGCGTTTAGAATATTAAGCAGTATTTTTTTTTTTTTCTAAGGAGGTTATTATTGTAGTTTACTTGCGAAGTTAAGTAGGCCCAAACGTTAGACACCCGCTTCTTTCTGCTTCTTTGGATGCGAGATGGATGATTTTAAAGTAGCCAAATAAAGAATACATTTGTAGAGCAGAAATAAATGTATTATGACGCTGCGTCCAAAACCATTTTCGAAACTCTGGTGGCAAGTATTATGAAGTTAACATGCGTAAATCAAATAGAAAATAAACCGTAATATCCCAGTAAATATTTTGTTGCAACTTTAGCACTTTCATGAAAGTTAATGTTATTACAGAACTTTAATGAGCCAGACTTTAAAAGTTTCTTACAAACCAAAAGTCTTCATTTTCAAACGCGTCATCAGTCAAGCTAGATAATGTTTAAAGGCTTTTCAGTAGATATTACTTGAGACGAATGACCTCGAGATGACGATGACAAAAGCTTATTGTATTGAATAATTTATGCATCCTAAACCACAGAGCAGTTTTAGCACTCTCTTCTTGATAAGTGTTTTATATATATATAATAAGTTTTTATTTATCGCACGTAATTTCAGTATCGTCGTTAACTGTTCTTAATGACGTTTTTATATGCGTAACTCTCGCCTTCAAATTCTCCTTAAAACACATTAGCTTTCGAAAACAAACATAATCGAGGCTACATAGATATGTAATGACTAATGATACATCGTATTCAACATTTGGTTAAACGCTGGTAGATAGTGCATCTATTGCAGTGAAATATTAAAATATAAATTATTATGCATTGCTTCCTGTAGGATTTCGTATTGCAGATGTTTACGCAGTTGGCATTGAAGCGGCATTATCTAAGAACGAGGTAAGACTGTGTTAATTTCCTGAGTAGGCGTAATCCCTGGCACTACAGTTTTGTGTGTGTGTTTACGTAACTATAGACCCATGTTCCGGCCATAGAGAAACTTCCTGAACATATAAATTTTATTTATAACAATAAAAACTATAAACTTCGCACAAAGTAGCGACCATGTAAGGTTCTGTTGTAACCTGTCAATCACAAGCTTTCTTCCTAACAAAACTCTAATCTTTGAACTTAAAAACGTCACTCGCCCAAAATAAATTCCTTTTTTTAAATTTTTCTGGAGATAGCTTCAGTTAAGAATTAGTTACGACTAAAAAAACAGAAAATGAATCCGGCAAAAATGCTTGATAATTATGTAAAGCTAGGTACCTTTAATAATCGATAGCAACCTTGTCGATTTGCATTGTTTACCGTTTTTAACACTTCGCTTCGAAATTAATTTTTATAGGGCCACTTCACTGACAATTAACTGACCTGACTTAGAAACTCAAAATTTCTGGATTCTTTATACAATAGTAAGTCCGCTTGCACCATTACTTATTTAATAACCGATCGTAGAGTGGTCTACTAGGTTAGTCTGAAGTTTCTGCGTCGGCCTTGAGATCTTCGCAGTTGCTCGTCTCAAAATAACACTTTAATACTGCAATGTGGGAGATACACCTCTGTATCAAAGTAAAATGAGGAATGAGTCTGTATTGAAAGACTAATGAATCTCCCACACTCAACACATACTGTCTTCATTGACGCGTTCGTTCGGTTGCTTTGGAATCGCTTTACTTTTTCCGTCTGGCGTGAGGGGAAGGGTTATTGGAGTGTGTCATCACGGGTGCATTAAATTCATGAAGGTGACTCGTCAGCAGTATTGCACTGAAGACAGGTTTCTGCTAGTAAGTTACATTATTATTATGCTTAAGCCGGGTACTCACTAGCGAGCTGTAACTGTAACGAACAGATACAGTACCACTTTCTAGTGTGTACGCGTAAAACGAACTTCGCTCACGACGAACACCGAGCTATCTCACTGAGCGTACTCACTAGCGAGCTGTAACTGTAACCGAATGGATACAGTAACAAGGTTTTAGTGTGTACGCTCACTGTAACCCTAACAAGCCGACACTATACGCAGTGTTCGTTTGGAGCTCTGCGATGCCGGACGAAGTGTCTCTCGCTTGTGCAGCATACTTGTATATGCTTTACTGGATCATTATAAACGACCACGAAGATGGCGTATTCATGGAATGTATAGAGAAAGAAGTGATCTAATTCTTCTTTTAAGAACTCAATAAATGAGTGGTATTACAAAAATTTCACGAGAATCTCTCCAATTGATTTTGAATATCTAATGAACATAATTGGGCCGAAGATGAAACGAACGTTCCGAGAAGCAGTGTCGGTTCAAGACAGATTAACTGTGACGCTGAGATACTTGCTACTGGTGATTCGTTTACAATATCTTTTTCGCATTTCCAAACAAGCCATAAGCTCAATTGTCCCTGAAGTGTACCAGACGCTGATAGGAGCTTTGAAAGAATAAATCAAGGTAATACTTTATTCAATAATAATAAAATAATAATGTAATTTATTTTTAAAAAATCATACGTAATTTTCATTCATAATTTTCTAAACTTATATCTGATGAATACTCGCTATTGTTGCTGTACGGGGAGAATGGTGGGTTGTGCAGAGGAGTATGTTGGTTTTGATTTGGGAAGAAGTGGAAGGACAAGCTATATCTGGATTTATAGTGGAGGAAGAAGCTGAAGGGTGTGGAGCTTGTGTAGTGGAGTAATAACCATAATTTTGTATGGAGTTATAATGTCGTTGATCAGCACGCATAATTATTTGAAATATTTCATGTTGAATTGCATTTTTTATTTCCTTGGTATAGTTTTTCAATTTGTCCTGTATAAAATCAAAGAAAGACCGTAGGTCCGTATCCTATTTCGGTTTATCCTCGCATTTTTCAGTATTCCGAAAGCCTCTTTCAGCATTTGTAATTTCGGATCTGGTTTTAGCTTTTTATTGAATTGGTTCACGTAGTGCAGAGTCACTGTGTTTTTGTGTTACCATTGAGGTCCTCCACCTACAAATATTTTTTTTTGTTTATTAATGATCAATAATAATAACTGAAATTATTTTATTTATTTAAAGGTTTATTTAGCCTTGCAAAATTAACGCTGCCAATCCTTGGGATTCCATAGGACACTGCTTTCGTGATAGGCTTCTATCAGCTCTAGACATTTATCTTCTGTCCGTTCACTCATGATGCTTGAGGATACTGGTAGGTTCGCAGCTTGCAACAACCTTCACTCTCGACGTCCACGAACGCACTGCGAGCGCCCTTTGAATCAAAGGCTTTGATTCTCACCAAAAACCGACAATCGTCAGCTCGTTGCGAATGCAACGCATTCCGCTCACGGCAGGCTCGCGAGCCACGTACACTCTATAGTTCGCGGTAACAGTAACGTGCAACGGTTACAGTTACAGCTCGCTATGTTAGTGAGTACACGGCTTTACACGAACAAAAATGTTTGGACTGAGCGTGGTGGGTGAACGATAAAGCTCTGGTCGTGCATCCAAGAGGACTCCTGCTCGAATCCCCGTCCGGCCATCCAGATTTGGGTCTTCCATGGTTTCCCCAAATCACTCCAGCCAAATGCCGGGACGTTTCGTTCAAGTTTATAAGTGCCTAATTTTTAACCTATCTGTATGTTATTAACCATTCACACCAGTTATTATCGATAAGTCCCTTAAACCTACACCTAAAATAAAAGGCCCTCAGAAACCGATAATTAATTAATCCTCGTAGACACGCCGCTCTTTTTGATGTTGACTAGAAACCTATTTACTGAATAGTCTATTCTAGTAACAATGCATTCGCATCTTCATATCTTTGAGTTACCAGATATTTGCTGGTCGTTGAAATGTTCATGACTTTCAGATAGTTTGACTGATGGCTTATACTCACAGTACGAGTATGGTATCGATTTTATGTGAACATTTTTTACTAATTTATTTATCGTTATGATATCTTTAATTCAGTTAAAATTAAATTTTTAATAGTCTGCCTGTGGACCACCTATCTCTTCTTCGCGGACCACAGGTTGAGAATCGCTGATCGGCACAAGTGACTTGCTTACAATCTTTGCTTAGTGATGAATTAAACCGAGCAGCAAAAATGAGGTAGTTGGCGAAGGCAGAAGTGTTTGACTGCCTCCAATCTTTATAATCATACGCGACGTTGGTTGTAAAATGCTGATTGAGGGCATAGCCAGATGATCATCTGCCCACAACTTGCAATAGATATGTAACTAAATCATTTTATTGTTGAAAATACCACGACGAGAGGCGAAACGCGTCCGAAAATAAATAAAAATTCCAACACTTGCATTGGCGTTTTACTAAATAATAATTTAATATGTATTGGAGAGGTTCTTGGTGAATTGGAAAACGTAGCATTTGGCTGCTTAAATGCAGTCATTGTTTCTTACTCCTACGGCCAACTGACGCTTTACAACGTAAGTGAGAATATTTGCACGATAAATACAAAAAATCTCCTGCCACTGAGGCATGATGACCGGACACGCGGAAATGTGTTTATATACATACATATATAAACAATTCGCCTAAAAACGGTTTTAAATGAACGGAATAGGACTTGGCCCTTCTCACACGGCGCTACTGAAAAGAAACCAGTTACTAACTAGGATCACTGCACTAGTATTTGTGTGGAGGCTCGCACACGGGGTGATCGGTTGGTAACTAGTCCGCAACGCGTTCTTGATTGGTTCCCAGTGACGCTGCACGCCGGTTGCCGCGCTACTGGTTACCAACTAGTTTCTCAAAAAAAATGGCGGAAATTCTAAGAGACATTCGTGTTTATATAACTACAAGTTGAGTGAATACTCACGGAAAGATGCCGCAGAAAAAGCATGGAATATAATTGGACAGAAAGTTAATTTATCAGCTATGTAAACGTATAAAGAATAATGAACAATATTTTTTTTATGAACACTTCAGATTTATTTTTCTTAAATTAAATTACATAATACAATTCCATTGGAAGTGCTCCTTGTGGAGTAATAAAGTAATCCATAAATAATTTCTGGTGTCTTATGCTGATGAACGAGAACGTATTTTAGGTTGTGACAGCGGTATTAGGCGTGCTGTTGAAGTTATATTATTTTCAAATTTACTCGGACTGTACGTCACTCCTTCCCCACTCCTGACATAATTATACAGTATGCAAGCTGATTTTACTATATTAATTACTTTTTGTGGGTCATTACATCGTATTTGACTGTTAAACACTTTTTCCAGAATGACAAATGTACATTCTGTAGTTTTTCTTCCTCTTCTAAGTCTAAATTGAGTACCCCTTTAGAATTATCAAGAGTTTTTTTTTTGGATATGGTCTCACTAATTATCGCGTAACAGGGGCTTCATTGCCTACGAAATAGAACGGGAAATCGTCGGTATTTTCATCACTTCGCAGTCTTGCAAAAGCTTTTATTTTTCATGTTGGTGATTTTTTTTTTTCGGCCCAAGTCCTTAGTTGCTATGATAACTGTTTTGTGGGTTCTTTCTGCCTTGCAACTAAACAAAATGCTTTTGATGGCATACGCGTTTCGCCTTTATTCAAGGCATCATCAGTGCCCTAGATAAACATATATACACACATATATATATATACAATGCTGTTGTTTGATTTTTGTACAGTTTTCTAAAAAAGTATTAAGTGGGTACTTACAGTTTTTATATATTCATTAACACGTACAAGTTCGTGTTTCCATACCAGCTACTCTTTTTGCACTATAACTACTGTCCCAAGTTTTGTAGGCTGCATTTTTGGTAATTTCACCGGCCACGAACTTTGTTGTTGTTGACATCGAAAAGTCGTGAGCCAAAGATTATGTGTTGTGTAACTATTTGTTATTTTGAATCTGCGGTCATTAGCTGTGTGTATTTTGTGGCGGTATGTTTGATTATAGGATATGTGTTATTTATTCCTGTTTTAATGTTTTGAACAAGGTTTGGTTCGTTAGGTGTATGTATTCGTTCATAACTTTTTTACCATTATTGATTGCTTTTTGTATTTGCAGGTTTTCCTGAATTGTCAGCATATTTTTGTTGTGATTATTAATCTTTAGTATTTGCATATCTGTCTGTATATTAGTGTGTGAATGATTGTGTTGTAACAAGTGTTCGGCGAATGTTGAGTGGTTGGTACATCTGAGGGCTCTCAGGTGTTCCTTGTATCTGGTCTCAAATTTTCTAGCTGTTTGTCCTATGTATACAGTGTCACACTGCTGGCATGTTAATTGGTATATTCCAGATTGGTGGTATTTGTCTGTAAATGTACCTCTGTTAAACTGTCTTTGGATAGTGTTTTTGGTTGTAAATGCTATTTTTATTCCCATTTTTCTGAAGACGTTTGCTATTTTGTGTGTGTTTGTGTTTTGATATGTCATAGTGTACCAGTGTTTGTTGTCTTTTTGTGTGATGGATTGTAGTTTTATGTGGTGATCATTGGGTGTTTGATTTATGTTCTTGTTTGTTTGTTTTCTGATTTTTTGGTTAAGCTTTTCTACTGTGTTACTATTGTATCCGTTGTTCACAGCTATTTGTGTTATGCTGTTTAGTTCCTTGTTATAGTTGTGCTTAGTGAGTGGTATTTGATTCATCCTGTGTAACATATATCTGAGTGCTGCCTGTTTCTGACTGGAGGGGTGATTGGAGCTTTGGTGGATGATTATGTCAGTGTTGGTGGGTTTCCTGTGTATGCTAAAACTGTGCTTGTTGTCAATCTTTTTGACTGTAATGTCTAGGAAATGTAGTTGGTTGTTTGTTTCTGTCTCCATAGTAAAACTGATATTTTTATGTATGTTGTTAATGTCTGTGTGAAATTCTTTTATGCGTTCTGGTGGTTCATTTAGGAGACAAATTACATCATCTACATATTTAAGCCAATAGATTACATTATATTGTTTACTGGGGACAATGGATTCGAATATTTCATTTTCTATATAATCCATGAAGATGGAGGCCATTATTCCAGATATTGGGCTCCCCATTGGCAATCCTTCCTTCTGTATAAAGTAGTCATTATTGAATTCAAAGTAATTTTGTGCTGTGACTAAATTTAGTAGGGCCAGTATTTCTGTTATGAGGGCTGAGGGCATTTTGCTGTGTGTTGTCAAGTTTCTGTGTATTTGGTCTATTGTTTGGTTTACAGGGATTTTTGAAAACATGCTTACTACATCAAATGATATAATGGTTGCTGTGTCTGGGATGAAGGTATTTTCTAATATTTCTGTCAGGTGTTGGGTGTTTTTTATGTTTCTGTCTTTGTGGTATTTGTAGTGTTTTGTGAGATATGTATGTAAATATTGGGCTACTTTGTAAGTTGGAGCATTCCTGAAATTTACTACAGGTCTTACTGGAATGTCCTCTTTGTGTATCTTGATTTGGCTTCTCATTTTGGGTGCAGTGGGATTTTTCTGAGTCATATTTTGTTTCTGCCAGTCTGTTAATAATAATGTGGTGGTTTTTAAGCATTTTTTAACATCTGTTTGGAATCGATTAGTGGGGTCTGACTTGAGCTTGGATATGTTATTGTTTTCTATGAAGTGGTTAGTTTTTGTGATGTAGTCATTGTTTTGTATTAGTACAACAGTATTACCTTTATCTGCCTTGGTTACCACAATATCCTGTTTTGTGAGTTTTCTCTTTAGTTGTTGTAAAGTTTTGTTTGTGTTTTCTACATTTCTGTGGTTGTGAGTAGACTTGATGCTGTTTATTTCTTTTACTATAAGCTCTCTAGCAAGAGTTGTGTTTATCTGGTTGTTACTGTGTTTTTCTTCTTGTGTCAGTATGTATTCTGCTTCAGTTATGGTGTCTTCAATGAAATTATTCTTGTCTGAGTTATTTAGATTGTGTTTGAGACCTTTTTCTAGTAATTTTTGTTCTTTTTCTGTTAGATTTGTAGTTGTTAAGTTGACTACACGTGGGTGGAATGTCTGTATTGGTATGTGGTTGTTATATTGTTTGTTATTTGTACTTGAAACATGTTGTGTGCTCATAAGTATGCTCATTTTCCTCTTATGTGTGCTCTTTAGTATTTCAATGTGGTGTGCTGTGTTCTTTTCTACAATGTCAATGGTATTTTGTAGCACTTGTGGGTTGTTTATTGTATGTGATAATTCTAGATGCATCAGATACAGTGTTTTATTGATTTTTTCCTTGTTTGCATAGTGATTTCTAATTTCGTTGTTTAACCAATTGGTTTCTGCTGCTTGCTTTGCTTTTTTCGCTGGTATGGAACTGTTACGAACCTTAACGTTTACATAGTTTGGTTTTATGCAATTTTGTTTACACAGTTTGTTGAAACGGATGTGCTGGATCGTCCGGTGTAGTTTAAGGTGAGTCCTCTTGTATTTGTTGTATAGGCCTGTTGGAAATGCTTGACAGAGCTGATTTAACATGTTGGTGATTTTTTTTTTTCGGCCCAAGTCCTTAGTTGCTATGATAACTGTTTTGTGGGTTCTTTCTGCCTTGCAACTAAACAAAATGCTTTTGATGGCATACGCGTTTCGCCTTTATTCAAGGCATCATCAGTGCCCTAGATAAACATATATACACACATATATATATATACAATGCTGTTGTTTGATTTTTGTACAGTTTTCTAAAAAGTATTAAGTGGGTACTTACAGTTTTTATATATTCATTAACACGTACAAGTTCGTGTTTCCATACCAGCTACTCTTTTTGCACTATAACTACTGTCCCAAGTTTTGTAGGCTGCATTTTTGGTAATTTCACCGGCCACGAACTTTGTTGTTGTTGACATCGAAAAGTCGTGAGCCAAAGATTATGTGTTGTGTAACTATTTGTTATTTTGAATCTGCGGTCATTAGCTGTGTGTATTTTGTGGCGGTATGTTTGATTATAGGATATGTGTTATTTATTCCTGTTTTAATGTTTTGAACAAGGTTTGGTTCGTTAGGTGTATGTATTCGTTCATAACTTTTTTACCATTATTGATTGCTTTTTGTATTTGCAGGTTTTCCTGAATTGTCAGCATATTTTTGTTGTGATTATTAATCTTTAGTATTTGCATATCTGTCTGTATATTAGTGTGTGAATGATTGTGTTGTAACAAGTGTTCGGCGAATGTTGAGTGGTTGGTACATCTGAGGGCTCTCAGGTGTTCCTTGTATCTGGTCTCAAATTTTCTAGCTGTTTGTCCTATGTATACAGTGTCACACTGCTGGCATGTTAATTGGTATATTCCAGATTGGTGGTATTTGTCTGTAAATGTACCTCTGTTAAACTGTCTTTGGATAGTGTTTTTGGTTGTAAATGCTATTTTTATTCCCATTTTTCTGAAGACGTTTGCTATTTTGTGTGTGTTTGTGTTTTGATATGTCATAGTGTACCAGTGTTTGTTGTCTTTTTGTGTGATGGATTGTAGTTTTATGTGGTGATCATTGGGTGTTTGATTTATGTTCTTGTTTGTTTGTTTTCTGATTTTTTGGTTAAGCTTTTCTACTGTGTTACTATTGTATCCGTTGTTCACAGCTATTTGTGTTATGCTGTTTAGTTCCTTGTTATAGTTGTGCTTAGTGAGTGGTATTTGATTCATCCTGTGTAACATATATCTGAGTGCTGCCTGTTTCTGACTGTACAAATAACAAACAATATAACAACCACATACCAATACAGACATTCCACCCACGTGTAGTCAACTTAACAACTACAAATCTAACAGAAAAAGAACAAAAATTACTAGAAAAAGGTCTCAAACACAATCTAAATAACTCAGACAAGAATAATTTCATTGAAGACACCATAACTGAAGCAGAATACATACTGACACAAGAAGAAAAACACAGTAACAACCAGATAAACACAACTCTTGCTAGAGAGCTTATAGTAAAAGAAATAAACAGCATCAAGTCTACTCACAACCACAGAAATGTAGAAAACACAAACAAAACTTTACAACAACTAAAGAGAAAACTCACAAAACAGGATATTGTGGTAACCAAGGCAGATAAAGGTAATACTGTTGTACTAATACAAAACAATGACTACATCACAAAAACTAACCACTTCATAGAAAACAATAACATATCCAAGCTCAAGTCAGACCCCACTAATCGATTCCAAACAGATGATAAAAAATGCTTAAAAACCACCACATTATTATTAACAGACTGGCAGAAACAAAATATGACTCAGAAAAATCCCACTGCACCCAAAATGAGAAGCCAAATCAAGATACACAAAGAGGACATTCCAGTAAGACCTGTAGTAAATTTCAGGAATGCTCCAACTTACAAAGTAGCCCAATATTTACATACATATCTCACAAAACACTACAAATACCACAAAGACAGAAACATAAAAAACACCCAACACCTGACAGAAATATTAGAAAATACCTTCATCCCAGACACAGCAACCATTATATCATTTGATGTAGTAAGCATGTTTTCAAAAATCCCTGTAAACCAAACAATAGACCAAATACACAGAAACTTGACAACACACAGCAAAATGCCCTCAGCCCTCATAACAGAAATACTGGCCCTACTAAATTTAGTCACAGCACAAAATTACTTTGAATTCAATAATGACTACTTTATACAGAAGGAAGGATTGCCAATGGGGAGCCCAATATCTGGAATAATGGCCTCCATCTTCATGGATTATATAGAAAATGAAATATTCGAATCCATTGTCCCCAGTAAACAATATAATGTGATCTATTGGCTTAAATATGTAGATGATGTAATTTGTCTCCTAAATGAACCACCAGAACGCATAAAAGAATTTCACACAGACATTAACAACATACATAAAAATATCAGTTTTACTATGGAGACAGAAACAAACAACCAACTACATTTCCTAGACATTACAGTCAAAAAGATTGACAACAAGCACAGTTTTAGCATACACAGGAAACCCACCAACACTGACATAATCATCCACCAAAGCTCCAATCACCCCTCCAGTCAGAAACAGGCAGCACTCAGATATATGTTACACAGGATGAATCAAATACCACTCACTAAGCACAACTATAACAAGGAACTAAACAGCATAACACAAATAGCTGTGAACAACGGATACAATAGTAACACAGTAGAAAAGCTTAACCAAAAAATCAGAAAACAAACAAACAAGAACATAAATCAAACACCCAATGATCACCACATAAAACTACAATCCATCACACAAAAAGACAACAAACACTGGTACACTATGACATATCAAAACACAAACACACACAAAATAGCAAACGTCTTCAGAAAAATGGGAATAAAAATAGCATTTACAACCAAAAACACTATCCAAAGACAGTTTAACAGAGGTACATTTACAGACAAATACCACCAATCTGGAATATACCAATTAACATGCCAGCAGTGTGACACTGTATACATAGGACAAACAGCTAGAAAATTTGAGACCAGATACAAGGAACACCTGAGAGCCCTCAGATGTACCAACCACTCAACATTCGCCGAACACTTGTTACAACACAATCATTCACACACTAATATACAGACAGATATGCAAATACTAAAGATTAATAATCACAACAAAAATATGCTGACAATTCAGGAAAACCTGCAAATACAAAAAGCAATCAATAATGGTAAAAAAGTTATGAACGAATACATACACCTAACGAACCAAACCTTGTTCAAAACATTAAAACAGGAATAAATAACACATATCCTATAATCAAACATACCGCCACAAAATACACACAGCTAATGACCGCAGATTCAAAATAACAAATAGTTACACAACACATA
The DNA here is from genome assembly GCA_031002005.1 of Vandiemenella viatica. Lineage (NCBI taxonomy): Eukaryota > Metazoa > Arthropoda > Insecta > Orthoptera > Morabidae > Vandiemenella > Vandiemenella viatica. The sequence goes on along the minus strand of CM061920.1, from coordinate 346,044,149 downwards.
ATCTTTGGCTCACGACTTTTCGATGTCAACAACAACAAAGTTCGTGGCCGGTGAAATTACCAAAAATGCAGCCTACAAAACTTGGGACAGTAGTTATAGTGCAAAAAGAGTAGCTGGTATGGAAACACGAACTTGTACGTGTTAATGAATATATAAAAACTGTAAGTACCCACTTAATACTTTTTTAGAAAACTGTACAAAAATCAAACAACAGCATTGTATATATATATATGTGTGTATATATGTTTATCTAGGGCACTGATGATGCCTTGAATAAAGGCGAAACGCGTATGCCATCAAAAGCATTTTGTTTAGTTGCAAGGCAGAAAGAACCCACAAAACAGCTTTTATTTACTTATTTAATTTTTTTAAATCCTTTTCCTTCTTTGAATAAGATAATATAATATAACATCTTCATCTGAATCAAGAGAAATCACCCCTCGCTCAAATCACACGAGTGACTGAAGTTCCAGAGATTTGAGTAGCATCGTGTGCGAACATTGGTCAGTAACTACAGTAGTTAGTAATTTCAGTCTGTGATCAGTTCCGTTTCCTTTGAGTAGCTTCGTGTGAGAAGGGCCTTATTCTTTGTAGTCAGAACTCTATTATTTTTTTTTTTTTATGTATACATTCACAGTTAAACTAAGTAAATGTAATGTTTGAACGAATAAGAGTCTGTGCTGTGAAATAAGACATGGTAATGTAAGAAGCCTGCCAGAGTCAGGGTCGAGCCAACAGCTAACGGGACAGACTCCTAGTCAGCTCGCTCTGAGCTGGCTATTGTGTTAGAGCCAGAGATAATCCTTCTCAGCTGCCAAGGACGACGATTTGAAACGATCCACTGTTCTAGTCATGTGGAAGTGACTAAACAGGCCACAGTTCACACACTGCTCTTGCAGGCAGTACATTGTATTATTCTGTGGTGTATCGTTAAAGTGATAACACTTTGGTTTAATAGCTTATTCGTCCGCAGTAGTATTCTCATAGTTGACGGAATAATTCGGAAGGAAAAGATGATGGAGCCAACGTCCAGCGGCAGTTTTACAACCTCCTGTTAATGCTACGCGTTTAGCAAACATCCATTAATATAACCAGTAATTTTGAGATCTACTAAAAATTGAAGAAATCTTAGAATGAGTTGATAATGAAATTAATTTACATTTTTTTAGCGTGATCAACTATTTAGTACATATTAATAAATCTTATATTTAAATTCCGGTACTTTACAAATGACTATTACGCCCTGTACCGTTCAGTTAACTGGTAAAAATGTTTTGTTTCTATTTTTAAAATAGTTATTACTGATTATCACGAGGCGATTGCCTGGATGGTTCCTTCAAGGCTATGACCAAATTCCTCCCCGTTCCTTGCCATCCATCTTTTCCCGCCTCTAACGATCTCGACGAGGTGTACAGCCATAAACAAAAGAAGAAGAAAAAGAAAACAAACGGCGTTATTACGTAGGCAGTGCACATCATTCGACCGTTTTTGCTTCAGTTTTCGAAGTTTTATAACTTAAATGCAATATTGTGGTGTTTTGCTTAGAGTTAGGAACATAGTCTGTTTTCCTGGTTCAATCAAATAATAGAGACAGCTAGTCGACAAGGGTCGCACTCTTGACCACAGTCCAGACACAAGTATGTATTTTCGAGGCAAGTGTTCAGAAGGTAGGAAGGATGTGTGTAACTTTTTCCTGGCAGAAAAGATATGACACGTATTTGCCATGCTTTTTGTTTGTTTTGCTTGACATTAAACAACAATAAAGATGCAAAGTGCTGTTTACAAACTCAGCTGCTCTTACCAACTTAAATACGAAATCTACCCCGCAATTACAAAACCTGCGTATCGCGTTTAGAAGGTGTCCTAACTTGTGACACGAAACCGTATCATCTACTGGTTTAAATAGAGCGTCGTATTTATAAAAGTTTAAGGCTTTTTCAACCTGAATTAGAAAATATAACTCAGTATACCATTTAGGTATAAGGTATCATTGTGGACGTGTCAAATGGGTAGGGGAGTTTTCAAAAAACCCTGAATCAATTGGAGAGGATGACAGGAAGATGCACTAACGAAGTAAGAAAACTAGAAAACAAAACTTCAGTCAGGACCTTAATTAAGTGTGGTGAGATAGTATAGAATCCACACCAATTGTATCGAATTCAGGAGAAATGGAGGTAGTGTAAATTGGGACAACTGTATTTGTTTGTGGAAATTACCCTAGAACGCAATCAATAACTGATATGAAGGAGCTGGTTATGAATAGTTGGAAGACATGATTCAGATGGAGGGAGTGCTAGTTGACAATAAGTGAAATGTTAACTATAATGTCTTTCGAGCATTGCAAAAGTAGTTGTTACGAGAAATTATTTGACACGGTTAACAGTAAAATTAACAAGTAAATATTAGATGGTACAAAAAAAAAATTAATTTCTTCAGATATACCAAAAGGTAAAGTACTAATTACGAGGACAGTTTTCTAAAATTAGAAACTGCAAATCTACTCACTGCCAAATTAAATCAACAGTATTGCTGAAACCATTCAAGTGCTGTTAAAACGAATATCTGCTGCCAGTATACTGGTTTCAGTCTTTTGCAGCTTTAAAAGTTACTCTCGTTTATGCAATTAATGTCTCTTTTATAAATTTAAATATTTTGAAATAATAAGTTTAGATAGAAGAATAAGTTTAGATAGAAGAATAAGTTTGGAAATCAAAATTACGTATGATAAATCATACTTCTGCTTCTGCTGGTCTCTGTATGAAAGATCATGAGAGTAATAAATTCGCCTTCTTAATCTTGTATATACATTAGCGCAGATCGCTGTTTCTTTGTGATAGTAGCCTCTCATCTCCCATCGTTCACTGCGGTGGTTGCATGTCGGTAGCTGTCGGGGTGTGAAAGGGAAGGTAGCTGACCTTGGGCATTTTTATATTTCGACCAAAGTGTTCTAAAAATCTTTGTAATCTTCTAGAATGTTCTTGAATGATGTTCTAGAATATGACATAGTTTTCAGTTATTAACAAATATAAATAATTTATATGAAATATATTTAATGTGTGAACCGATTTTGACGGGACTTTATTGGCAGGTTGCTTATTTGGCAGGGAGCAGTATTTAAGGTTCCGTGCAAAGACATAAAAACCTTCAAAATTCTTGATAAATACGAACAAAGTCGTGGGCCACTAGATAGTTATTTAAATATAGTAGTCATTTTCCATGAATCCCATTGGAAGAGACGAACTGGGGGATGTTGAAAGGAGTCAAATTACAGCGAAATCATTACATCAAAACAGATGTACCGGTATTCACCAGAAGATGCATTGTTACAGAATGTTACCTTAATTATAACAACTACATCTATACAAGATACTGCCAATTAACTGCCAATTATATTGCAGATATCTCTGAAAGAAATTCTTCTATGGAGTAGGAGTAGTTGTCAAGGAAAAAAATCTTTTAATTTTTTCCTTAAATTGATCTTATCCCCCTGCCGGGCATTTAAGATGTGTTGGGAGCTTGTTGATGATATGTATCCCTGAATGTCTGATTCCTCTTTGTTTTCATTTCGACGCCGGCCATAACTAGGCTGAAGAGCTCGGTCCGGTTATTCGGGTTTGTTTTTGCTTGTTCTTCGTGGGCGAACGGCGAGATGGTTCGTGTGTAGAAGCCGACTGTGTGGGCCATGTGGTAGGACAGTGTTGCCGGCCGCACACCGGAAATAGCTGCCACGCGGGGGACAGCCAGGTGCTTTCTGCTAGCCGCATTCGTCACTGACCTCACAACGACATATCGATAAAGGTTCCATTGCGGCATCCGCTCTCCAAGAAAGGGAAAAAATTGTATCAAATATACTCGAAACTCTAATTTTGAATGTAGAAACTCTCAACTAAAAGAAACTTAGAAAATGTACTGGTTTCACCGAACAAGTTGTTGAGTAATCTGTGATTTGAAATTTGCAGAGGAAAATAAGACAGTCTGATGCAAAACTGATAAAATGTAGCAAGTAATATTACAGGGGTGGCCAAGCACCTTGATAGTCCGAGCCATTTTTCAAAAATTGAAATTGTTCGCGAGCCGCAGTTAAATACGTATTGAAAAGGTATGCAAAAAATGTAATTTTTTTTTTTTACAGAAATTATATTTATTGAAAACATATGAATAAAAGTACAAAATATGTGTAATCAATTAAAATATTAAAAATTAAACACAATGTTAACTGTCCGTTGCAATGAAAGATTACAAATTCAAAATCGGTTTGGAGTAGGTCGATTACGGACGATTACGCTACTGTTTATGTTCGTTCGCGCAGTTTTCGATGAGTCATATCATTCTTAACTTGGACGAAAATGAAATTTGATATAACGTTGCACTTAGTCTTTCATATTTGTTATCAGTAATTTAAAAGACATTTTAGAACACATACGGAACGATAATAATTTTTTTAAATGTAACAAAAAATTACTCCTGCCATATCCCTTCCAAACTATCACCCTTTCGGATAGGTGCAATGCACCCTCCGCCACACACTTTTAGTGAATCGCGGAGTAATAGTAATACTAACACAAAAATGAAAGGGAACTCGGGTACATTTTTCGAGAGCCACAAATAATCCTCGCGAGCCACAGGTTGGCCACCCCTGTAATATTAGATTAAAAATAAAAATAGGATCGGAGGCAATAGGAGAAGTGAGTGAATTTTGTTACTTAGGAAGTAAAATCACAACTGATGTCCGAAGCAGTAGGATGTTAAAAGAAGATTGGCGCTAGCGAAAATAGCCTTATTGGAAAAAAGAAACCTTTTAGTTTCAAATATTGACTCAGAAAGATCTTTTTAAAACTTTATGTATGGAGCACAGCACTTTATTAGTAGCGAAGCTGGGCTTTAGGAACACTAGATAGAAGGGAACTGAAGTATTTGAAATGTGGTGCTGTAGCAGGGTGATGAAATTTGAGTGGATGGATAAAGTACGAAATGAACTTGTTTTGGAAGGAGGAAAGAGATTCGTGGAACAGAAAGAAGAAGCAGGATAGTGGGCTACATTTTTAAGACGTACGAGATTGCTTAATTTGTTAATAGATGGAACTAACGAAATTAAGAACTGTAAAGGTAGACAAAGATTAAAATATAAAACAATTAAAGACGTATGTTGTAAGCGATATGTTGAGATGAAGAGGTTAGCGCAATATAGGAAGAGATGGAGGATTGCATCAAACTCGAGAGACAGAATACTCAATGCAAATGCTACTCGGTTTTCAATTCGACTAGTCCAAAAATGGAAAGGAGTGCTGGGAGCATACAAGCCCTACATTGGTTATGAGGCGTAAAAAGACGTTGGTGTAAGTGATAGTGGTGCATGGGAGAGATAAGGGGGTATCCATAAATTACGTGAGATGAAACGGGGGGGGGGGGGGGGGTCGCGCGAAATCTCATCTAGGGGGAAGGGGGGGGGTCGACGGTCTACAAATGACGCGAGAGTCGATTTTAGGGGGGTATTTCGTCGAAAAGTGTGGGTGTAACCGGCTTTTGGATGGTGAGAGCTAAAAAGGTCTCACAAAGTTGCGAGGGCGATCTGTAGGGGAAGGGGTCTCACGGGACCAGAGGGAGGGGGGGGGGGGAGGTCAGACCAGATCTCACCAAGTCTCACCAGAAGGGGGGAGGCGGAGGGTTCCGAAAATCTGGAAAAACACCTCACGTAATTTTTTGGATGGATGCCCCCTAAGATGACCTCTGGATAGCTCTCGATGTCAGGCATAGGAGTGTGGGGGAAAATTATGGCGTAAGATCGTCAGGGGTTGGAATAAATTAGCAAGGGAAATAATTATTAATTTACCAAAAACGCTGAAAGAATTTAAAATTAATATTCAAAGAGTGCAAAAGAAGGTTACAAGAAGGGGAGAAATAGATGTGTAGGAAAATTTCCAGCGGAGCGTGACCTCCATCGCAATTAAATTAAATTATTCAGCTGCAAGGTGGTGCAATTTTGTTCGGACTCAAGAGTTATTATGTTTTTATTCCAGCAGCTGTTTGTGACATTGTAGTATTTGACGTGCTGGGAATTTGTTTATTGTTTACCTTCATCGTATCTTACCGAGGCCTCGAAACTCTGACCGGATATGGCGGGCCGCTTGTTCGATCTCCGGCCCGGCTATCTAATTTTCGGTTTTGCATTGTTTCCGGAAATCACTCCAGCCGAATCGCGTGATGGTTCAGAATGTAATGGCCTGATTATTTCCTGTTCCTTGACACCAATCCTTTTCCGACTCCAATGACCTGTTCGTCGACGGACCATAAAGAACTTAATAATCAAGATATTATAACGGTCCTCAGACCAAGACCTTTAATGAGATTGTATTTTAAGAATTATTTGTAGCAAGCGGGGAGTTGAGTAAATATGGTTTTGTATATTTTTATTGCAATTAATTATGAATTTGTGTAAATGAACATATTTTATGAATAGAAACTATGTATTGTTTAATATGTTCGACAGAACTATGCATGAAACATTGATTAAAAGTTTGTAATTCTAAATATTGAGGTGAGCTACGATGTTTAGAGGATAATTTGCGATGGTTTGGGTTGATTTATGTGGATAATTTTGTGTGTAAATATCTTTAATTTTCTGTGTGTTTTATAATGATTGTGAATTATTTTCTTTTAATTCTGACTGCTTTAAAGTGAATTCTGGAAGTTGAGTTTTAGTTTTGAAAAGATTAGTTTTGAACGTGTTTGCATATAATCGCTGAAGAATTGTTTACATTTGTACGTAGTATCTTTGTATGAAGTCCGATTTCTTTGGAAAAAATAACACCACCACTTGAAAGTGATTCTAGGACTAATTATTTCATTTAAAACGAATACCTATCAACGTATTCCTATATTCTTCCGATTTTTCAGATTTGAAGAAAGTTAGTGCTATTTCGTGGTAAAGAACATTAAATGTAAAGTGTAAAAACAGGCGAGCACTTCACGACACGCTCATTTTTTTGCCTTTAAGTGATTAGTAAAGCCAGCGGAGATGGTATAAATGTATGTATCGTATACGAGGAAACTTTTAAATAAAGCATGGCATGAAAACAGGTTTGCCGTCTGAGAAAGGCATCCTTGTGCTAAGTTAAACACTCTTAATTCTGTCTGATCTAAATCAGCGAATTTCAACCTGTGGTTCGCAGGCAGAATATTACAGATTTAATTGTGGGTTAAAGATATCATAACAAAAAATACGAAACTAAAATTTGTTCACATAAAATGGATACCATACTCTGCTATATAAAACTATAAGTAGGGTGGCTAACCATACTTCATAATAAAGTATTAAACTTTATGGTTATCGTAATTTATACCGACCAAAAATAAATTATGGGGAAATTACAAACGAAAGTGCTTATGACCGACTGGAAAGTCAGTTGATACAGGAAACAACACTTATGTATATACTTAAAAAGGCACGTGATAATGTATCATTTATAAAAATAAGTGTTTCCTATTTTCTCCTGTTTCAGCGATTTCAGCTTTCACCAAATGAGTAATGAGTGCAACATGCGGAAGATAGAAATAGAACGTCCTTAAATTTAATTAAAAATAAGTTGCTAATTTATTTGTAAATCTATGTGTGTTGCCAGTTATAATAGTTTGATAGGAAACCGTATATCGGCAGCTAGTTCCATAAACGAAAGAGAAATATATATTTAAAGCAGTAAAAAACTAAATGTAAAAATGCTTTTTTTTCTTTGATTTACTTTTTCTTTTCGTCTTTTTTTTCATTTTCTTAAAATAAATTGGCAACCACAGCTATAAGCCAAACGTTCTAAAAGTCATGAACAAAGTTTTGAGATTTCCAACAAAGTTCTGATATTTCCAGGATATGATTTCATTGTTACTCCATTAGTCTAGAATCTAGATACATCAACGAGAAATTAGGATTAGGAATTTGAGGATTAAGGTGATGACCGTTGAAGGCCTTATTATTGGTGTAGTTTTCACGATGTTTTCTACTAATTCACCATCACTGATTTCTTAGGAATTTCCAGTTTCCGTTGTGTGTTGGAAACAGAGTGACTGGACGAGCTCCATTAAATTCTTTCTGCAAAGCGACACGTCAGCCAATTTCTGGTTCGTTGTGGCTAGTTAGAGGCGTCACGTTTCGTAGAAGAAGCTACAGCAAAAATAAGACTGCGTTTTAATGCATTTCATGACACCTGTTCTTTTCCTCAACATCCATCTCCAAAGTAACTATGTTACAAGTTGCGTAAAGATTCAGATAGTGCAATAACACAGCTATAATACGTACTATTATATATATATATATATATATTATTTTGAATAGGTATTTTTTGTCACGAGCCATTTATCTCTATTCATATCTAACCGAAATCAATAAATTAGGTACCATTTTAAAGATTAAGGACTCCGCTTTGGTAATATAATTTTTAAGAAAGGAATTTTTTACTAAAGTATTAACTATGAAGGTCACGCTTATTAGTCATTTCAGAGCCAAGCTTCTGGGCTTCGCTGGCGTTGATAACGATTGTTCGCGTTCCGCTTGATAGATGCACCATATAACACAAAGATATGGATATACTGAGTATGTGTTTTGTTCAGCTTAGTTGTATTCCGATGAGATCCGTGACACTTTTTCACGTAAGGTTTTTTACCTCAAAGTAGAGGGTTTTTAGGATAGCATAGGTTACGCGAAATCAAAGATGTTGCTATAAACAAGTCGGTTCTTCTTTCAACATACTACAAACCACCGACCTTGCTATTAATCGTATTTTAAAATCGCGAAATTTTCGCACGGATCAGTGATTTGCTATTCAATTGCTATATAAACATTTTATTCGCGAAATTGGAAATACGAAGTTTTAAATTTTTGAACGACATTATCATCTATGTTTGTGAGCGATAACGCTCTGGTTTCGAATTCGGGAGGACGCGGATTCGAATACCCGTCCGGCCACCCATATTTCGGCTTCCCCAAATCACTCCAGGCTAATGTCGGGATGCTTCCTTTAATAAAAGGCAATGTCCGAATTCCTTCCCGTTCCTTAATCCTAGTCCTTGCCCACCTCTAGTGACCTTGACGTCGACGAGGCGTAAAGCCAAAAAAATAATTTTTTGAACGCCGAGAGTGCCTGTCATCGTGGACACATTCAGCTATGTACACATTGTGAGTGATAACGCTCTGGCTTCGTATTCGGGAGGATGCGGATTCGAATTCCCGTTGGGGCATCCAGATTTCGGTTTTCCATAGTTTCTCCAAATCACTCCAGGCGAATTCCGGAATGGTTCCTTCAAGAGGCAATGGCCAAATTCCTTCCCGTTTTTGCCTTAGTCCTTTACCGTTTCTAATGACGTAGACGTAAAGCCAGAAAAAAAGTTATGAAAAGGTAATGTGTGACAATACTTCCTCACCAAACAGTCTTCACAGATTTCTGAGATTTCGCGTTTTTTTATTTTGTGAGTATATTAATAACAATGACTTATTACAGGTTTCAATGCACTTCTAATTTACTCATAGCTGTCGTCAAATAATGCTGCACGCTGTTTGCTGAGCAACTGAAATTTGTGTCAGGCGTTGCTGTTAACTTGGGCATTTCTTTATTTTGCTACATTCAAATTAAAATCTGAAAACCGTCTACTTTGGCGGTACAAGGAAAGGATACTTGAAAAATGACAAATTCGAAAGTATATAGAAATTAAATAAGTTCACAGATTTCGTTTAGCCATTATTTGTAGCAGACTCCTCAAATTAAGAGTTGTCTGGTGGCTCAGTTTTAAGGCATGTGATTGGAGATTGAAAAGTGCCGGATTCGAATCTCTGTCTCGGCGGGGATTTTCATAGGCCCTCAACCCGACCTTCAGCTCTGGCACAGCTTGCTGTGTAATGTGAAGAAAACCAGAACACTTCCGGGTTCGGGTTCCAAGTTAAACTGCAATTCCCATTGTAACACTTTAGCGTCTCTTGTCGTTGATTTGATTGTAATTATTAATAACTCAATTCTTTAGATCCAAAATATATCGTTATTTTATATCTTCGGATCTACTAGGAATTACAATGGAATTGGTTATTCTCAGAAGATGCAGGTTCGTTTTTAGGCAATGTTTTTCTCGAGCATTCAGTCTACTAGTCTACTCTGATAACTATCATCTCACAAGTCCTAATCTCCATAGCAGCTTACAACTCATTGCTTTTTCTCTCTATAATTTTCTTGTGCAAATATTTCTGTTCTGTCACACCATATACCAGATAGGACTACCGGGTCGGGTGGCTATGATGGGAGCGGATTGCGCAGCCAATTAGAAACCCTATTACTTGGTCATTACGACCACTCGAGTTTACTTTTTATGTCAAATTATAACTGCTTATTTCCTTTGTACCAGAGTTAGTCATTTCAGGCACCAGCGGCATGTGTAGTTAAAATGGATACGATCAATAGAATGGAACATGCTCGATGTGTATTATCATATCGTGTATCTGGATATAGTTGAAAAATTCCTCATTTCCCAGATGAAGATTAGCAACACATTTGCTACTAGCAATACAGCGAAACAACTCATTACCTCAAAGTAGTTCAGGATTTCCTTGTTGTCCGTTCTTCAAGGCGGTAAATTGACCGTACAGGCCAAAAAACACCGTTCCTCAATCACGATAGTTGAATTTTCCAAAAGGGGCATCCATAAATTACGTGAGGTGTTTTTCCGGATTTCCCGACCCCCCCCCCCTTCTGGTGAGATCTGGTCCGTGACAAACCCCCCCCCTAGAAATCGCCCTCGAAACTTTTTGAGACTTTTTTTTGTCTCGCCCTTCAAAAAAATATTACAACCCTTCCCCCCCCCCCTTGGTGAGATTTCGCCGGACCCCTCCCCCACCCCCTATTTCACCTCACGTAATTTATGGATGCCCCCAAATGGGGTTTCATTAGCTATCTAGTGCGACTTTACTTGCAAACTTAGCTGAGCTAGGAAACTGCAACAGTGGCGACCGGTGTTCTGGATCGAGTTTGACTATAAACTGATTTTCGATGGAATGTTCACATCAACAGTAACAGGCACATGGAACCAAAATGAAACTTTGTAAAATTGAGGTATTTTGCTGGAAAAAGACGAGTCTGGTTCGTTAGCGTTTGACTATGAGGCATGGTATTTGGGAGAGAGTGGTGTTTTCGATCTCTAGTGCGCCTATCAAGCTTTCGGTTTTTCACGCAGTCTCCAAATCACTGTAGACGTATGCTGGTATTGGTTCATTCAAAACTCAATTCCGGAATTACTTTCCGTTCCTTGCCGTTAATTCTCTCAGCTGTTATGAAAATGACGAAATAGCCGAAAAGCCCTAAATACTTAATTTTTTTTTTTTATTGTGAAGCCCTGTCTTTAGCAATCTCTATTTAGGTGTATATGGTCGCAGGTCAGTCAGTGAAGAGCGCCTTGTGGGAGTGGAACTGTGGCAGCCCAGTGTACAGATGTGCTACGGCCTGTTCCCGGGGCCTGCCTGCTCCCACTCAAGTGGTTCCAATTAGGGGGACCCTGGCTGCGGACCCCACTCCGCTCACAATTTTCGCGCGCCGATGACTTCACAGAATCCAGGGCACCACTTCCTCATTGGCAGACTGGACGTACGAAGCACAGAACTGGTTTCAGCTGGTTGATTGAGTTAATGCGTCATAATGCTGTACACTGAAGCCACTAGCGTGCCGTAATGTCTACAGTCCATCCAGTGGGGGAGGTACTTGATGTTATTTAGGGGCATTCATTAATTACGTGAGGAAATCCTGACCCCCCCCCCTCCCCCAGTGAGACTACGTGAGATCTGTCAGAACCCACATCATAAACCCCCACCTCCTCCCGTGGTGAGGTGAGATCTCGAGGAGACACCCCCTTCCCCTTGCTAAGACCTCGTGATTTTGGAGACTTGTTTTTAGCTCTCCTGTTTTTTAAGGGCGGTGAGATCCTGAGGGTCCCCCCCTCCCCCGTTTCCAATCGTTGCTAGTAGTTTGTAGATTTTGTTTGTTTTTGTATTCTTAAAAAGATGACGCGAGATTTCTGTTGCCCCCCATTTCACCTAACGTAATTAATGGACGCCCCCTTATCACGTAACTACCAGCGAAATATGCCTGTGTATAAATCAGGTGAGTAGAGAGACATTTTGACAGTCATCAGTAAAAGTTTGAGGCGGAGCGCGTGGGGTGAGCGCTAACTCACTTGCCCCACATTCGGAAGGGGGTGGGTTCGAATCCCCGCCCGATCATCCAGATTTGGGTTTTTCATTGTTTCCAGAAATCACTTCACGCTAATGCTGAGATGGTTCCTTCAATAGGACATAGCTGAATTCGTTCCCATTTCTTCCAATAGACCTTCCGGCGGCCTCTAACGACATCGATGTTGACGAGGCTTAAAGTGTGATCGTTGATTCGTTCCTGTCAGTATCTTCTGCATCTAGGTCGACAAAGGAGAATGGAGCAGCGTGCCAACACTAAATTTTGATTTAAATTGGGGAACAGTGTCACAGAAACATCTAAATTGATTCAAACTCTGTAGCAGTGAAGCAATGAATAATAAACTTTCTGAATAGGTTGAGTTGTGGTTGAGATTACCAACACCACTAGTTTGAAATGAAGAAAATGTTTTAAAAGTGGATGGAATTCTTTGAAATGATTGTTGTACCAGGTTTATCAAACGGCTCAATGAAACTCCTAAATCCTCTATCTCATTTTATCTCAAAATTTGTACAAACAGAAGAATTGTTTCCTCGCTTTGTACTGCACACACTCACTGACACTCAAAACATTGCAGAGTGGAGCACTGTAGAGACATTGATAGAGCGGCTGATATGGATCCAGAATTATCTAGCGTTGTAACGGGTGACGAAACATAGTGCTTCTAGTACCAGCCACTTACAAAGCGCCAGAACTCGGAATGAGAAGTGTTGATCCAGGTAATTGATACTGTTTCAGGATTCTTTAACACTGGTGAGCATTTGCGAACGAGTATTTCACTTGGCGATCACGCTGTCTCTTTCGTAACAGGAACTATCTGCTCTTTCACCAGTGTTGTTTCTTGCCACTGGTATGTTTCTCATTGAGTCAACATTGAAGAACCATAACGACGACCAGCCTGCGTGGCCACCGCCATCATCACCAAGAAATCTTGCGGCATTCAAGTTATGAAGTACTTCATCGAGTTTTCGAACACTTTAAAGTGTCAATCGACTATTCTAGTGCTCTAATCAAAAAATTACTGTAATATGTGAGTGAAATGTCATACAATACTAGTTCAACACTGGACTACGAACTGTTAAAACCAGAAATTAAGACATAGAAAAATTTGTTGGTATATTATGATGTTAATTGCGAGTGAGACATGATTTAGTGTAGATCTATATGTATGTGACATGACCAAGATGTAGAGTTGGAATTGATAAAATAAAAACAGAGTAACGTGTTGATTTTTGGTCCTTTCCTTAGCTGCTTTAGTTGTAATGGGTTTTCATGGTTTTTTTCGTTTCATTTTGTTAATCGAACTACTATTGCAGATTTTATATATCAGGTAGTTTATAAATACGCATTTAATATATAAAGGATACTTTTGTGCCTTTACTCTTTATTGAATATTTGTTTTAGATTAAATTAGATGTAAAAAAAAAAAAATAAAAAAGAGGTTGTTAACATCCAGTAGTTTATTCATCAATAACTGTGTCTAATTTGATGTGAAATGATTTGACACCGTTCTAAATTGCTTACACCGAATCAACATTGATTTCGGAAGAAAACATTACGTGGTACACAACTGGCCCCATTTTACACATAACGTAATTTAAGTTATTGATACAGGTTCATAAGTTGATTTTTTTTTTTTTTTTTTTTTACAATTTTCAGAAAGCCCTCTACTTTGTACCACGCAACTGCCTTTTAGCGGAGATTCGAGCGTTCGGTATATCGCATCAGATTTGTGAATGGATAAAGGATTTCTTAACTGTTTGGTCACAGTCTGTCTTCATTGAAGAAGAAGCCTCTCCTAATCTAGGTGTTAAATCGGGCGTACCTCAAGGAAATATAATAGGACCAGTTCTTTTCTTAATTTTTATAAACGATGTCGGAGACAGAGTTAATATCAGACTATTTGCATGATACGGTCATCTACGGCCGACCGCTTAGAAATTCAGCGCAATCTGGATGTTGTGTCGGCATAGTGCGACAAATGACAACTTATTCTAAATTTAAAAAAAGTTCAAGGCATTGTGCGTGACTAAAAAAACTAATCAGTTTATTCAGATGTAAAAAGTAAACAGTTCAATTATTGATACGATCGATTCCGCGATTGGGCGTAACAGTACAAAGAAATATGAAATTGGACATGCACTTTAATTTGGTCGTAGGTAGATCTAATTCTATGCTGGGATTTTTTGGTCGTATCTTGAAGAATTGTATTACGCAAAGAAAATAGTGTATAAAAACTCTCAACCGTCTACATTTCGACTACTGTTGCGCCGTTTGGGACCCGTTTCGTTGAACGTTGATTGACACTAACTTTCAACTACGAGTGCGATGAAATACTTCGTCCATAAATCTATTTGGGTCGCAGTAAAGATAAGATTAGAGAAATAAGGTGCCGCACTGATGCTTATGTGAATTCGTTCTTCCCTCGTGCTATTCGGGATTGTAATGCACAGAGTAGTAAATAGTTTTGGTTCAAAGCACCCTCTGCCACCCACAATTTTGTGAATTTCAGTGTATATATGTAGATGTAGAAATAATGCACAAAATTATTTTGCTGGTATCAAGAAATAGAATAACGAATGTAGTAATTGTGATGAGCATACACGTCGGCACATATAACATGACAAGTGCTTAAATTTTACTTTCAAGTTTTCGTATAGTCGTACAAAAACTTATTCATTCTCATATCATGACAAAATACGTACAATTATACTAACGAAAGATTATTATTTATTGAAATGCAGTATCCAGTAGCAGTAATTGAATTCTTCCTCTGCTTCGTTAGGAATGCATTTTTTTTCTTCTTTGTTCAAAACCCAAACTTATCAAGATGAAGTAGGCTCTGTATAGATTTTAGTGTATGTCCTGTCTGAAGTTTAGGGCCTAAATCTTCCACACTTTCACATTTCTTGAAGCCTTTGGTGTAGGTTCAAGACACTAATGTACCAGTTACAAGGTGTCTCGTGGAGTGCTCGATCGCTTCGGCAAGTCTTTGTCTGTTTCGCATTATAAGGCGGCTTCAAACCGCCTCCGGTCTCGTTAAAAGTTTGCGCTTGTTATCCGCAGTTCGCCATACAATGTTGCCTTCCAAAGATTTCTGCTCCCGCCCTGGAACCCCGCCCACGGCCTTTGACGTCGAACATGGGAAAGCACATGAGCAGAAAAAGACTCGTCGTTACAGAGTTGCCAAAGGGGATTTTCGATAGAGGTATATCGCTCAAACTAGAAACCGTTAAGGAAATAAGATCTGGGTGACACAAACGACGGAAGCTTTGTAGGAACTACGTTTTTTTTAAAAAAAACTACTTTTTTGCAGACGTTTGCTTTGTTCAAAATACGGTTTATAAAAGTGATATAAACGGTACTATAAGATTTTAACTACAGTACTCGAAAGGTTACAATTCTCTAAACTTTGGTAACTGTTAACATATTTTGTTTTTCCTATTACTGAGTTTCACTTTTGGCTGTCGTTAAGTTTAAGATCGCGATGTAAATTGTTTCCGTCCTCATAAGTCGTTACATGGTGACGTTACTTAGCAGGGATACAAAGGATTCCAGTTTTTGGTCAGAAAGAAAAATTGAATTAAATATCAATGTATCTGTGTATTTACTGCATTAATAACAATAGTCGAAAGGTTTATCGTCTTTTTAAAATATCTGCATCTGGATGTCTGTCTGTTTTTCATTATATTTGCTATTTGTAATAATACAAATTTGTTTTACGAGAATTCTCCTAAATACCAATTTATTTTTCGCATTTTCCTAATGTGATGAAAATTCGTTTTTCATTAGTGTGACTGCATGTCATATTTCATTTACTTTTCTACATTCTGATTTTTCCTTTGTTACTTTGGAACCATACCAGACACATTTTAAATTCATCCACAAACGCATGTTCAAGTAGGTGAATCTGCGAGCAAATGCGAGTTAAATGTGCAAATCCATACTATTATAAATCAGTAGCCAGCCCGTATCTGTTCCGGTATCATTCTATTGATAAAAAGAAAATACCTCTTGACACCAATTCAGCCGCCTTAAACATTTTATAATATATCTTTTATTGAAAATCTTGATTTTCAAATCTGCGGTGTTAAAACTGGAGTCTTTTGCAACAGAACTTGTTCAGTCATTTCAATTTCACGGGTATTCGCATTAATTACCGCTTGCTCGATGGCTTATACTCATGTCTACGAATCATCATAGTGGTCTTAAGAGCACAATGAAATATTCTTGTAACTTCTGTCTAATAACGAACAAAACTCTTGAATAACTTTCGTCAAGGCAATAGAGAGAAGTAGTACTAAGACATTAATATCCTCTTCCAGCTGTCAAACTTCTTAAAATTGCTGACATTCCTAATTACAGTAGTTTGTTTTTTGATTACTGGCATAAGTTTTTTTTTATTCACAAATAATTTTTATTGTCAGTTGTTTTAACACTAGTAATTTTCACTTCTTTTTAGTACCACAAGTTGCGTTTTCTATTTTTATATTAGACATAAATGCGTAATCATTGTCTCCCCGACTCATGATTTTACAGTCGATGGCCAGATTATTAGGCCACCTCCAAGAAAAGTTGTAAAATATTCAGTCTGCTTTTACTTTTCATATTTCTTGTTAAGTTCATAGTCATTTAACAATTGGAATGCATCACTCACTTATTGTCGGCCAATAATATGTAATCCTGATTGTTAACAAGTTGTAAGACCGCATATAATGCAACAAAATAACAAAGAACTCTAGACAATCATTCCCTGAGGAAGTTTTGTTCATTGTTAAGTATCATGTAGCTGAGAGTCAGCGTATCAGTACAGTCTGTGAAGTTGGTTTTGGTGAAATTATTGTGATTTAGTGTACGTAGTTCAAGTGTAAGTTTTCACAGTTTCCCCAGGACAAAATTTTCAGTAAAATTTCTGAACATTGACATGGGCAAACTTAAAGATCTAACAGATGAACAAAAAGCTGTAATAACTCATCTTTTAACAAAAGAGAACTATAATATAAGTGAAATATCCCGAAAATGCAATATTTCACGACAGTCAATCCGAAGAATAAAGGAGAAGTTAAAGAAGGGTTTGACTTTGAACACTAAGAGGAAAGGTTCCTGTGGTCGGAAGAAGATCATTACACCAAGAGGTGAACGTAAATTAATAAAAATAATTAAAGAAAACAGATCTGCAACGAATAAGTATGTGATGGTTAGTTTAAATGAGGTGGGAATTCCAGCTTCTGAAAGAACAGTTCGCCGAACTTTGAAGAACCTTGGCATCAAGAGCTGCAGGCCAGCAAAGAAACCAAAGCTCACAGAAAGAATGAAGAATCAAAGGTTCCAGTGGGCCAAAAAATACAGAAACTTCACTGCTGATAACTGGAGGAAGGTGAGTATCAGTTCTAGAATCTTTTTTCACACACACAGTATATATATTTTTTACTATAGCAAAGTCTAACATGCACTGTACACTGTAATTTGGTTCTGCAGGTTTGCTTTAGTGATGAATCGACTTTTCATGTATTGTCTGACAAGAGACAGTATGTGAAACGCAGGCCTAATGAAAAATATAATGAAGACTGTGTTGTACAAACTGTGAAACACCCTCAGTCTGTGATGATTTGGTCAGTGATAAGTGCTAAGGGACTTGGACGCCTTTTCATTGTGGAAGGGATGATGAATCAAGTGCAATATAAAAAGGTGCTTGAAACACAACTCCTCCCTCAGCTGCAGGATTGGTATCCAAATAATAAAGAAATAATATTTATGCAAGATTCCGCCCCATGTCACACTGCAAAATCTGTGAAAAAGTTTCTGGCTGACAATAAAATACCACTACTAGACTGGCCTGGTAACTCACCGGATTTGAACCCTATTGAAAACGTCTGGGAGCTGCTAAAGCGTCAAATCGGCCAAGAAAGAATTACGAACAAGGGGACATTGGTTGAAAGAATCACATGGCATTGGAATTCAAATAAACATTTGTACCAAATGGCTTTAAACAATATCGACAGCATGCCTCGACGAATTCAAGAAGTAATTAAAGCAAGAGGCGGCTTGACAAAATATTGAGTTGTTATGTCTCAAGAAGGTGTATCATTTTAAAACTGTAATGTGACGTGTTTACAAATGTTATTTGTACATGTACCACGAGAAAATTACTAAATAAAACAATATAAAACAAGATATTCAAATGTTTTTATAAATAACCTCAGAGTGGCCTAATAATGTGGACAGGGACTGTAATCTCGCAGAAACTGAACAACTGTTTAATGGTTCGTAGACTCGATGAAAAAAATATTTACTTTTACAAATAAGTTTCATCTCGAAAAAGTATTTACTAAGTAAGAAGCGTAAATGTGTTTGTCTGATAGTATAGGCCCTGTCTCTGCAGGGCTACTGCCTTCTCGTGATTGAACAGTCACTGCTGACTGATATGAATCCAGGTGGCGGGTGAGTTTACGATCCGCGCAGGCTGAGTCACCTGGCGGCTGTTCCGTGACTCACGCCCCCACCACGAGCTGTTGCTGCGGGAGGTGTGGTCGAGACGTCAGCTGTTAATGGAGCTCTCTCTCTCCCGCGGACAGATGCTACACGAGTTGTAGACTCACCTCTTGGCTCGTCACACTGAGTCACAAATACTCAAATGGTTTCACGTCTCTTCGTATCCTCATCTCTCCAAACTCATTACAACCCCCTGCCTCAATTTTTTACTAGGAATTCTTTGATCTTCATTTCCTCTTTGTTTATTCCGATCATCTGTATGTATGCTCTTCACAATACAATAAATGGTTGTATCAGTCCACAGGAGCCGTACTACGCCAGTCTTTGTCACAGATAATACGATCATTTCCTTGTTACGTATAAAGGTGTTTCTATGTGTATAGCGTACGAGTAATCGTACAGTTATTTATAAGAACAATGATTGAACAAAATATTCTTTATTACTTAATAAATATCCAGCAACTGTGATTATTAATTAAAAAGTACTCAGAAGTGTACAAGGAATTATCTGAAAGCTTTTCGTACCACGTTCAATACAATAAATGATTATAAACAGGAAATAAAGGTAACTATACTTGGAATATACTAGTGTTATGTTATAACTGCTTAAGAGATTTTATATATTCTGATATACGACGAATAGTGAGGTTGGTGGTTTGTAATAGGATGAAAGAAGAACTGGCTCATCTGCAGCAGTTATTAATTAGTCAACTTAAATAGGTACGTAGCAATACACTTAAAACGTCTTATGAAACAATTATAAATGACGAAAAAAAAAAATAAAGGTAATCCGAAAAGTTCCTTACTCTAGAAAACACAGAGTTTATCATTATCTCTGTGATGTGTAGTGCTGCTATCTAACGGCGATGCAGTGACTCACTATCGACTCCAGCGAAGCCTACCAGCTTAACTGTGAACTATCGTGTAACCGTGACCTTGATTGTTTATAATTTTTCCACTTATTGGTTGAATTTCGAAAAATTAATATTTAAAATCATACGTCATTTATCGATGAAGAAAGAAAGATGGAATGTCACAAAAAAAAAAACAGCTTTTAGAAATAATGTATATGATTAAAGGTACGCGCAATGGCAGGTTCCATCAGGAACTCTTCACACATACTCTTCCAAAAGACATTTCTATTATGGCTTTCCATCTCATCGACGTCTAGGTAATTAAAGATGGTTGGGTACAAAGAATGGGAAGGAGTTGGCCGTGCGATTTTGAAGAAACCGCCCTGGAGTGATTTCGGGAAACCATTGAAAACCGAAATCTGGATGGCTGGACGAGGATTGAACCCACGCCCTCCCTGTAGTGGAGCTAAAACCCAGTCACAGTTTCCCTCCCCTAATTCTTACTTTAAATTATTCGGCTTCGATCTGCATAATGTATTTCAGGCTCTGTCTCCAATACGTAGATATGAAAACTTTCCCAGTCCCTTATGCCTGAAATCAAGTAGTTATTCCCATTTCTTCGAAATATTACTCCTAATTCATTTTGCCACTAGTAATGCAGGCCTCATTGTCAATGTGTACCTCCTGTCTTCCAACGATAACGAAACCAGCTCCTTCATCATATCATTTACTGATTGTGTTTTATGATAATGTAGCTGTTAATTTTTGTACCCCTCCCCTATTCATAACGTGCGTTCCATACTAACAGTGCACTCTAGCATACACTAGCAACAGTATGGCCAATGTTTTGTGTTCGATTCCTCATTTCTATGTTACATCCTCTTGTGACGTTCTCAAAACATATTTAGAGCTTCAGAATTTTTCCCTACCACTTCCCCTATGTGACACTCCCAGCTGATTTTACAATCAGATGACATGAAAAAATATTTACACTTTATGCCTTCGAAAAGTAGTTCTCCCACGCACCGTACAATTACAAAAAAAACTTGATTTACCTAATACGCGGATTCCCTTTGGCATATTTCTTCATTTAATATCTATCAATCCAGCTAAATATCCTATCCAGTTCCCTTTGTAGCTGTTTCCAATCCTATCCACTATTAATCCTATTATATAACACCAGCACTTTACTGCAGGTTCGCCCGTGGAGAAGGTGTGTGCACAAATGCACGATCGGTTGATGTATGGATTTTAGAATGGTTGTACTAGCAGAGGCTGTGGTTATATTTGAAATGAAGCCTGGACCAGTATGAGAAATAAAATTCCATATTACAACGAAAGACACGATAAAAGTTTTTAATGATTTTAGTTTCTTTCATGAGTGCCATGTTGCTATCGTCATTACTATGGCCTGCGTTAATAGCTCCGAGTAGTCTAAACTGTCATGAAAGAAGTTTTCTCGGTCCTCGCCATTTTCATGTCTAAGGATTTTTCCAGCTTTCTAAATGGTTTGATTTACATTTTCTGTGAAAACTGAAGAAATGAATACCCAACGTAATGGAATCAACAACAATGCTGACAAAATCCAAAGAGTGTTTATCTTTGATATAGGATGATCTTTGGTGAAGGGGCGTCCATTAATTACTTGAGGTGTTTTTCCGGAATTCCGGACCCCCCCCCCCCACCCGTGGTGAGATTTGGTGAGATCTGGTTGGAGCCTTCCCCCCCCCCCCATCATAACGTGAGATATCTTCACCGATCTCGTAGTTTTTAGCATTTTTTTAGCTCTCCTGCTTTCTAGGGTGCTTATACCTCCCTCACTCCCTAAGTCGGTATCGGCGTCGTTTGTACCCTTTATTTTTAGCTCTTCTGTTATTCAAGAAATTAAAATGATGACGTGAGATTTCGGTCAATTCCCCCCACCCCCTTTTGGCGAGATTTGGAGAGATTTCGCCGGACCCATTTCCCTATTTCACCTCACATATTGTACAACCCCTGAGTATCTTTTAGATTAGGAAAGGATCGTTTATCTGTGATTCAGTGTGAACTTTGGAGGCTATCTGTTCTGGTTACATACAGATTATTATTCATTTCTCCGTCCACTGTTTCGTTGAGTCATAAAACAGGTCACAGTCTTAATGTTTCAGACTGTGATAACACCCGACCAAAACGGTTGCGTAGTTTTTGAGTGATATCTAAACAAATAAATCCATAGAAAATGACTTGTTACAAACTTATATATAGGTAATCATGTTTTCTACCGGCAACACCTGACTGTAAAGTAATAAGAGAATCACTCATTAGAAAAATAACGTAAAGTGTGTCACATTTCCGTAATCGCGACACACACTGTTGTACCTATAATAGTATTTACACTTTTAGTAACGAACAAGACATAGCTGTGATTTCCATATGGAGATTCTATCTCAGTATGCTTACACGCAGACATAAGCTAACGACATTTCACTTCTTGGAAATCCCAACTGATGTCATGTATATTACACTTCCTTCTGTCAGAGACAGACTTTGACAAGGAAGTAGACACGTATCGGCTGGCACTTGGTGGAGTACACTTTTTATAAGTCATGTTGTATATCAGAGATATGGTTTGAATCTCAAACCTCTCCGCAGTGCATATGGAGTGTAATAGAACTCTGTTTATATGTTTGTGGTGCAGGGTTTGAGTCCCTCAGATGACGCCAAAGTTCCGTATCGGGTGGCCGAGTTGATATTGATTGATGTACTATCGGACGTGTGATCACTAACCTGCCCGATAGTATCGTCTTCTCGATGTTTCTTCTTGTCAGGACGACGGCCTTCTGACTGACACCAGGCGATTTTCGTTAACGCAGTATGGCGAATATAACTATAGTCTGTTAAAGATGTTAAATATTTTAAATGGAAGGCTGCGTAGAGTTCTTTGGCTTAAGTGATGTTAGCCTGATACGGATTAGAAAGGTTTTACGGAAGGAAACCGAAGTTACAAAATAGTTCCGGTTTATTGTCGTTTCCCAAACACAGACAGTTTCACAAACACAAGAACGTAATTTCTGTCGTACGCAATTTGTTAGCTGCACCCCCGCTATCTTGAATTTAGACTCTGGTTGCCGAAACGGGGTACAAAGTGATATTGTTGGTAGTAAATCGCGTGTTACATGCGTGCGTTAACTTAGAAACTCCGAGGCAGACTGGCTCGGTACAAGTGTACTCGCGAGAAGTTGCTGACGTTTATCAGCGGAGGCTTATAGTGTTACGTTTCGCCGCAGCGCTCTGCGCCTCCGCTTTTACATAATATTACGGGGATTTATTTGGTTCCCTTACAGGAGTGATTCGTCTCTCGGATAGGGACGTGAAAATAGTTAGCCGTCGAAATATCGTGATTTCACAACACAATCCGGCGGTACACCGGTGAAGACTTAATTACACAAGTTTATTGCAAAAACCACCTGCGATAAACGAGGTAAATAATAAAATCTGAACGTAAATAAACTTTGCTGAATTTTTAATCAATAACTTACCTCCCTCGTAGCTAGGTGATTAAGAATGAGAGAAATGTTGGGGAGATGGAGAGATCGGCACGGGGCAGGGCCGGCGCTAGGAATTTCGGGCCCGGTGGTAAAAAGGGCGACTTTTTTTTTTTTAGCTCTACAAATGGCCAGACGAAAATGGGCGTATTCTTGGCTTTATGGCCTGAGGGCCCCTATAGTCGGTGACCGAGCCCCCCATCAGCCGGCGGGGCCCGGGTACTTTTGACCCGCTTACCCCCCCCCCCCCTAACGCCGGCCCTGGAACGGGGTGATATGAAATGCAGTGTTTTATGTCCTTAGCTCGCCGTGAGCTGACGGGCATCAAGTGGGGGCGTTTGACCGTGTCAGGGTCAGGATGGGACAATCGCTGACGCAACCGGAGCCGTTTATATATAGTTCCATGCGGAACACGTTTCGGGAATAACTTCTGAATGATTTATCGAGCCCAGCGCAGCGGCGGAGAGCTGCTCAACTAAAAAAGCTCCGTCCGGCCGGGAGTGGGGTGTTCTCTGCAGATAGCGGCTGTTTTTGCTTCTTTCCGGCTGCGCATACGTTACTCCTAGCTGGCAGGTTTTCGGTTTACATATTGTATACTTACTCCAGCAGATTGTGGTTTTCTAAAGCAACCCAGGTTACGATCAATACGCTGGCCATGTGGTTTTACTTTATTTTCTGCTATTCAGTTGTCAACTGTGTCTGAAAATTTTATGTTCTCTGATTGTTTGCCTTAAAGTTATTAATTATATTACTACTAGATTCTAAACCATTCAAAAATAATTGGTTGAAAGCATAGTTCTTACAATTCATTTCTTCGCTTTTGCCTAACTACCGGTAAATAGAATTGTTAGAAAATTTCGTAAAGATGTAATAATTTACACATTTCAGCTCCACTACGTTTCATTGCACAATCCTCTCCATAATTGGCATTTAAAAGGAAATGCATACCTTTCTGTATGGTTGATTTCAAATGCTAATTTACAGGAAAAAATATCGAAGCATTACAGAAACATAAATTCTTTGCTTGCTATGATAGCCACATCTGTGGACTGAGAATATAAAGAAAACATCTACATCAAAGAACATAAATAAACAAAAAATGAATAATTAATGTATGGATTTAAACGAAAATCATACTTTTCTTTATGGTTGGTTTGCAATTTTAAATATGTTGAACCAGTACACAAACTTACATTTTCAACTCGCTATAATAGCGACACGTATGGACATAGAGTGAAAACGTCTCTGGCCGTTGCTATTCCGCTAATGAAGGTCGGGCGAGTGACGTCATAGCTCGACAGACACGATAACAAGCTGGCCTTTTATTAGTATTGATTTTTTGTTTTTGTTTTGTTAGCATTAAAAAAGAGCATGACATGGCTTATTATTTAAAAAGTATTGAAAAAGTATTGGAGTGTGTATTAGCACTGTAGTAAAACTAAGGGAAAGATATTGTTGGGATTTAACTTCTAATTTATTCAGCAAGTTACGTAAGTAACTTCTGTTTTGGAAGAAATACGTTTATACACGCATTGCTAACTTGAGAAATTGTTACAAAAAATGGTGATGTGTTGCATCCGAAGAAGACACTTGTAGTGAAGTTACCGAGAAATTACAGATATGCGACAGACTACCAGATTAGACGCCATACATCGCTGACTGGTCTCAGAATATTGTGTATTGTATTGTATATTCACAAAGAATTTTTTTAATATTCTAATCTGTTTTCCAGCGAATTAAATGTAGATTATATTAGTTTTTTCTGGGTTCATGATGAATGCTCCAATGGCAAAAAATAATAATCCCACTGCATCAACGAAAAAAATATTATTAATAAATTTTCGAGGAGATAACTTGTATGGCGACTCCTGGCTTGAGGAGTAAACCCGCTGCGGCGCGTCATTAACGAGACGACACGCAATTGCACAAGCGTCATGTTGGTATTTGAGTGGCATTTACCTGGTTTTAAAACAAACCACCGGAAAATTATACATTTGAACGGATAGACGTCTTTAGGATAGCGACATATGTTGCTGAGATGCAATGGAATTAGTCCTCAGTGTTTCACCAAACGATGGAAAATTATTTTTTTATTTAAATTTATTTAAAATTCGTTGGACTCTTTTTGCCACGATGTGGTAATACTATTGTGTTTCAAGAGTCACACTTTTATTTATTGAGTTGTTGTTATTATTATTGCACGATTCTTTATACATTTTAGCGACCATGAGGTAATATATTTTTAAGTGGGTATTACTGTTAGATTAAAATAATAAAAAATAGCTTGCATTTTATTAGATGGACTGTGAGCGGCCTGGTGGCTCAGTGGTAAAGGCGTCTGACTTGAGATTCGAAGGTCCTTGGTTCGAAACCCTGTCTCGGCGGGGTTTTTGACAGGCACTTAACTCGACGTTCACCTTTGGCACAGCTTTGCTGTGTAATGTCAAGTAGACCAGAACGCTGCGTCGTTCGGATTCCACGTTAAATTGTAGGTCCCCTCCAGGGCTAACAATCCTAGTAACAACAGGGCTGTGTACATATCCATAGCAAATTCAGGCCAAACGAAGGCTTAACCTGCTGCTAGTTGGCCTAAACGAACATACATACAATATACGAAATGGCTGCACAAGTTTCTCTTCTTTCGTATTGTCCAAGAACAAATTTTTTGCCCCTCTCCCATAGTGATATTTATATGGAAACGAAGACATTATAAGTAGGAAAATATTGCTATTTGTTGAACCAAGTAGCTGATACATTATTAGTAGCAAGCATAGTTAGAAAACGATTCTCCTTGTTAGATATATCAAGCCCATGTTAGCTGTGAGAACAGGAATCGTATTTTTCTGGTGGGTTAAAATTAGTGAAAGATTACAGGAATACCTTTCGTTTGCATCCTGTCCACTCAAGTGTGAGATTGTTCTATTGTGTAATGGTATTCACAGAATAATGTAAATGTATTTTCCTCGTCTAACATTTACTTTAATCATTTGTTCAGTTATGAAGGTATGATAGTATGGTAATAACAAATTTTACTTGATCTAACTTAGATATAATTTATCAATCACTTCGCATGAACAAGTTATTATATACGTACTATGCACGAACTCTAAAAACTAATGTGTTTTTATGTATTGCAAATTAGCAAACTAACCTTGCACTGGTAGCTTTACACGATCCTTCTAATTCGGGTAGTCGCTATAACTAAAACAGAATCGAAATTATGGTTAGAGTTTTCGCCTAAATGGTGCCCTGGGAATTGTCTGCTACAGCAAGTACGTTGCTTGTTTACACGAGTTCCTCATTTGCCAACGGTACTGTCCTCATACGTCGTAAACGATGGTTCCTTTTTCGTCAGTAAGCCAAGGTAGCAGTCAGCACACGTGTTTCACTTGGCATGCCTGCGGAATGTCACTTGACGAAGGCAGAGAGTGAGTCTTTTACACCATTCCCAGGTAGAGCCACTGCTCATATATCTTGATGGCGGAGTATGAATATCTGTGGCACGTAACATGTTTGTTTAACGCTAGAACACACAAAACGTTATTTTTAATAGGAAATCACCTCCACTCGAACACTTGCAGCTAAAACGAAAGAAGGCAGTACAGCGCGTGTTACGACAGGGAAAGGAAGACACGTCGATTGCATCAGAACACAGTGTGTCGATTGTTCGGAAGTACCCTTTCTAGTTAAGGTGTTGCTAGCCAGGAAATTCCGTCACCCGCTGGTCCGGCGGACGTAGCCGAGTGGCTTCACAATTGCTTCAAGTCGCCATTGTCTGCACTCTGTGGACACACCACCATTGTTATGTCTCTCCCGTTAAGCCAACCCTTCAGCGCAGTCATCATGAACTGATGATTAAAGCACTCTGCCCCTCGAGCTGTACTTCTTGTCGACACAAGGGATCGTCAAGAGTCGGGGTGGGTCTGATGACTCAGTGGCCAAATCTTTCACGTCTCCGGATCGAATAGCGTCTCTTCAACTGGTCTATTCTGACACTCGATGATCGCTACGATTCGCGGTATAAGGGAGTCATTCACTGTTTGCCAATTACAAATGAGCGCGGTAAAGTGGAGATCTTTAAGGCATCCTTTTGGATTTAAGGATGAAAAATGGAATAAATAATCGGTGGCATGGGGATGTAGAAGGCAGGTGGAAGTAACTCTATTAAAGACCTAAAAATCTACATGTAAGCCTCACAGAATACATATTTTTTTTTTTTTTACTGCTTAACGTCTCTTAACAGCGAGGTCTTTAGAGACGGGAAAGGATGGGTTACAAGGAATGGGAAGGAATTCGGCCATGGCCTTTTGAAGGAAGCATTCTGGCATTTGCCTGGAGTGATTTGGAAAACCCAAATCTGGATGCCCGAATGGGGATTCAAACCGCCGTCCTCCCGAATGCGAGGCCAGAACGCTAACCGTTACGCCACCACTCTCGGTCATAAAGAATTATTGGATAAACTATATCGCAGGTAATCCCCCGATCGGATGTGCGGTAGGAGACTACTCAAGTAGTAATCATTCATTAGAATGAATAGACACAGGCTACAAGTAGGAGTTTGGAATATAAGAAGGCAAGTCGCTTAACAGTGAGATGTATTGACTGATCTTAGATGTTAATGCTGATTGTGATGTTAAATGGAAGCTATCTGAGTTGCGTTGTGGTATTATCGGGATATGTTGGGCCGCAGGATAGACGATAAGTGCGAGAACTTGGAAATTTTTCGTGCTGTTATTAAGTTTATTTTATTACAGCAAGTATCGGAACGTAAATCACCTATATTAAACAACCTTTCCATCGGTGCAACGTTCTGGGTTCGGAAAAGCAATGCCTGGATTAAGGGGACCACCCCCTGCCTATTTACGCCATGTTAATTTAAGCAAGTACTTGGCCCATTTGTGGAAAAACTATTTGATGCAGGACCTTAATATTTTTACTGAACGTTACATGATGCTAATAAAGTCAACTGTACTAATATCTACTCTATACATTTTATAGCTTTTAAGAAATACTTATTTAAATTTATTAATAAAAATATTAAGTTTTTTCTGCAGAAAATGTTTTTTTTTATTTATTTATAATTTATTTTTTTGTGAACATACTAATAGGGGAACATTAATTCTTGTAGTACCAGATGTGGCTTGCTTTGTTATGCAGAGTCTCTGAAAATTTTATTCAATTATCTTTGATAGTTTCTGATATAATGGGGCATATGTACTGAAAATTTTAGTTTGCGGGAAGTTGATTTCAAAGGAAAAAACTACTCGCAAACACACACAAACAAAACTAACAGCGTATATCAATGTGTGTTGTTTACAAATAGCAGAAACAAGAGAAAACCAACTGCTGACCCCCAATGATAGCTAATACACTCAGGAGTAAAAAAAAAAAAAATCCCTAATGTGCAATATAGGGGATATAAAGTTCTATAATATATGCAGTAATGTGGGCGTGGCGCCGATGCACACATGGTAGGAAAATGCTATTTAAATGCCCGAAATTTTATTTTCAATGAAATCCTTTTCAAGATACTTAAACAATACCTTAATCTATCGAAATACTGTATGATGAAATTCGATTATCGACTTTTTCCGACCTAAACCACGGGGTGGTCCCCTAGAGCCAGATTTTGATTACAGGTGACGCAACGGTCTTTGCAGGGTAAATGTACTGTGAAATAATTTTTAAAATACACATCCAAGACTGAAATTAATGAAAATTAACGGAATTTTTTCTTTCTTTATTTTCTTCTTAAATACATGTTAATAGTTACTTTCATGTAGTTCAAACACAAATTTACAAAATTGTGGTAACATCTTTATAATCTTTTGTTCCCAAGGCTGTCGGAGAATCCTCTGGTTATTTGGGCGTAGAGATAAAGACTAAGAAAATTTAGATAAATTGAAGACGGAAGGGGAGATTGGTGGCAGAACACCACGTGAAGCAGCGGGATGGGTGAAGTCGAGTTCACCATCTTAACCCAGCGGCGGGCTCTTTAGGGATCCTGGAGACGATTTGTCAAAAATGTCTCAGGTGTAGTGAGAAATCGATTTCGAGTCACAGCGCTCAGAAATGTAAGACTTGGGAATTATACGATTACACTGCAAGGTCTTGTGATATTTCCCGTGTACTTCAATTTAAGGAACTCAGCTTGAACTCTTTTTTGCTCCTGTTTCGTTCCCTAACTATTTGCTTTTGACTTAAATACTTGGTTCGAAACACGTAAAGTAACTGAGGATCCCGACCTGTTGCATTGTGTAATAGAAATGTGTGTGGATTAGGCTGCTAGTTACATTACTGCAGGGTAGATGCGCTTGTCGTGTTCTCTGTAGAGCAGGATACACTTGCAGCATCAACTTCCGCGCTCCAGGCGCCGCATGCAGTCTGTGGGCGGCTGCTAATAGAATCACGCTCAATGAGAATTCAGGCTCCGACCAGGATTGCTTCCACGTTCTCGTGTACTCTCGTCATCCACTAAATACAGAGAAATCCCGAAGATCGAGAATAGTTCGTTCGCGACCTTCACTGATTCCAGCGCGGAGCAGTGCCACTGGGGTCGAATCTGACGTCCCGCTCCTCTTCTCTTTATCTCTCTCCCCTGTAAGCAAACTTTGTGTATTCCAGCTTCAACTGTGCTTTCTGAAAGATTATTTCTAAAAGCTGATCAAATTTGCACTGAAAAAAGAAGTAGGCTGCTGAATGGCAAAATAAGTAAAATTTTATTAGTGAACAATAACCTTCATTTCATTTAAAGCAAAAAGTTCTTTAAAACTGATTGTTCTTTGTGTTTGTAAATAAATTAATGCAAAATTATGCTCAACCTATCTCTCAAATATTCCCAGCAATCCGAACAGAATTTCATTGACGCTTTGAAATGGCCTTTTCTGCATGAAAGTACAGTAATCCGGTAGTATTTAAGAAACAAAATTGTTTCAGAATAAATACAAAAATAAATGAAAATAACCGATGTGAGATTAACCTAAGAAATCAGTATAAATGTAAATGAAACGAACAGATACTACACTCAAAATGGATAAAACTGCCCTTTTTGTTTAAATTGAGCTAGTGAACTAGTTAACCGTTGAATAGAACTAGTTCTTTTCATAAAGAGATCGAATGAGCACCGCTCTATTTAGTGAGTCACTTTGGCCACCTCTATCAAGAGGGTGGCACCATACTGGTACTAACATGTTGAAATTTGCTTCAGTAGCTTCATGAATATGTCCTCTTCGCGTTTTGCGCTCTTGCTTTGTGGAAAACTTGCCAGGAATTTAATTAAAAATGCCGAAATATGACAGCGACGCACAGCCATTAGACGCCGCCAACGTTGAAATATCAGTGACAGTCTCTAAAATGTTGATTTGATCCTTTGTTGTAATGTTTTCCTGCCGTTTCAGCTTTCCGCTGTAAAAAGTAGCACAAAATGGACATATAGACAATATTTATCCCAGTTGTAATACGGTGATGCCCGCCATCTTTTACCGAAACGAGCAATCAGAGATAATTCATTGCTTCCGATGTAAGCAAATACGCCATTTCCGTGACGGATGCCGCATAACGAAAATTTCGTAAAAATTGTTCTCTTGGTCCTGGCCGAATTTCAAACTAACCACGATTTCTATGACAAAACGAAACTGCTTAGGTTGATATGATCCCTGCACCGATATTTGTTATTTTTGCAGTGCTGATAGGTTTTTGCAGTTGCTCGGCCTCTCAGATTTCGGCATTTTTAATTAAGTTTCTAGCGACTTTTCCGCAAAGCAAGAACGCAAAACGTGAAGAGGACATGTTTACAAAGCAATTAAACCAAACTTTAACAGCTTAGGAGGAATAAAAGCAGGTAATTCTGGAAAAAAAGGAGTGCTATTTGGCGAAGTGCCTGTTTTTATGATAATTTTTGGAGAATAAAAGAATATCAGTATGGAACGCTGGCATTACAGCTGGCCGACTCTGTGTACACTCCACCCGCCTGCTCGCAGCTGCGTGTCGGCTACAGTTACCAAGGACCACGTGTCGAACGGGTGTACCCTACCGGGCGCCCTTTGTGTCACTGGACCCTGAAGCTCCGCTATTCTTCACTTGCGATGACGATTATAACCATTCAGTCGTATCCAACTCTCTGCGTGTATGTCTATTGTAATGTTCCCGCATATCCATCGTTTATTCACGCTTTAATTTTCTTTTAATCGAACTTTTCACTCAAGATTGATTGCTTCCAAGGTGTCTGTAATTCGTGGGTACAGTTACACTAATAATTACTTGAGGCTAATTAGGACCACTTTAAGCCTTCTTGCAACTGGCATCGAGTTTCGTCTTCTTTTGGGCACAGAAGTCCTTCATTCGATTTGAATGGGCCTGTTTGCGCTCTTTTAACCAAGGAGTACCGCGTCCTCTTTAGGATTGTTCGTCTTAGTTTGTCCCATGTGTCACTAACTTCTTTCGAAAAAGATCTCTATCGAAAGCATCTTCGAGTTTTAATCCAAATAAATAAAGGTCTTCTTTTATATTTACAAACCGGGGCATTACAGTTGTGGGGTTTTAATCAAATAGATTAAAGATTCTTACATTCGTTTGAGGTGGCCATAGACTTGTCTTTTGTGGATTGTATAGTGATTTTCTCTATTTTGCTTGAAATGTCTGGGTCCGTTATGCCGAGAAAACATTTATTTAATGGCATGAGATGAAAGATTTAATTATTAACAAAAAAAAAGTTGTTTTAACATTTTTTTAATTGCACAAAAAAACATGCTAAAAATTTAAATGACACCCTCTAATTACAAAAAGGGAAATGTTACATTCATAAACTAAAACACAAAAAAATACAAGTTGTTTAACATTACATCAAAAAAAATGGATCAGCCAGCAAATGTAATGCTTTTAATTCTTAAATTGTTCACGGCTAGCGTCGATCAGTTCAATAGTGTTTCACTATCAAGAAAATGGGGCTAAAAGACTCAAATTAAATTGTGACTTATCAGTTTCGTCGAGACGGTGGCTGCATGCTACAAACTGGAGCGGTCTCCTTCGAAACAGACGTTCCTTGGAACGTTTCCCACACGTAGAAAAACAATCACGACAGCACTATGCCGTGACAAAACGTGGCGTCCACGTTGTTGTCCACACGCACACACCAGACGTGCGTGGTCTTCCGGGATCCACCCGGTAATCCAGTATACAACACACGTGCGTACAATGCGGGATCTTAACCCGAAGTGTCTCTCGCTACTCCTCTCCACTCACCCCCTCCCGGCTCCCGGGGGCGGGAGTCCTCTATACCTGGGTCCAACTGACAAAGGATTTAGCCACGCTGTCAACCTGCCGCCTCGCTGGAATTCCACACTCCGCCGACTCACAAAACCGGCTGAGCGAAATATATTGAGAGGCGACAAAACATTGAAAACAGCAGAGGCTGGACATTACATGCTGTAGACGTTTTTGTTGGTTCTCTCACCATTTTGTATACATCTTTTAAACAAACCCTTATTTCAACTGATTAACAAAGTAATTTTACAACAGCTTCCAGTAATGCATATTGTGCAATGTTCATCAATTATTGTTCATACTCCTTAGAAACTCCCCAAACACTTTGAAATTACATTATTATATCCCAACACCAGTTCTTAACATTGACGAATTATATTCGTAAACCATGGAGTCATTTTGGCACCACTTTGACATACTAGCGTTGCGAGGGATACAAACAGAGAAATTTAATTACTTTGATATTTACATAGATCTATAGATAACGTGCTATCATGCTATCCCAGTGAAAATTTTCCCGGAACGTACAGCGTGAGCGATAGACCAGCATTGAGACCCCATTTTCTATTGGGAAGGATTTTTAAAGAATACCGTTTGGCGGTACCCTGCAGCGCAGTAGACAGTGGTGGCTTTCTTCGCCGTTTCTGAGATACATGGTAGAACCATCATTAGTTCCTTGACTTTAGATAAGTCGTTTCAACCTCTTTGGTTTACGGGCGCAACTGCAGAAATCCCAAATATTTTGTGTGAGCTGCCAGGGAGGTGACTGACCGCTATGCTGCGTCCCTCTAAATCTTTGGATGGCTGCCACGGTATTCTGAGTGAGAATAAAATGTGTGTGTTTTTCTGTTGCTTTAATATACATTCAACACATCATTAATACATTCCTAATTAAATTTCCTATTAACTGTTAAATTCTTTATCTTACAGTTACTAATTATTTACGGCACCCTTAATTTCGTACAACCAGATATGATAACCTCGTATCATACTATCCATCTTCGATCTATCGATATTCAGTTTCTTTCTCAGGGCTCCGTACTCGAAGGGAGAGGAAGCCCTATTCACTCTTCCTCGTTAATGGAATAAGCTGGGAACTTAAAATCTTAACTTTTCACCTGTTACATTGACACCAAACCTAGCATTATATTTAAAATTTTGTCCTAAACTAGCAAAGGGACTCAAAGAATATATTTTCTACCCCAGTGCTGATTAATGTTGTTTAAAAATTGTCAGGTAGGACAATAAAGATTTTTATATCACTTGTGAACTTGTAATTTGTTATCAATTTCCATTTAAACGGCAAATATTAAAACCTTTTACATCTAGTATACTTACGTCGTGGTATAGGCTTATAGTAATATAGTTGTTTGAATATCTACCTATGACTGACGTAACACTCAATTAAACCCTGCTATGATATCGGTATGACTCGAATCTGTTATCCCTATAATACGAAGACAGCTTGCTAGCCCCTACGTCAACAGGGCCGAAAGACCACTAGAAAATAAAATAATAAATTTCAGTAGAGCTTAACGATTGTGCTAGCGGCATGGAACGGAGTGTGCTACCTAACTTGAAAATATTTCGGGCACTTTTTTGAGCCAAGGAACTGCCTTATGACCTACCACATCCTTATCTGTTGAGCTCATTAGAATATTCTGCTCGAAATTGGTTGGTTTTTATTTAGTTGTTTTATACCTAGGCTCTGATGATGTCGAGGCATCTCGTTCTGTGGCCTCGTCGCTTTGAGTAAACTTTACAAGTATCATTGCTTTCTACAATGGACTTGCCGGCGTCAAATGACCATATTCTGTGAGTCGGGTCCCCACAAGCGACATTTTCGTCGTAATGCACCCCAGGCATCACCTTCTTCACCACCACATCTCGAGAGTATCGATCATCCCACGATTGGTGATTTGCTCTTTGATCCTAGCAAGCAGATATTTTTCGCTATCATTGTTTTGGCTGGGCCATATCCAGATTCTGTAATGATATTTATCCTTTCAGTTTGAATAGAAGACATTTTTTTCACGCACTTTTTCATTTTGTGTATCGGATGTTTTAAAGCACCCAACAACCTAGTCTTAAATGAATTAAAAAAATCTAATACTTTATAGCAATACCATCAATAATTCTAGATTACCATAAGGTAATACTGCCGTGACACACTCTGTTTGATTTTGCTAGTCTTTGAGGTGAAATAAGAAGCTTGAAATGGGTAAAACTGCATCGTGATACTATCGTAAAGAGAAAGTGATGTGACGGCTACTGATTATGCAGAGTAGGGAATTTTCTTCCGTAACCAAGGGCGGAATGGCTGTCTCCAGCACTGAGTAATGAAGGGGTAAGCCAGGGCGTGGCTGTCTTTGTGTTTCCTTTGTCGTGTCTGCTCGGCACTCTGTAATTGAAGGGCCCGCCAGCACGCGGAAAGGAAAATAACCCAAGCCTGTCTCTCTCTAGCGCAGATCTGCTTCATAAGGCCTTAAATTAATCTTTAAGAACAAAGGGCTGTGTCTTCAGCAACTACTCCACTGTCTAGTCTTGTGGATGGTGGTATTTATAGACGACTCGTACCTACCAGTTGACAGACACTTCCAGGAGGGGGAAATTCGAAACGCAACAGCGAACCTGGATTGTCCGCTCTCAGAACTTTGCGACAGTTATCTCATTTGTCGGGAGCAGATTGTCAAGTTTGCCGATAGTCGCCAGCCGAGCAGTTATCGAATAATAACCCGGAAGAAGGGTGTCAAAAATACTTGTTGATACATATGACGTTGTCAGCTGACTTGAAATGGGTGCCAGACAGCAACTTTTTGTGGTCTGGAAGAAGCCTGAAGTTTCAGGGGATCAGATAGTGTCAGTGGGAAGGGTGCGCTACATTGACAATCTGACGCCATGAATGAAAAGTGAGAATTGTAGAGTGATTTAAGAACAGCTAAAGTTATTAAAATACTAGAAACTGTTACAGATTACAAGAGACTCTATTGTGTGAAGCAACTCAGTGAGTAAACAGCTCGATATTTTAGGACTGAGGAAAAAAAATATATATTAGAAGCTTTTCTTGCGAAGATGAATTGTTCCAGTTGAGCATATTTCAGGTAGCACTATTATGGTGATCGTAGCGGACGTTTTTCCCTCCCTAACTTAATGTACTGCTATTTCGAAGTGAAACTTCTTTTGAGAGTGTACCGTGCATGAGTGAGGTGACGTCAACGAAGGATCAACGACAAAACTGAGTTACTTTGTGATTTTTACATAGAAGCATACACGTTACAAGTAAAATAATTTACTCGTGCTACTGTTCGAATTTACTTTGTTTTATTATTGATAGTATTGTTAATTTTTTGTTAAACGCATTTATATTTATGCATTTAATAAAACTTTTTACATTTTCTACGAGCGCAAAATGTTTATTTCTTTGAATATTTTATTTCTTGCACCTCTGTTAACCGTGGACACTTAGTTTTTTTTTATTATGTTGTATTTACTCATTTAACGAAACAAAATTCTTTTGTTGTTTCTTAGGATGGCGGTCAGTTTCATTACTACTGTGTGCTTATTGGCATACACATTTATTTCAATGCAAAACAGAGGAAAAAGTTAAACCGTTTGAGACAAGACGCCGCTTAATGACTTTTTGTGGGATATGAAGGCCATGGACTGCCTGATTATTGCCAGTGTGAATGTATCATCTGCCACAACTGGCCCTGTAGCAGTATTAGAGTAATGTATGGGCCGTATCTCTAAATTCATCGTGCTTTCAACACGAGCTATCTTTATGAGTGCGTTTCCCCCGCTGTTCATAGCGATTAATTCCGTGACGTAACGCCCCGCACGCTCCCGCCATTATCTGACACACTTGTTTTTTCTCGCTGGCGTATGTGTGGTCTCCGACTGTTTAGCTGCCGCTGCGAATGTTGTTCAGAAGGAACCAGACCTTTGTTTTCCTTGGAATCTAATGCTAGTAAATTCACTAAACTGCCCACTTTCATCTAGCGTGGTGAGTGAGCGGTAACGCTCGAGTCCCGTATTTATGAGAATGCGGGTTCGAATCCCCGTTCGGCCATTCAGATTTCGGTTTTTAATGATTTCCCGAAATCGCTCCAGGTGAATGCCGGGATGGTTCCCCAAAAAGGCCATGACGTATTCCTTCCCGTTCCTTGCTTCCAGTCCTTTTCCGCCCTTAATGACATTAACGTCGACGGGATGTAAATCCATAAGGGGGCGTCCATTAATTACGTGAGGTGTTTTTATTAAAATTTGGATCCTCCCCCGCCCTATTTTGAGCTCACGTAATTAAGCCCCCTAAGCAAAAAACGCAAAACCACTGATATGGTAAGGGGGCATCCATAAATTACGTGAGGTGTTTTTCCGGATTTCCGCCCTCCTCCCTCTGGTGATACTTCGTGAGATCTGGTTAGACCTCCCCCCCACCCCCCTTGGTGGAGATCTGGTCCGAGGTCCACCTAGATATCTCCCTCTCAACTTTTTGAGACTGTCTCACCCTTCCAAAGCAGATTACACCTCCACGTTTCGACGAAATACTCCCCTAAAATCGGACCCCCCGTCCCCCTTGGTGAGATTTCGTCGGACCCCCCCCATTTCACCTCACGTAATTTGTGGACGCCCCCTAAGTCGTTGTTATTAATGGGTAAGTTTTTTTACTCGCAATATTGGCCCTAAATAGACCTTCTACTCACATTGCTCATTCAACTGAAACCTCTTCTGACGCATTTGACAGGATAAATGAACAGGATAATAACGTGCCGTGCTGATGACTGCAGACATTTTTGCTTCCATCGTGCAGTAACTATCATAATGCACAGTGCCTAGTAGTCTTTAATTTCGCAAAGCACCCACCACAACCCACAGTTTTTTACTTAATTGCAAAATAGCTGTATGGATGTATTTAGTTTACTACATGATAATTGCTTAGAGCTTAGTTTAACTAAGTTTTTAATGGCAATCAACGATATTATGTAAGAGTGAGTCTTTCTCGGCGTTGTATTCTTCTCTAGAAATTAACCAAGTAAACATGGTTTTTTCAATCAATATTTTGGCGATCAAAGTTTTCGTTGTCATATTCAGGTGAAATGCTGGCCTGGCTGGAATACCTGAACTTTATAGGTCTAGTTTGAGAAGAGCCTCTACTCAGATGGCTGTAGCTATACGGTCAGGTTTCTCTTCGGCCTGGTCCGTGGCAGGCGCCGCGTCCCCGTCACTCCCCGCGGGCACCCACATGGGTGGTGAAGTGTGCCTAGCCTCACCATCCCCGCTGTAATGGCGGGTAGTTCGGAAGAGTCTACTTCCTGAGGTGGTGGTGTTGTTGCGGGGTGGTGGGTAGTCGGGGAGATCCGTGAGTGCAATGAGAGAGCTAACTCAGTATATGTCCGTTGACCGGTTCTATCTACTTCGGTGATTTGTTGTACTCCGCGATAAAGTCTGATCTTCCGGCATAATCGGTACTTCACCTGAAGATGACGATGAACAGAGCGATCGCCGAAATATTGTGTGATAACACCATGTTTACTCGATTAATTTCTCGAGAAGAATACGTTAACGACATTACGACTATTTATCATGTTGTTTACATTTTGGGCCGTATCACTTACGCTTGTTCAACTAAACTAAGCCCTGCTGAAAGTTTCGGCATGAAGAAACAACTTCCACAGCAGCGAAGAAGCTGACAGCCATTCCGTAAAAGGTTCTTCCGATGTCGAACAACTGTTGTACTAAATTTATCAAGTTAGAGCGCACCTTCTTCTGAGAACAGCAAAATCTCCTGATCACAATCTAGTAACCAACACTCCAGAAAAACACCGCAGACTCGAGCATCTTGCAGCTGAACGAAAACTGGTATTTTACCAGTTAGAACTGACCTTCTGTGTTCCATCTCTCGTTCTTCTCGGCGATGACCTTAGGGAGGACTCGGGTTCAGATCCCGGTGCGATCATCCGGATTTCGTTTTTTCATGGTTTCCTGAATCCAGGTAAATGCCTGGACGGTACCTGCAGAAAGGCCTTCCTGTTCCTTGTCTCCCATTCTCTGCCGGCCTTTTAGTTGACGACCCGATAAGTAAGAAGAAGAGGAGGAAAAGCTATCGTTCTCCTGCAATAATCGTGTAATGAAACTGACAATCAACAACACTATGCCGAGAAATATTAATAATCAAAATAACCAGCACCTTATTAGTGAATATAACAAAAACTACTGATCTAAAAGGAGTGAATACACCATGGAATGTAATTAAAATTTCATGAAGTATTCCTTTCTCTCTATCTATATAGCCAATCTCAGAAATTTGTACAATACTTCGTTTTCATTTTCTTACCACATAGATCTATGACATGACTGGTTGGAGTTATGATCTTGCGCTTCGTCTTCTTAGCGCTTAAAGATACCTCTTGTCCGAGATTAGGCTCCGCTTTCATGAAAGACACTAGAAGACTTGCTACTTTCATTACCCTTATCACCCATCGACTTAATGGCGAGAATAACAAAAGTTTATGATATTAATAAACGCTTGCTGCATTTTCCCACATGTCTCATAGTTGAGGTGATGTATGACGACGGTGACTGGTAGAAGGCGTGTTCAAGCCTAATGAGCGGCGTCTATTCGGCTGCGGCTTACCGTAGCGGTTCAGCTCAGTTAGGCCGTCCGAGCGTGTCATCCTCTTCCGCCTCAAAGAGGTCGATGACTCAGCGCGCCGGGCCTCAAGTACTTGCTCTACAGTATTACCAACATGGCGCCGCCGTACGCCCTCAGGGCTGTTGACCGACGTGGTCGATAAACTCATTCTAATTTCGAGTCGAGAGGTTGGTCGAGTCGTGTATACTTTGCGTGCTCAGCCGTCCGTAGGACTCATTCACACTGGTGCAGTAATCGACAGAAGTACCCTGTATAGCACATGCAATTCCCATTTTGCAAATAGTTGTGAAAGTGCTTATATTCAGTTATATCTGTTTCTCTGCCCCGTGAGCGTTTAGCCGCACTTTGGCAACTATTTAATAGATTATCTCGTACATTCCAGTTGATATACTCTCAATGTTTTATGTACCAGCACTCCATAAGAAGAAATATCACTTATAGCTTGGAAACGATCGTCTAAAATAAACTGTAGATCAGTGAAAGAACGTTGTTTAACCCGTTACGATTTAAGTTGTCAGAAATTGTGAGTGGAACACATTTTGTGCCGAAGCTTCATTTTAAGAGAATTAACTCTCACACACACCAAAAACAAAAACGGTGAGGGATAGAATAAGGATTGAAGATGTAAGATCTATCACTGTTGTTATCAGCTGTGATACATCTTAAGCCCTGGTTGCTGTTTCTTTAAATACCAGTTTATGTTGTTAATGAGTATTTTTTATTTTAAATTCCTTTATTGTTTGACATGTGTTTTTCATAACCTCCATCGATAAGTGTTTCTAGTCTCTGACCTAAAAATGAAAACATTACCAATGCGTTATATCTTAAATCAAGCGCTAATTTACTCTCTTGGTCTTGCTCTTCCCTTATCGCGGAGCGTGGTGGGGGATCGGTAACGCTCTGGCCTCACATTCTGGAGGATGCTGATTCAGATCCCCGTCCAAACATCCAGATGTTGGTTTTCAATGGTTTTCCAGAATCACTCCACACGAATGCCGGGACGG
The DNA here is from genome assembly GCA_031002005.1 of Vandiemenella viatica. Classification (NCBI taxonomy): domain Eukaryota; kingdom Metazoa; phylum Arthropoda; class Insecta; order Orthoptera; family Morabidae; genus Vandiemenella; species Vandiemenella viatica. The sequence goes on along the minus strand of CM061920.1, from coordinate 346,004,153 downwards.
TTACTTCAAAATGATTTGGCCGAATTCCTTCTCGTTCCTTGTTCCCAGTCCAGTTCCACCTTCGATGACCTAAACGTCAACGGGGCGTAACACCATAAGCAATAAAAAATATTTAAAAAATCTTCACTTATCCTCCATGTACTTCTCCTGTTTCTCCAGCCAATCATCATCACAAATGAATGCTTTATACTTCCATCATTCTCGTATCCTGCTTCCAGGGACTTCCATCCCAGCTCATTTTTCATACCAGTTACTTGTTTGTGTTCTACGATACATCCCATAAATTAAGGTAGCGGTCTCTTCTGAATTCCCTGTAACTCCTGTATTTGATGCCCAAAATATGTATCTCGTGCTATCTCGAAATATTCAAGCCAGGACCTGACAAAAGTTTCATTGCCTAGTTACGACACTTCCTCCTTACATCCTCCAAGGAAGCAATACTTCGAAACCATACTATCTCAGCAATATGTTCTGATCAACATGCAAACTGGTAAAAAGAGAAAGGAAATCCTGGAACAAACATATACACAAGATTGATGAAAAAAGAATAAGTAAAAACGAAGGCAGTAGATTAGTGAATGGAAAGTAAAGAAAAGGGAAGCTGGTAAAATACTAGAATAGTTGTGAAAATGGTTAATATGAATTAAGAAAACAGATCCAAGAGGGAAATAGAAGATAGCTTACATTTGACAAAATTGGTTTTCCTTTTTACTAAAAAGCAGAAGTTTCGTTGCTTGCAGTTTTGTGATAGTTATAGCTGGCAATGTACGAGTATTACGTTAGTGATCAGGAGTGTTGAAATCACAACAGTTATTGGTGCGAATCGTGCTCCGCACAGTTGAGGTTCCGTACTCGAAGGACCTTAACAGATATCTCGTTGTCTGGTAGCTCAGGCGGCAGTGGCTTGATACAAAAATCAAAGCCTGACATTTTTTCATGTTAGGTAGCAAATTATTCCGCTCTGCGCCCCAATAAAAGCTTGGAGTTAACTTAGGGTGGTCGGATAAAGCAGCTGTTAATTAAGAAACGTAGAAGTTGGCCTGAGATAATTCAGGAACGCTTGGGAAACTGAACTGCAGGATTGCCAAACTGGTATCCGAATCTTAATTGTCTTAAATGCTAAGCACAGTCTTGGTGGAACTTTTCCATTGCTTCCATAGCACCGCGTTAGAGTGATTTCAAACACATTTCGGAGCTTCAGGCATGAGGTGGGACTGTCAAAATCCTGCCCCAGTGATGTATATGGCAGGTGTCTATTATCGAAGTTAGTGGGTGAACAGTAACACCGTTCTGGTTGCGTTATCATAGCTAATCACAGGTCGGGTGAATACCATCATTTTTTATTGGTTGGAGATATACGCCACGTCATTTAATTCGAGGTCGATCCACACTTCCAAAACTCCATTGACGGGAAGGGGTAGCAGGATTCGATTAAATACTTTGTTGAGCCCTTCGCTGCATATCTGGCAAGCGATCGGTTCAACGAAGCTATGCTTTCCTTATTCGCTTCCAAACTAAATTAAACAATAAATTAAACGTTTGTCCACCCGTTTCCGCATCCATATAGCAGGATGCAACAAAAACAGTGAATGGCCGCGAATGCTGAGTTTTGTTCTGAAAGTGGAAAAAAGGCTCCTAAATGAATACAAGTAATTATTTTACAATCGGAACGTGTCGTATAAATCACTTCATTTCTGATTCTCTGCCATTTCCACTATTCTGACTTCGAATGGGGCATTGTTTTTTTTTTGAATACACGTAATATCCTCTTGTAACAACTTATTTATTGCCATGAAACTTTCATTATGTAAATTTTATGACCACGTTACAGTGTACAATAGAACTGCGTCGCATAGCAATAATTTGTTGGAATGGATGTGTTGTCAGCATTGTTCTTGGTTCCTATTGCGTACAATGCTGACAGCAATACCATTTTTTACCTCTGCCTAACAGAAAAGCGAACACAGAGAACGTATCCAGTGTTTATTAATGTTTGCAATGTCTCCTATTTGTAACACACAACGTCATTTCTGCCGGAAGATCGTGCTTCCTACGCCATTTCTTGTTAAATGAACGTTGATCGGTTATGTGATTCATACTGTAACTGTTTTAGAGCTTCCTGGTGGCTCAGTTGTTAAGGTCTCTGACTGGAGGAAGAAAGTTCTCGGTTCGAAACCCTGTCTCGGCGGGGATTTTCATAAACCCTTAACCCGACCTTCACCGCTGGCACATATTACTGCGTAATGTGAAGTACGCAAAAACGCTTCCGTGGTTCGGATAAACTGTAGGTCACCTCTAGAGATAAACCCTAGCTGTTACACTGATGTGTACACATCCACAGCAAATTTAAGCCAAACAGCGACTTAACGTGGTCCTAGTTGGCCCAAAGCAGCTTACATACGTACTTTACTTGTACAGAAATGCAATTACGTATTTATTTATTTAATTGGAACTTTCGTCAAAAAGTCAAATGTCTTATTTTAAATAATCAATTTTTGTTCAGTTCGATTAAGTGAAAGAAGAGGCATTTGTTTATTTATATCGGCCAGCGCTTTACGGCTCTTCTAGATCATTGCACCGAGCCTAGTTGTTGAGTGGTAACGCTCTGGCTTCCCCTTCCAAATGACGCAGGTTTAATCTCTCTCTGGCCATCTACTTTTAGGATTTCCAAGTTTTCACAAAATCACAAAAGGGGAATCCCGCGATGTTCCCTTCAGAACACCATGGCCGAATTCCTTCTTGTTCCTTTCGAGCGATCCTTTTCGGCTTTAACGTTCTCTCTCTCCTTTTTTATGGTTTAAAACCCAGTCGACGTCGTAAGACCGAAAGGATTTCAACCCACACGTCCTCAAGAATGCCAGTCATGAAAAGTGAAAAGCAATTTGAATGAGTTGTTCTGCTACGAGTGTAGGTAGGTACCCCTCCACAGTACCGTCCCGGGGGAAATGAATTGGGGTGATTTCCCAGTGTGTTCGTAAGTGTTATTGTAAGTGTGTATGACTGTGATGATATGTGTGTTTAGTATAGGGCGTTGTTTATGTTGCGGACGCGAGATCAAAGAAGGAAGGGGCTGAAACCTGGCGCTGACCCATTCAGGCCTACTCTTCCGATAGATACCGGCGAGGGGGCCCCGAAGCTTAACATCTTACTCCGACGGACGATCACCAACAGTGATTAGGAAACCTACGTCGTATGTCTACCAGAGAATCCCATCCCAATCCTCGAATCATTTCTGTGACGCTTTCTTAATGACTAAGGCAAGCAGTCACGAATCGAGCAGCTCTTCCCTGTACCTTCTCTACACTGTCAATCAAATCCCTACGAAACGGATGCCAAACGATACAACAGTAGTCCAAATGTGGACGCGCGAGAGTTTTGTGCGTTATCTCCTTTGTTTATGCATTACAATTTTTCAAGATTCGACCTATGAATCGCAGTCTAGAATAATTTCTACCCACGACCGAGTTAATGTGCAAGTCCCATTTCATGTTGCTTGTTACTGTTGCGCCCAAATATTTCAGAGAATAAATCAGATCAATAACTGAACTGTTTATTTTTAACTTTTCAACAAACAGATTAGTTATGAACATTGACTTGCATTTTGTACACCTACTGTAGGTACTGTAAGCATTTATCGACAATATTCTTGGAAAGGCCCGAGAAAAACAATTACCAAAAGCAATCGAAGCCCTGCTCCGAAGTGTGGGCACTGTATACAGTAATATGTTGTGCAAGACTGCTGTGATGTCACAAGACATTTGAAGCCATAATTAGGAACTTTAAGAAGTAGTATTTAATTAGAATAAGGATAAGATTAAGTCATTTCAATTAGGTAGCGAGAGTGAGGCGGAGAGATATTTATTTTAAGATTTTCAAGTGGCTACAGACTACCGTCATGGCGGTTAAGCCATGCTGAAGAAGTTCGGGCACTCTGTTCCCGCCCAGAGTTTGGCGGGGATAAGGATGGTACAGTAGCCACCCCACAAACACAAAAGTTACCTCTCGGGTGGGGTAGTATCGGTGGAACTCTGTGTTCCCTCCCATTTGGCAGAGATTGTCCTCCCGCCAACGGGGAAGTAAGAATCCAATATTGGTAGTACCCCCCCAGAAGAGGGTCAGCCCATCCTAATTCCGTTAGGTGGGTATTATATAAGGCCTCACAATGGGACCAGGGACCCTCAGTCTTGACCAGTTTTGTCCAGGGCTACACAGTGGAAGTTCGCGATTTCGCTCCGCGCGGTTTCATGATGTATGCCATATTAGGTTCTGTTTCTCTCTCTCTCTCTGTGTGTATCTGCCATACATCACTCTCGCTGACAGTTTGTTAAGTAAATTAAGTGTATAAAGAAGGAAGTTGTAATTGTCTTATCAAGATAATGATTTGCGGATTCAATATATGTATTTGAACAGAAAATCTATAGTGTATCACCATGTACAATTTATCAGAATATAAATTCCTATCAGTGTGGTGCATCTACCTAAATTTTATTTTCTTTGTAATTGTTCCGCCCCCTTTACCTGGATTTAATCTTCGGCTAAGAGGTCCGATAGTAAATCATTAACAAATTAGCCGGAAATTAATTAGAAGGAGGGGTGGGAACGTTACACTGCCCAACCAATTTTGGATACGGGCCACAATTTCGATTTTAAGTTAGGCTGTGGGCTACATAATACGTGACTATCAGATATTTAAATATATCAGAGGTATAAGTAACAAAGATATAAGTAACATGTAAGTAGAATCAAAAAGTAAGAACCATCAATGAGACCTTTGTGGAGGTGTTCGAGCTAGCATATTCTAGACCGCTGCTGTTCGCGGACTGATTCAAATGCGCTGGAGGGACACTTCGTCGGGCAGCTGTGATGTAGTGGTAGAGATATTATTGCAGTGTCGTGAGAAAATCCAGTCCGAACTAGTTGTGACGCAGTCACCTGAGTAACGCCTGCAGAGATGGACGGGTGAAGGCCGGGCAGTTTTATGGCTCCGCCCTCTAAATGCCTTGCGTGTTCCGGCCACCGTCACGATAGCAGCTAGCCTCCTCACACCAAGGTGACCCCGCAAACTAACGGCACTCGCAGAATGACTAACTACTCTGCATTTCCCGGCTCAGCACCTGTGCCCGCTGTTACTCACCCAAGGGCTATTTCACCAGAAGCACTTAACCTTTACTCAGCGATAGCAGGTAGCCTTTAAATTTTCACTGCCGACCAAACAATTTGCTGCACCCCCAATCACAGACTGTCAGTAAACCACGCAGTGCTTCAGCTTGTCGAGTTCTAAGTGTACCGTTGTAAAATTTTATCACCGAGCGGGGCGGTGTAACGGTTAGCGTTCTCGCCTCGCATTCGGGAGGACGGCGGTTCGAATCCCCGTCCGGGCATCCAGATTTGGGTTTTCCATGGTTTCCCCAAATCACTCCAGGCTTCCTTCAAAAAGCCATGGCCGAATTCCTTCCCATTCCTTGCCCCCCATCCTTTCTCGTCTCTAAAGACCTCGATGTTAAAAAGAGACCTAAAGCAGTTACATAAAAAAAAAAAAAACTATCGGAGCTGTGTTTATACTTTGAAGATACTAAAAACGACTATCGACTCTTTAATAATCCAGCTAAACAAATTTAAAAAAAAAAATTTTGGCCAGTTTGCCTTCCTCCCCCCCCTCTCTCCCCCAATTAAAAAGTGTCAGAAGACTGATACGAAACAAGGACGTGACACAGAGAAGGAAGGAAGCAATGTATCGCACATAATATTTTACTATTATGACGTTTGGTGTCAAAACATAGTCATCGAAGGAGAGGGATACAAGGAGGTGAAATAAAGTTTCTAAAAAGCAGAATAGCGTTTAGAAGAATGGATAGGATAAGGGGGCATCCATAAATTACGTGAGGTGTTTTTCCGGATTTCTGGACCCCCCCTCCCCCCTGGTGAGATTTCGTGAGATCTGGCCGGACCCCCCCCCCCCCCCCCCCTCTGGTGAGATCTGGTCCGTGAGAACCCCCCCCTAGAAATCGCCCTGTAAACTTTTTTTTAGGTCACACCATAACTTTTTTTGAAGAAATACCCTCCTAAAATCGACTTTGCCGCAAATTTGATACCTCTTTTTTTGCTCTACTGTCCCCAAATTTTTCGCAAAATCTCACGTGAGATTTCCATAGACCCCCCCCCTCCCCCTTCGTGAGATCTGGTGAGATTTCGCCGGACCCCCCCCCTCCCCTATTTCACCTCACGTAATTTATGGATGCCCCCTAAGGAACGGAACAGTTAGGGTCACATCAAAACAGGAACCCCTGCAGGAAAGTATAGAAAGGCAAAACGAAGATATGTGCATATTGAGATAATGGAGGAGTTGGGAATACCGAGGAAACACATAAAATGAAGATGTAAGGTAAACGACTGAGAGGAATGGAGGTGTGTACTGAAGGGAAAAAGGAACGGAACGAGTTGGTGATGGAGAGTTGGTGGGAACCGAGAAGAAAATGGAGAGGTTTGTGTGTAAAGCAGACCCGGCCAGTTGCTGAAAACTGCGGGTAATTATGATGATGATCTCTTTGCTCCGACAGCACGCAAAAACTACGGAACACATTTCGATGGGTTTTTCACAGTTTCTAAACTTTAGCATCTCGCATTGGTAGGCCAGACAGCAGTTATTAGGTACAAAATCAATGCCTTACACATTTCCGTGTTATGCAGCGGACTACACTCCATGGCCGACCAACGCCTTACCACGCGCTGTTAATGCTATCGTTCAGTTACAATCAAATTTATCAGAGGTGCATTTAGAATGCAATGCACTTTGAATTTAGACCATTTACAAATAAAAGAACCCTCAAAATAAAAACTTTAGCGGGTTCCTAGGTATTACAATTTTTTAGATAAAAAAGGATCCAAGATAGACAAGTGTGGCAGCCGCTCGAGTCTTTATTTTCCAGTAAAAAATATATATTAGTCCTCTACTTAACGAGCTGTAAACAGCGACTTCCCTCACGATGGGATACATTTTTTATTAGTATTATTTTTTGGCCGCCTGGTATTTTTACTTAACCTCTCCATAAAATAATTTTACAAAATTTTAAATATATTATTCAATTTTGGGTCAATGAAATTCAAGATAAATAAAATTTGAAGTCCCAACTTATTCGATTTAAGTTGTAGAGTTCTGTTACTGACAGCGGAGCGTCAGGAATAGTGCTTCGTATGCCGTTGAATACAAATCTCTAAAAGTGGATAGTCGATATTGAAATCCTGATGAAGCCGAGAACTTTCCCGCGAAGCTAAACATTTGGCACGGATCCCGACATTCGTTCAAAATGAGTAATTGAGAGGTAACGCTTCCCAATTTGAAATGCTATACCAGGTTCTGGACATTTAACCGCTTCATCCGGATTTGAAGTCTAATCGCACTACAGAGTCATTAGTCCCGCAGACGACGTCGACCAGTTAAACGATTTTTAATTATATTCCTCAGGTCTCGTCAACAGAGGGGACATTAGATCCCTGATAGGACTGTTAAAAGTGAACGGCAAAGAATGTGGCTACGAGCTCAAAAGGAATCACATCGACATTCGCCTTGAGTGATATCGATAACCAATATCTGGATAACCGTTTTGGGATGCGAGCCCCGAACGTAACTGTTCGTTTACGGAGCGGGGCGGTGTAACGGTTAGCGTTCTCGCCTCGCATTCGGGAGGACGGCGGTTCGAATCCCCGTCCGGGCATCCAGATTTGGGTTTTCCATGGTTTCCCCAAATCACTCCAGGCAAATGCCGGGATGCTTCCTTCAAAAGGCCATGGCCGAATTCCTTCCCATTCCTTGCCCCCATCCTTGCCCCCCATCCTTGCCCCCCATCCTTTCCCGTCTCTAAAGACCTCGATGTTAAAAAGAGACGTAAAGCAGTTACAAAAAAAAAAACTGTTCGTTCACCAGAATATATGCTAGGCCGTTATAAACAAGGTTCTTCATTTCGCCATTCTGTGCCGAGTCAACAGCTGCAGTCAGAGGGTTGTTGCGTGGAACGTTGGACGCTGGCATTTGTTGATTATTGTTGATAGAGACATGCTGTTTAACTTAAGGTTATTTAGTCATACACACTGGTGAGCACAAGTTTGCGTGATTATAGTTCGAAGTCTAAGCTTACGATTCAGTCAGTTGCATCAAGAGAGCCATTGAAAATCTGACGAGGGCGACCAGACCAGATGATTTGCAACAAATGCCTGGCGGTACGGTATTAACATTCTGCGTAAGTAATCCACCCCCTCTTGTGCATAATTCTCCACTGCCGTCTGAAGAAATAGAAACTAGGAACCTAAAATAACAGGCTGTGTGATCAGATGACCATTTGGTACCGTTAATTATCCCATTGTCGTTCCGTCCTCGACTGTGCTGAAAGACATCTCTTCATCGGTTGTTATATGCCAAACTGTTTCGTTGACTTTAGTCGGGGTTATGGATTTGAAATTCGTGCGTGTATTGGTAAATCGGATTATATGTTGTCGCTAAAATAAAAAACCGTGTTTGTGATGATCCATTAGGATTAGGAATGTCTGAATATCGTCCTTATTTTTTTTTTTTTAGTTGCCTGGTATTATTTCTGCTTATGGTTTCAGTTTTCCCTGCAGAAGAGACACAGCTACACCCCCCCCCCCCCAGTAAACACTTCTTTTGTTTTTAGAAGGAGAGTCGATCTACTGAACTTGATTTGGTTCTTCTAACCAATCTCTTTCCCCTATTGAATATATCATAAGCCACTCTTTGTTTCACAGAATATTGGAGAAGAACAGATCCATTTTGGTGACCAATGGCTCTTTTTTTGTATGTATCTGCAAAAGTCGTGGGCTCAGAAGCATGTAATCGATAGACGAATTCGTGCGACGTCCAAGTTTCACTCTTTTAGCTTTGCCTTTGTTCACCGATATCGAACACGGCGGGAACTCCGTTGACGGCCCCGTCATGTTCGGTGAGCGGTATCGAACTGGCCTTGTGTTCGGGAGGACGCAGGATCGAATCCCGGTTCGGTACTCCAGATCTCGGTTTAACTCAATTTTCCGAACACCGGGATGGTTTCTTCAAAGGTCAGTGCCAAATTCCTTCCCGTTCCTCGTCCCCAGTCCTTTCACTTCGTCGTCGACGAGGCATTATAAGCCATAAGCAGAAAAAAAGGTTGACGACAGTCTGTATGTTTACACGTAATATGTCGAGTAATTAATTATTACGCTCGGAATTAAATTTAATGATTTTAAGCTCAAGCTCATGTGGAAAAAAGAAGTAATTGTTACCGTTAAGTAATCTTTCAACGTCTGTCGGAGAGCGAAAAGGTAGGCTATGATTTCAGCCAAATAATTGCCTGCATCCTCATTGTTTAGCCGGTTGGCTGCCTGCCCTGGCATCATTGTGGCTAGCTAATTAGATGATAAGTACTCTCGTTCGCAATTTCAAGTCCGGATTCGGTTACAAGTGGTTTTAATTCATAATTAAATTTGTACCTTTCGGTCCCAATTATATATCGAGAGATAATTAATAGATCGCTTCACATCATAAGCTGCCAATATCTCATTATTCTTCGTAGTCACTTTTTTGCGTTTAAGCACCATTTTTTAAAGTCGTTGATATTTTTTTTATTTATTAATTTTTCTTGCTATCATCAGTCTCCCGATTAGTTTGATGCAATTCTTCACCCCTTCCTATCTTGTGCTAACCTTCTTATCTCAACATACCCCTTACAACCCACGTCCTCAATTGTCTGCTTCGTATATTCTAATCTCTGTCTTCCTCTGCAATTCTTACCTGCGACTGTTCCCTCCACTAACAAGTTAACCAATCCTGCATGTCTCAAAATGTGACCTACCATCTGGTCTCTTCTTTCTGTAAAACTCTTTCAGAAACTTTTTTCCTCAGCCATAAATAAGTACAAATCAAGTAACTACAGGATTCTTCTATTTAATACACTACTATTTGTGAAAATTGCAGCACCAAGAAGGAGACATGCAATTAAGATGAAATCAGGGACGTGACAGTACACAATATAATTAGAATTACAGTCTGTACATTCACGGTGAGAATTCAGTTCGGTGTGAAGACACAATATGCTGCAATCAGAGCCTCTAAGATGTCGTGGCATGGTATTAAAGAGAGCCAGGATATGCTGCTGGGGAAAACTGTGCCACGTGGTTTGTAGGCGCGTCCACAAATTATCTACAATGGTTGCTGGAGTACCAGAACAAACAAGTTGCCGACCGACCATACCCCAGATATGTTCGATGGGCGCCATATCAGGCGAACGTGCAGGCTGGAAAGCAGTGGTACCCGTAGTTCTTCGAAGAAAGCTTGCACATTCCTACCCACATGTAGCCGGACGTTGTCCTGGTGAAATATGGCATGTGAAGCTGCCTATATGAGGGGCAGTGCCCAGGGCTCTAAAACCTCCCTAATATGCGATTGATGTTCGGATAGCCCTCAGTACCTAGGAGACGATATAGTATGTTATACATCAATAGATAAGCTTAAAACGCGTTTCACTCGGCTTAATGCCATAAGGCAGCGGTTCCCAACCTATGGGTCGCGACTCACTAGTGGGTCGCGGAACAATCGAGGTTTTTATCACAAAAATATATATTTTATTTCATCTACATTTTTAATAAATATATCACAATCTTTTACAAGTGCAATAATCATGAAAGCTATTAGCTTAAATAAAAACTTTGTGAGAAAAAAAAAGTGTTCTTAAACAGTCAGTCGGTATTATGCAATAACCACGCTGTGAGATATAGCAGCTTCAGCAATCACGCAATCGTTATGGTAACCCCTGAACATTCCCTCTCCCACCCCGCTCCAGAGCGGAGATGCGTGTGTGCATACCACCTGCAATTTTACTTCACTCATTGTCATTTTCTTGTTTATTCTTGAATCAAAACCAAAGTCTTTGATTGAAACAGTCTTTATCTGCTTTGTGAGAGTGAGTTTTGTGTGTTTTGTTTTGACTGAGAGTAGATTTAATGTGATTAATCGTGGAATTTCATCAGTAAACTTGATGAGGTGATGGTCTGTGCAGCCACCTCCCGGCCTATAATATGTTTCTTGTTTTATGTATTATCAATTCTTGTTTTTGTTGATATAATATATCCTCTGTACGAAAATTCGCCTTTTCGTAGGATATGATAGTCGATAGCGTATCCAGGTCATACAACGGTTCCCATTCTGATATTAGATACACTCTCATATTAGGTGGGTCGCGAAAATTCTTTTTACTTAAAAGTGGGTCGTGTACCAATAAAGGTTGGTAACCGCTGCCATCATCGGAGGTACGTGGGTTAGTTACCCTCTTACGACCCACACTGCGTACTCCACCACCCAAACAAAACAGTCTGCCACTAAGGGGCCAACGCGTAGGGAAGGCACAGGCAAAGTGCGGTGGGGCCCCCCTCCCCGTAACACTCTTGTTTACAAAGCTGCTTTGAAGTCGTCGTCTGGTTCACTTCCGCCATATCCCTACCGCACATCTCATTCTGCTGGTAACTCCGTTACCAACAACTTGGGATTGGGTGGTCCACCAGCAACTTTAAGCGTAAACGCCGTGCGGCCTGCTGAGAGCTTGTCTTGGATACTAGGATCCGGCACGCCCCGACACCTCAAGTGACTGCCCTACGCTGACACCCTATGGCAATAACGCTTGTACTTCCCTTGCAGTGTTTGAAGAATCACCGCTTGGGGCACTTACATGATCTGCGTTCCCACGACGTCTCTTAACGGAGGCCTCCCGGTACGGGACGGGACGGATACCCAACAACACGCCATGGGAACGGGACCGCCTCTGCTAGCGGGGATGAGAGGCAACTACCCACTCTATGTCTGTAAACATCACAGGCGTGTGTAGTGGTGCGCCGTTGCCATCGGTTTGCAGCAGAGGTGCGCACCCGTTCTGTTGCTGTAAAGTGCTTTGTGCCAAATGACATTAGGCAATGTGGTGAGGAGGTGGTGGCGAGGTAGCGAGGGCTAAACTGCGGCGCGCGCTGGTCCCTACACTTCGCCGAGCGGCCTCAGTTACAAGACGTCGTGGGAACGCAGCTTAATGCATATTGACTAACACCTGTTGTCCCGTTGATAGCTGTCAATATCTTTATGGCTAGATACCGTGCGATCTGTCGGGAGCTAGTCTCGGATACTAGACCAGAGTATGTTCCGACACCTCCAACGACTGCTCCTCGCGTCTACCCGGATAGTATGTTATCATCACGCTTGGCATTTGTCATATTTCGTAAATCTTTAGAGGAAAGAAAAGTACCTTCTGACTGGAAAATTGCGCAGGTGATTCCCGTTTTCCAGAAAGGAGATCGGAGAGATCCTAGGAATTATCGACCGATATCGGTAACATCTGTTTGCAGTAGAATTCTGGAGCATGTCATATGCTCTAACGTTATGAAGTTTCTAGATGAAAACGAGCTACTTACAGCATACCAACACGGATTTCGGAAGAACCGATCATGTGAAACGCAACTGGCTCTATTTTCGCACGATGTAATGAAAGTTATTGATGCTGGGTCACAAGTTGATGCTATTTTCTTGGATTTTCAGAAAGCTTTTGACTCTGTACCACACAACCGACTCTTAGCGAATATCCGAGCGTACGGTATATCTGATCAGATTTGCGAATGGATACGCGATTTTCTAACTGGTCGGGCACAGTATGTCGTAGACGGGGAAGCCTCTTCTAAACTAGATGTTACTTCGGGCCTTCCTCAAGGAAGTGTAATAGGACCACTTCTTTTCTTAATTTTTATAAACGATCTCGGTGACAACGTTAATTGCAGGATGCGATTTTTTGCTGATGATGCACTTATTTATAGGGAAGTGAGGTGGTCTGACGATTGCTTAGAAATTCAGCGCGATCTGGATGTTATTTCGGAATGGTGCCGTGAATGGCAGCTTACACTTAACTGTAAAAAGTGCAAGCCAATACACATAAGTAATAAAAAAAACCCGCTTGCTCAGGAGTACAAAGTTAACAATTCAGTTAATGACACTGTGGATTCCCTGAAGCATCTACAGTACAAAGCAACATGAAATGGGACTTGCACATAACTTCCGTTGTAGGCAAAGCTAATTCCAAACTACGATTCATAGGACGTATTTTGAGAAGTTGTAATGCTCATACAAAGGAAATAGCATACAAAACAATAGTGCGTCCGCATTTGGAATACTGTTGTGGAATTTGGGATCCGTATCGCAAGGGATTGATTGACACATTAGAGAAAGTACAGAGAAGAGCCACTCGATTCGTGACTGCTAGTTACGGTCCTTACGTAAGTGTCACAGAGCTGATTCGTGGGTTGGGCTGGGATTGTTTGGCGGATAGACGACGTCGTTTTCGTTTGAATTTGCTGCAGAATATGCGAAAATCTTTAAGTTACGAGTGCAACGAAATACTTCTTCCTCCAACCTATTTAGGTCGCAGTGACAGGAAGGATAAGATTAGAGAAATAAGATGCCATACTGATTCATTTATGTATTCCTTCTTTCCTCGATCTGTTCGGGATTGGAATGCGTAGAATTAGGATTGGTGCTTAGCACCCTCTTCCACCCACAGTATTTGTGATTTGCAGAGTATAGATGTAGATGTAGATTGCGTTCACCACATGCCACGGCCGAATTCTTTCCCGTTCCTTGTCCCCAGACTCTAAAGACCTCGAGGCGTAATGCCCTAGGCATGAAAAAAAGTGAGAGGAAATAAGCCATGAAGGCCTAGTAAACACGGCTAGTGGCGAAACTAGAGATAGTGATGATTTGCAGGGCTTGATTGAAAGCAAGGAGGCAACCTGTTGGTCGGAACTGTTTGATGCCATTCGCGCCGCTACGACTGATGCCGAATCAATGGCCCGCTGCGAGGGTGCACTGAATCGATGGAGCGGCTAACGGAATTATAACTCCAATTTATCTGCCGCGTGCGGTGAACCGTGTTACCAAACATATTGGCATTTCATTGCTCTAGGCTGGCTGCAGCTTTTGTTGTCCGCCCTTTCAATCGGCTTGCTAACTTGCCGTACTACAGGCCGCTTTTTGTGTTCGGAGTTTTGCAAACGCCGGCAGCTGATTGCTACAGCACACTGAAATGCACCGGAAACCGGACGTCCAGATGCAGTTCACTTTGTGTGTTATCATCTATACCTGAACTGTGTAATTAACAAGCAAGAGCGTAGCGTGTGTTTTTTGTATCTTCTAAACTAATAATTACATTTCCCGCAGTCATCTGCACCGTTTATTATCCGCGCCGTTAGTCTTTTTCTCGGCACTGTTATACATGGTGCATTCCACTAGTGTTAACGTTGGTCCCTTTGGATCCATTTCGTAATAACGGGTGGAAAATTGACAGAGTATTTGAAGACATTTGTAAATCGCCTAACTTCAAAGCCCATCAAAAATGACATGTTAAATGCAGAATTCTGGTAATTATTTCTTTGCAGTTACTTGACTAAATAGAATTGTTAGATGTTAAATAAATAACATTATATATAATTCTTAACGTACTGTACCAGCGATACCTGTGGTCAGAGTGTGTAACGAAAGCATCTACATCAGTGGAATATAAATAAACAAAAAGTAACCAACAATTAAAATGTATATTTACACGAAATACATACTTTATGGTTCTTTTACAATTTAAAACAAACTGAACCACTACAGTAACAGTACTACAGTATCCTAAATTCTTAGCTTGCTCTAATAGAGACATCTGTGGTTTGAGTTTGAAAACATCCCTGTCTGTTGCTAGTCCGACAACGAAGGTCGGGCGCGTGACGTCACAACGATGCGAATCTCATGACCAAGATGGCCTATTATTAGAATTGGTAACTTCGTTGTTGGCCATTTGTTGGTTTTTTAAATTGGAGTACCTCTTGTTTTGTAGTGAACTATAATTTCCCAAACGTGGGACATGTGCGGCTGAAAATGTGTACATATTCTTTTGTTATTACTGTGACAAAATTAGTTACCAAACAATTATTAGTGACCGAGAATAGTGGTGTAACGGTTAGCGTTCTGGCCTCGCATTCGGGAGGACGGCGGTTCGAATCCCCGTCCGGGCATCCAGATTTGGGTTTTCCAAGCTTTCCCAAATCTCTCCAGGCAAATTCCGAGATGCTTCCTTCAAAAAACCGTGGCCGAATTCCTTCCCATTCCTTTCCCCCCATCCTTTCCCGTCTCTAAAGACCTCGCAGTCAAGAGACTTTAAGCAGTTAAAAAAATATATTAGCGGAAGGTCTGTATCACATAGGGACAAGCAGATTTCAAATTGCCTCTTTTGTTTAATCGAGCGGTCTTCTAGCTCAGTGGTTAAGACGATTGATTGGAGATCGAAAGGTTCCCAGCTCGAATCCCTATCGCGGGGATTTTCGTAGGGCATTAACCCGACCTTCGTTTCTGGTACAACTTGCTGTGTAATGTGAAGTACCCCAGAACGCTTCCGTGGATTGGATTCACCGTAAAACTGTAGGTCCCTTTTACCTGGTTAGTTTAAGTAAAGAGGAAAAGACCTGGCCGACCTACCTTTGATACCAGGCTTAGTATGCCTCTTTCCGGACCAACCTTTGCGTTAACGACGACGACGCTTAGCTTTTTGTTCAATTTTTGTTCTACCGCTTTCTCTAGAGAGGTATTGGCAAAAGAAAATTACCAAATAAGCATAATAACATCTGAAATACTTGACTACACCGTTGCTATAGCGCATTTTTTTCGCCTGGGCTCGAACACGTGATAAATCGCTTAGATGAAAGAAGTCAACAGTTCAACCTATCTATTAATGTCCCCAAAAACGAATTCAAGGATTATTTTAAAAAATGACAGTGCGGTTCTGTGGAGAAAAAAAAGCTTGACTATTTGAGATACTTAGGAACTGTTTTGATAAATCATTGTAAATCAAAACGAGAGATGACGATCTAGCTGTGCTGTGAAACAGGACATCATGAAGAAATTACCGCAATACTGATGTGTACGATAGTGCCAGGACTACTTTCTAGTGCGCTATGTAACAATGTCGATTTGGACAATTTTGTACAAACTAAAGAATCATATGAAATTTTTGTTGGAAATGATGGGTGAGGAAAGAAGTTTATGGAAGAAACTTACAGAAAGAAGAGACAGGCTGTTAGGTCATATTTTGAGACAAGACAGAGATTAAAATATATGAAGCAGATAATTGAGGACGTGGGTTGTAAGGGTGTAACGTTCCCACCCCTCCTGCTAATTAATTTCCGGCTAATTTATTAATGTTTAAGTATCGGACCTCTTAGCCGAAGATTGACTGCATTTACTCCATCATTTAATCCATGTAAATGAGGTGGAACAATTACAAAGCAACAAATAAAATTTAGTTAGATGCACCACACTGATTTGAGTTATATTCTGATAAATTGTACACACTTTAGGTTTTCTGTTCAACACAAATATTGAATCCACTAATCAACGTCTTGATAAGATAATTACAACTTCATATACTTAATTTACTTTATAAAACTGTGAGCGAGAGTGATGTATGGCAGAAACACAGAGAGAGAGAAACAGAACATCATATGGGCTTACATCATGATCCCTCGTGGAGCGACATCACGAGATACCACCGCGCAGCACTGGAAAAAAAACTGGTCAAGATTGAGAACTATGGTCCCATTGTGAGGGCTTATATAACACCCACCTAACGGGATTCCGGTGTGCTGATCCTCTACGGGAGGGGAGTACTACCAACATTGGATTCTTACTTTCCGATTTAGCGAGAGGACCATCTCTGCCAAATGGGAGGGAACACAGAGTTCCACCGATACTACCCCACCCGACAGGTAACTTTTGTGCTTGTAGGGTGGCTACAATAGTATCCTATCCCCGCCAAACTCTGGGCGGAAGCAAGTGTTAGGGTTCTTTTAGTGGTTTAAATTTTGATTAATTAATTAAAAAAGTCACCAAACAGGTTATGTTTGAAGATGTCTGTTTTATTGTGATCCAAACAACAAGTCAGCGATATTCACTAGTTTAGGTACAATACAGAGATGCACAGTCGCAAACTCAACTGAATGATTGAAACTCTCTGTAACACTGAATACTGTCAACTAAACTGACTTACTAACTGAATGCATGAATGAATCTCTCTGTCCAGGCGATCTGTTTATATAGTCTTTATCGAAATTACTAGAATTCTTCAAAGGTATCCGCCCGATATTTCTCGATCATTAACAATCACTCAAACAATCTAACATATTAAAAACAATCGGAATTAATACAAAATTAATTAACAACATTACAAAATGATCAGAAATGGTAATTATAGATACTTAAATACAAAATTATTTACAGAAATCCTTTCAAACGGTAGAAAATTGTCCTGTAGACATCGTAACTTACATTAATACATGGAATTACAAACATTTAAGAAATTCTCTTGCATCATTCGGTTCTTAAACATATTAAATGGCCTTTGAATAATTTTCTTACTTAAAACAAAGTCTATATACACTGATTTACAAGAAATTACAAAACAAACATATCAAATCACTTTCAACCAAACATTAGCTCACTACAAATACTTCATACAGTACAATGATATTCAAAATTCAGGTATTAGGGCTGTTACAACCCCTCCCCAGGATTCACTTAATTTTACATAGTTAAAATTGATTGAATCCGTCACGAATCTGAGCAGGTTGAATGTACATATAATGCCAACACAAACAGGTTAGAATCAATCAACCATAATGACTTTTACAATGAACATATACAATTCTTCATACAACATCTGCACATAGTCCATGACACTGATTTTGTTTACAATAATTGTCTTTTCTCAGATCCAATCATTTTTTCAGTTACTGTCTTTACACAACAAACGTTCAATGTCATCACCTTAAGTCACAATTATTTTCACACCAAATTACACACTTGATATATGCTTGTTAATGACAACAGTCTGTTTACATTTTACAGCTGATAATTTGTCAACACAATGTAGAAAGTCACAACATCATGAAAATACCTAAAGTTTCTACACAAATTGCTTTATACAGTGAAATGCTTACATCTTAAACATTCAGTATTATTACATCTGCATCTGAACTTAAGTACTCACACAAACTATTTACATGCATCAATTAACAAACTTATTTACAAAACTAGATATTTACAGGTTGTTGACCCCTCCCCAAACCATGCATTTCAATTAATTCTCATAAGTGGGTTCCAGGATTTCCCTGGAAACCCAGAACCATGTAAGTTACTTTTTCCTAACCTTCCAGTTTTCTTCAACTTTTGTATACGCATCTAACACCACATTTCTATTTACACAAATCTGTTGTAATAGTTCGTCACAAACTCTAGCTACACCAGCATCCTTATATTTAACTCTCACATGATCTACTTCTTGTATGCCTTTCCAACCAGTCTTCTCAAAATCAACCCAGTATTCCCCACTGTCTAATTTAATCCGTAAGTTACCTTCTCCACAGTCTACCAAAGCCTTTACTTTTGTAAGCCAATCCAGGCCTAAAATGCAATTAACATTCAACTTAGGGACTACATACATGGGTATTTCTACATTTACAGTCCCCATACACCCTTCCATCAACATTTCCTGCCTAATTCTCTTACTTCGAGAACCAGTAGCAGTAATAACCGTCATACTACTAACGGGTAACACTTCAATTTGATGGGTGCTTTCAATTTCATTAAATAATCCCTCAGCAAGGCAAGAAACCTGTGACCCGGTATTAATGAGAGCATCTATTTGTTTATTAAAAGCATTAATTTGCACTATGGGAACTTTATCTAAAACTTCATCCTTATCCTCCACCTCTTCCAATAAATCTTCTCTGGGATTATTCATAAAAATGGTATTAACTCTATAGCAGTTGGTACCTGGACCCACCTTCTTGTCCACCACTGCGGGGCCCATCACAGGGGTGGTCTTTAGTTTGCCTGCCCCCCATGCTGCCTTTCCCTTTCAGATTGAGGGTTCTGTTCTCTCACTTCCCCATTATCATTCCTCCTTGTGTAATTATCACGAACCCATCCCCTAGATCTACCATCCCTTGACCCATTACCCCTTCTAGGGGGACTCCTGCTGCCCCTCCTATGGTGTTGATGGTGGTAATGTTGTTCATTGAATGACTCCTGGGCATCCAAGCGTCTCAACAATTCAGAAACTCTATCCACATTTACTACATCCAAAGTGGCAATTAAATTTCTTGTTTGCTGAGGTAGCCTAGCTCCTATCAAATCAATGAATTCCTCCTCTCCATAAGGATGGTCTAAATACTTACAACGCATCCAACATTTATGAAAAAAGTCATGTTGAGTTTCCCTACCAGGTTTATAGGGCCCTCCCAGTCATTAACTCCCTCTTTTCCTGAATCTGCCTGCTTGTCGACCAAAAATGTTTCAAAAAGTTTTCTTTAAACAGCTTGTAGTCAGTCACTTCCCTAGCTTGTCTATCACCCCATGTCCTAGCATAAGACTTTAGATGTTTACCCACAAGTGCAATTTTCTTATTGTCAGGTAACAAATTAAAATAGTCTGATCTTTCAAAATTATCTATAAATTCAATAGGGTGAAGCCTCCCACTATCATCATAGAATTCAAATTCTTCTTTAACATCGACACTGAAATTTGGATTACCTGTTAAGGGAACCTGACTTAACTGAATCTGCAACCCAGTAACCCTTTTCTCTAACTGATTAACGTTAGATTGGGTACCCTCCAATTCATGGGTAAGCTGTTTCTGCTGACGTGCCAACGCATTAACATTTTGTCCCACCTCTTGTCTCAACTCGTTGATCCTTTGAGCAGATTTACTGTCACTGGTTTCGAACAAACTCACATATTCCTCCTTCATCATATTACATTCTTCTCTGACTCCCTTCATCTCCTTGCTATATTTCCAGTCTACTTCATTAATTAAATCAACACATGCATCTTTAGTGTCTCTACAAATTTTGTTAACCTTTACAAAATTCTCCTGACACTCTACAACAGCTTGTTCCAGTTTCGAATTTAAATTATTGACATCCTCCTTAAATTTAGAACTAAACCCTTGAAATTGCATACTGATTTTCTTATCAAAACAATCAGCCAACTCAGAGAATTTGTTCTCAAAATCCAATTCCTTTTTGAACTCAGAAAACTTACTGTTAAATTTATTATCAATTTCAGAAAACTTACTGTCAAATTTATTATCAATTTCAGAAAACTTACTGTCAAATTTATTATCAATTTCAGAAAACTTACTATCAAACTTACTATTCATTTCAGAGAATTTCCTATCGAGATTTAACTCCTTTTTAAATTCAGAAAATTTGCTATCGAATTCAGAAAATTTGCTATCATTATCACTCTTTAACTCATTTCTAAATTCAGAAAATTTGCTATCAAATTTGGCTACAAAAGACTCTAGAAAAGCTTACAGGTTCTGATTATCAGCCATTTTTAGTAATTAGCAAAATCAACATAAAAAACAAAATTAAGAAAAATTAAAATCTTTCCAACCTGCCACACAATAACACGCAAAAGAAATTACTTGAATATTCAATGCAGTACTTACAGTTATTCCTCAATTTTGTATCACATTAAATTTCACTTAAAAGCACTTATTTAACCATTAAACACCACACTGACTTCAAACACTTAAAAGTACAATGATACGACCATTAACGTATGGGATGATCCTAGTACAATGGATAGTCTCTATCCTTTTCAGTTTACGGGCCCTATCTTTCGTCGAGAAATATTTATATTGTTAATGTTCATTCCGTCGAGGTTTCTGTTCATTTACAACACTGTCAGCTATTACTGAAAGGCTTACTCCATATACAGACTTTAATGTTTGGGAACGTTTCGTCACCTGCTGATTTTGGTAATAATGCACTGTTCCAGGCTTGTATGCTTTTCTACCTTACGTATCAAATAACGCTGAGGGCTGAAAACCGGAAATAGGTTAGTACCTGATCACGTAATTCATGCAGTGTTACAAAATTCGGAAGTTGTCACTTTTATTAGGTGCTAACTTGGAATTGTCATTTAAACTTAAACCGTTGTCCTATTGTGTTTGAACTTGACGATTGTCTCGAACCATGGAAAATGGATTAAGAAAAAGAGAGGTTTTTTTTTTTTTTTACCTCGCCGTGGTTGGTAGCTGTGAAGCGCGGTGTCCGGCGGGTAAATGATGCAGCCGCTGTAAGGAGAGGGAAAATAATGACCACTGACCTGATATATTATTCCCTCTGATTCATGACCGCTTACTAGCTGATGCACAGAGGTGGGCATCATAGTGTTATCAGTCACTTGCTATTACAGCGTGCCAGACACGATAATGAATAATTTAGAATCGTGGGAAATTGCAGTGATGAACGCTGTACTCCGACCGCATGCAACGTTGAACGTGCATGTTCGCTTCGGTCTTACTTCGGTCATTGCTATTATTAGTTTTTAACATTTTTTTTCCTAAAAAATATTGCTAAGAAGCAATTTGGCAATTCAAACAGACTCATCAGCAAAGCAAGTAGCAGAAACCAATTGGTTAAACAACGAAATTAGAAATCACTATTCAAATAAGGCAAAACTCAATAAAACACTGTATCTGATGCATCTATCACATACAATAAACAACCCACAAGTTCTACAAAATACCATTGACATTGTAGAAAAGAACACAGCACACCACATTGAAATACTAAAGAGCACACATAAGAGGAAAATGAGCATACTTATGAGCACACAACATGTTACAAATACAAATAACAAACAATATAACACCCACACACCAATACAGACATTCCACCCACGTGTAGTCAACTTAACAACTACAAATCTAACAGAAAAAGAACAAAAATTACTAGGAAAAGGTCTCAAACACAATCTAAATAACTCGGACAAGAATAAATTCATTGAAGACACCATAACTGAAGCAGAATACATACTGACACAAGAAGAAAAACACAGTAACAGCCAGATAAACACAACTCTTGCTAGAGAGCTTATAGTAAAAGAAATAAACAGCATCAAGTCTACTCACAACCACAGAAATGCAGAAAACACAAACAAAACTTTACAACAACTAAAGAGAAAACTCACAAAATAGGATATTGTGGTAACCAAGGTAGATAAAGGTAATACTGTTGTACTAATACAAAACAATGACTACATCACAAAAACTAACCACTTCATAGAAAACAATAACATATCCAAGCTCAAGTCAGATCCCACTAATCGATTCCAAACAGATGTTAAAAAATGCTTAAAAACCACCACATTATTATTAACAGACTGGCAGAAACAAAATATGACTCAGAAAAATCCCACTGCACCCAAAATGAGAAGCCAAATAAAGATACACAAAGAGGACATTCCAGTAAGACCTGTAGTCAATTTCAGGAATGCTCCAACTTACAAAGTAGCCCAATATTTACATACATATCTCACAAAACACTACAAATACCACAAAGACAGAAACATAAAAAACACCCAACACCTGACAGAAATATTAGAACATACCTTCATCCCAGACACAGCAACTATTATATCATTTGATGTAGTAAGCATGTTTTCAAAAATCCCTGTAAACCAAACAATAGACCAAATACACAGAAACTTGACAACACACAGCAATATGCCCTCGGCCCTCATGACAGAAGTACTGGCCCTACTAAATTTAGTCACAGCACAAAATTATTTTGAATTCAACAATGACTACTTTATACAGAAGGAAGGATTACCAATGGGGAGCCCAATATCTGGAATAATGGCCTCCATCTTCATGGATTATATAGAAAATGAAATATTCGAATCCATTGTCCCCAGTAAACAATATAATGTAATCTATTGGCTTAAATATGTAGATGATGTAATTTGCCTCCTAAATGAACCACCAGAACGCATAAAAGAATTTCACACAGACATTAACAACATACATAAAAATATCAGTTTTACTATGGAGACAGAAACAAACAACCAACTACATTTCCTAGACATTACAGTCAAAAAGATTGACAACAAGCAAAGTTTTAGCATATACAGGAAACCCACCTACACTGACATAGTCATCCACCAAAGCTCCAATCACCCCTCCAGTCAGAAACCGGCAGCACTCAGATATATGTTACACAGGATGAATCAAATACCACTAACTAAGCACAACTATAACAAGGAACTAAACAGCATAACACACATAGCTGTGAACAACGGATACAATAGTAACACAGTAGAAAAGCTTAACCAAAAAAAATTAGAAAACAATCAAACAAGAACATAAATCAAACACCCAATGATCACCACATAAAACTACAATCCATCACACAAAAAGACAACAAACACTGGTACACTATGACATATCAAAACACAAACACACACAAAATAGTGAACGTCTTTAGAAAAATGGGAATAAAAATAGCATTTAGAACAAAAAACACTATCCAAAAACAGTTTAACAGAGGTACATTTACAGACAAATACCACCAATCTGGAATATACCAATTAACATGCCAGCAGTGTGACACTGTATACATAGGACAAACAGCTAGAAAATTTGAGACCAGATACAAGGAACACCTGAGAGCCCTCAGATGTACCAACCACTCAACATCCGAACACTTGTTACAACACAATCATTCACACACTAATATACAAACAGATATGCAAATACTAAAGATTAATAATCACAACAAAAATATGCTGACAATTCAGGAAAACCTTCAAATACAAAAAGCAATCAATAATGGTAAAAAAGTTATGAATGAATACATACATACACCTAACGAACCAAACCTTGTTCAAAACATTAAAACAGGAATAAATAACACATATCCTATAATCAAACATACCGCCACAAAATACATACAGCTAATGACCGCAGATTCAAAATAACAAATAGTTACACAACACATAATCTTTGGCTCACTACTTTTCGATGTCAACAACAACAAATAACTATATATACAGTTCGTGGCCGGTGAAATTACCTAAAATGCAGCCTACACAAACTTGGGACAGTAGTGATAGTGCAAAAAGAGTAGCTGGTATGGAAACACGAACTTGTGCGTGTTAATGAATATATAAAAACTGTAAGTACCTACTTAATATTTTTAGAAAACTGTACAAAAATCAAAAAACAGCATTGTATATATATGTGTATATATGTTTATCTAGGGCACTGATGATGCCTTGAATAAA
Source organism: Vandiemenella viatica (assembly GCA_031002005.1). Lineage (NCBI taxonomy): Eukaryota > Metazoa > Arthropoda > Insecta > Orthoptera > Morabidae > Vandiemenella > Vandiemenella viatica. The sequence goes on along the minus strand of CM061920.1, from coordinate 345,979,969 downwards.
GGCGAAACGCGTATGCCATCAAAAGCATTTTGTTTAGTTGCAAGTCAGAAACAACCCACAAAACAGTTATCATAGCAACTAAGGACTTGGGCCGAAAAAATCACCAACATGTCATCTCTCCTTTTTCATTTTTAAAAAAATGTTTATAGTTTGAGCATTACTTAGTTTTATGCCCTAGGTCGCTTGAGGTGCATCGAGTATAGTTTGGACCCAGAGTTAGATGGTTTGAGTTTCTACACTTAACGAAATTTTCACCTTCGGATATTTGAATTGGATACAGGGTGGTGCATCGTGTGTAGTGACTAGATCGTGTATCTATTTTAAATATCAAACGACTACACAATGAGCCATTTGAATCTCCGTCGTGCCATCTAGATTTGGTGTGTTGATGGTTTCTCCAATCACTCCAGGCGAATGCCGGGATAGTTCTTTCAAAAGGGCTTCAACGAATTCATTCTTGTTCCTTTCCCTCAGCCTTTTTCCGTCTCTATTGACCTAAACTTTGAAGAGGCGTTAGAAGAGTGCAGACAGGCCCACTCAAAACGAATGAAGGACTTCTGGGCCCAAAAGAAAGCGAAACTTACTGTCGATTGCAAGAACGCTTAGCGTGGCCGTAGTTGGTCTTAAACGAATATGTATGCATATAATAGGCAAGTTTTGGTCATCTATGACATGGTCACTGTCTCGTCGCGCTATGACGTGACGCTTCGCTTTACGCTGCCTGTTTTCCTAGGTTATGCACGTTATTTAATAACAGTTTTAAGCATCCGCGAATAAATTAACTTTCAGAACACTGAAATAACAGTATGTATTGCGTTTAAATTGACATAATAATTATTATTAGTTGCTTAGATTTATTTAATATTCGTTGCATGTAAAAGTATTCGCTAAAATCTTTGGCCACAGATATGTAAGATAAACGCTTTAATTTTCGCACATGTTAGCGGCAGTTTTGATAAATTGTTATTAGAACTGGCACTTTATGTTACAATTGAGGGCATGAGTAATTTAATTTTTTTAAAAAAAAATATTAATTTGTTATTATTGAGTTTTCTATTACTTAAATCATTAGTTCGTTTTAACGAAAGTAGTTCCACACTGATCGCGATCTATACTGCATAGACTACAATCAAAACTAATATTACGTCGGATGACGTAAGTTGTTAAGATTTATTTTAATTTCCTTTGCTTTTACTGATGCCATATTTCATCCGCATGTGGGCGTGTCAGTCATTCAAAGGTTGTAGTATCTATCTGAATCACGAATATAAAAAAAGGACGGTGGAAGAACCAGTAGATTTTTTATTTAGTTTATATCGCGATGTATTATTATCACTAAAATGCGATATAGTGCTTGTATTAATATGTTGTGATTGAAGTATTGTTTCTCTGGCGGCAAGTTATGCGTAGTGCGTGGTTAGGTTGAAACGCAACCTGGACCAGGATAGCAACGAAAACTTTTGATTACAGCGCAAGTCACTAGGAATTGAATTGAGCTTTATTTTATAACAATTCTATTTATTTAAGCAATTGCTAAGAAAAGTATTGCTAGAACACTGATAGAAAAGTATTTCGTTTAAATTGGCATATTAATTGTCAGTTGCTTTTTTTACTGAAATAATTATTGGTTTTAATGAAAGAAGTTCCAAATTGATAACGATCTATGCGGCCTAAACCACAAATAAAATTAATATTACGGGGCATAACGCAAGTTGTTAAGATTTATTTTTATCATCCTTGGTTTTCACTGGGGTCGTTATTTCAGCTGGATGAAAGCTGTATCAGCCGATAAAATATCGATCTTGATTATAGATAATAAGAAAGATGTAAGAAACTTTGAAGATTTTGGATCAAGTTTGTATCGCGATGCATAATGACATTGACATGCGGTACAGGGAATGTATTAATTCGCGTGTGATGAATTGGTTTCCTACCGGCGATATTGGTGGAGATTGTGTTTAGACTGAAACGCAACCTGGACCAAGTTGACAACTGAATCGTTTTACTACATTACAAGCACACTTGACTTTTTTATATAACAATTCTATTTAGGTAAGCAACTAAAAAGAAATTAATTGCCAGAAGGCTCCGTTAAACCCATCATTTTTGACGGGCTTTGTGGGTAGTATGTATATAAAATGAAACCGTTACCAGTGTGAATTCATGGCTGCACTTCCGAAAGATACGAATTAGCGTTAAGTGTCGAATGGCCTCACTCCATACGCACTGTGGAGGGATACAGGATTTAAGCCACTACTTGGGTACACAATCTGGTGATTAAGAATCTTGTATCACCATTTTTCCCATGCTATGGGCCAATTTTCTGAATTATGAAAATGCCCTACACCAATGGGGCTAAAACCAGTTAAAACAGCGTCGAACATCCATACACCATAATTGTGTCCTACAAAACAACGATGGAGGAAAGAAAAGTGAACTACACCTGATTCTACCCTCTTGTGGTTGCAATTAGAGCTAGAAACTATGATATTATCCGCGGGACGCAATGAAGACTTAACGTGTACGCACGCTAGCAGTCTGCCTTTCATCTTTGGCTGCGAATGTGGTTGGAACCACACGCTATAAAAGTAGGTAGGCACCTGAGCTGACTCAATAGCTGTCGGTCAGCAGACCAGGCGGCGGAGCTAGGCGTCTAGATATCGTGTTTTTACAACTCGATCCGTCGGTACACCCGTTAAGATTTGATTGAAGTCATGCGCAGAGAAGTCTCCGTTCTTATTACTTGCATACTGAGCGCAATTATCAGTATTTTTCGTATTGCTACCATTCTTTATGTTATGTGGCCAAATCTATTGGCGGGTGTCGTCAAATGCGCGCCGTTGTCAAATCGTGCGCGTAATAGTTGTATTCACCTCTTTACTTGTAGTAATAGTTTGTACCGTGTTTTAAGTAATTTATAATCACTATTCGGCGATAAAATATTGTTGCATGTCATTTCGTTAAGAAATTTATGACATTTTCAGGTGCATTTAATATAATTGGAGGTTTCAAAATACCGTTATTTATTATTCTATTACCTGCGCAAAAAAAAAAATTCTCGACAGACTAAGGAAACTTACTGAAATACTCTTCTTCTTTTATTTGTGGCTCAAAATCCACGTGTTAAATTTTATTTTTTATTTTCAGTTTGTATATTTATAACTAATATCAAAATTTTATTTTGTTATCCTCTGCACTGAAAAACTTGCATAATTAACGACAAAACTATTTGTTTATATATTACCACTCATCATTGAAGTAAAATTCGTGTACTGTCCTCCTGACAATGTCCCTGTCAAAGTCGCTAAAGCTTTGTTACAGTACTGTATTATTTCATATTTTTCTTTCGAGAAACAAATGTAGGTTATTTTCCCCCACGACACACGCGCTGGACAGTTCTCAAACCGACATCACAAGCTGCAGCGCAAATAGCCTGTCCATTCCCTTAATTTTTTCGCAATATGGTTGTTTTTTTGCGGTAACAAATCACTACAGTTTTTGATTTCATTACTATCAAGTATGTCCATATTTTTCAAGTCTTTTCTCACCAGCGTACATGTAGATGACAAAATTTCACCATCATTGTCCACAAGAAGTTTGAAATATTTATACACATTGTGAATGATAGATTTATTCTGCCGGCGAAATTGTTGTCTTCTTCAGCCGCGGTGGTTCTACTGTCGATGACGTACGTCTTGTTGGAGTCGTTAGTCCCGAAACAACTGGAGTAACAGAATAAGTATCTTCCCGAGTATCCATTTTCAGTAGCACGTTTCTCTTGCAAAATTACTACACATTTTTGTTCGGTAAAATTATTACAGTAAATTACTGTAATTAATAAATAACTAAAACGAATTAATATCGCACGTAAAAATCGCACATCACTAAAAATCCAAATATCCCTCTCGAGCACGCTCACCCTCACACTGACACTTTTGCTAATTCCCATTCACAGGTTCACACATTTTGTTGTGTATTGAAAGGTAGGTGGAGGTGGAAGGTTTGGGGTTGGGTAGCGAGCTGCTGTCGCTCGTATAGGCAACACAGGCGGCTCAGCGTTGCAATTTTCTAGTGATAGAAAGAGAGCGCATCGCGAGATTGTTCCCAGGTACGGCAACAGCGCGTTTACAAAGACCCGCCAATACATTTGGCCACAGCTATAGGAAAGGTAATTTTGCTTTGACCGTCAATGCGAGCCAGCTTCCGCAAGGTCAGTGGAAGCTGGTACAGCGCTGCCGGCTGGTGAGTCAGCGCTGACGCGTGCCGCTGCGAGTCGCGTGCTTCCGTTTGTCACCTGTGTGACGTCACCGGCCTCCCGCGCAGTGGGACGTGCGACGCCGCCTAGGTGGGTTCAGCTTCCGGCGCGGCGGCCCAGGGTACCAACTGTCCGAATTCACGAGATTCAAATTCATAAGCGGATTCGTGGTCGCTGTACAGTTTCTTATGTTTAGTCTCAAACAAATTCATAAGCGGATTCGTGGTCGCTGTACAGTTTCTTATATTCAGTCGGTTTTAACGCTTTCCATTCCCTCATTTTGTGACATTGAATTTGCTTGCATATAGATCAAACTATGATTGGTTCTTCCGCATCCTGACAAAAATATTACAGTTTTAATGCTCGATACTAGTGAAGCCGTGCAGAAATTACGCGCTCCGTAGAAAGGGTGTATTTAAATGCCAATGATTTTTTATTCTGCGTTATTCTTGCGACTAAAAGATGATGAAGCGTTAAAATTTAATAGTGAGAAATAAACCTTTTTGTACTCAGTATTTCAGATGAGAATATTATATCCGAATTTTTTTTACTAAATGTAAGTTTCAAGCGTCTACTGCATCGGCCATCACAGAGCTGATGTTCTATGTAAACCTACACACAAAAAATTATTATATGTTTCTAAATTTGTTGAACGTGTTTACTGTAGTGTTTTAAATATGAGGGGTATTGACTGAAATATTGATTCATGTAGCCGTGGGAAAGATATGTCACTCGTGCATTATCTACGCATCAGGTTCTGATGACCTTGACGTCGACGAGGATTAAAGCCAGAAGCAAAAAGGGGGGCTATCCGTAAAGGCGCGTTCCCACGATCCCTTGTAATTAAGGCGAGAGGGGACGGGACTAATACTCTACCACACGCCATGGGAACAGGCCGCCTCTGCTAGCGAAGACGAGACACAGCTACCCACTCTGACTCGGTAAACATCCAGGCGGTGCGCTGTTGGCATCGGTTTGCAGCAGCGGTGCGCACCCCGTCTGTTGCTGAAAAGTGCTCTGTGCCAAACGACACTAGGCAACGTGGTGGGGAGGTGGCGGCGAGGTAAGCTAGGACTAACCTGCGGCTCGCGATCGTCCCTACACTTCGACTAATGAGGTCTCGTCCCGTCCCGTCTCGCCTTCGTTACAAGGGATCGTGGGAACACGCCTTAATAGTGGTGATGCCCACAACAGAATGGAAAAACATTCAAGTTGTGTAGATGTTTTTTCTTGAGTTACAGATTAAGTCTAAAATGTGTCAAGGTTAGCTTGTATTTGTGTCATTCGGAGCGGAAGTATCGGCCGTGCTTAAGCTGTGGGTTTCTAGAACACCTAACTGGCCTAGTTGCGAACTGCGTCCGTCTCCGACTGTGCGGACAGGATATCCCGCCTCTTTTGCGGCTAACCTCTCGCGGTCACAGAGTTTGCGTTTTCTTTCAATCTCATTGCCGGAGATAAGAGCGCATAACATACACTGGAAACTGAGCCTAGGTTTTTTAAATTAAATAAATAGACTTTCAAATAACGAAGAATGTGCTTAAATAGTAAGTATTATTCGGATAAAAGTATAATATAATAATTTGTATAATAAGTTGTGTAGATGTTTTGTACCTTATTTTAACTATAATATGAATGAAAAGCTACGTGGCTTGGCTCGGTACCTCCCGCCCCCCACTTAGCCCAATGTAGCATTCCAGCAAATCTCTCCCCCCTCCCCTCCAGACCGAGCCACGTAGTTTATGGACGCTCCTAAGCGCTCAAAGTTGTTATGGAGGCAAGAGTGTTACTTGGCGACCATGGGTTATTAGCGTTGAAACTAAAATGATTTGGTCGTGTGGTCTGTCGAAGTTTCCTTTTATTAATTCACCTTCTGTGATCAATTAGTTCTATTAATATTTTTTTAATTATACGTTTTCATGCTGTATTTACAATTTAAATAAAGTTTTTGTCTTTTGTGATTTACAACTACGTTGATAATTTTCGCGACTGTTAAACTTTATGGTAATAAAACATGGACTTACGGAATACCAGAAGAAAAGGAAAATTGAAACATTTCAAATATGATGCTATAAAAGGATGCCGAAAATTAACTGGACAGATAAAGTATTGAATAAACATGTTCTGAAAATGGTGGGCGAGGAAAGAAGTTCGTGCACTGATCTCACTGAAAGAAGAAACAGTATGGTGTGTCACATTTTAGGACAGACGGGATCGGTTAGTTTGTTGGTGGACAGAACAGTTGTAGGCAAAAACTGTGCAGAAAGACTATGATTAAAATGTATGAAACAGATAATTGAGAACGAAGGTTGTTAGGGTATGTTGAAATGAAGAGCTTAGCTCGAGCTAGGAAGGATTACATCAAACCAGTTGAGAGACTGTCTTAAGTACAAAGCTTTTATGTTTTATTTTCCTTCTCGCATTTCGGACAAAGAGTCTTCTGATGGAATGAATGTTATCACGTTCTATTCCTAGTCATCAGGTCAAGGACTGCCAATCAATATTTTTTAAACGTGTATCACGTCATCGTCGTTATCAAGCACTACTACGTCAAGCTCACTATTCTAAGCTGTGAACGGTTTGTTTGTGTTTACCCTCAACACAAATATTTTCACTTTTTATACATGGAATACATGGGAAAATGTTATGAAACGAACTTTGATCTTTTGCATTGATTTTAAACCATTTGAATTAGTTTAGGCAAGACTTTATTCTGTGATACTTACGTTAGCGGGATAGCTTGAGAAAGATGAACGAATTTCGAAATTTTTTCACGTGGATTTTCTATTGTCGATACGACTAAATTTCAGTTTCTCAGTTCATTTTTAATATTCTTAATTTAGGCACCTTCGTTCTGTAACTTTTCTGTTATTAAAACTGACTTTAAGAAACGCAAATAATGTTTGTCAGTAGCTGTGTAAATTGGTTATGGTTTGTTATTGTACTTAGCACGGTATAATGCATCCGTGTTTGGAAGAAAACCGTAACACAGAGGCTAATGAATGTCAGATTTACCCGTTATCTGTCAGCCTTTCCTATGACGTCATGTGGTGCAGCAGTCCTTTATGTAATTAAAATTGACAAGTTAATAGTGTTGACGTGGAAACACTAAGCGTTTTGTTTCTCGTCTTTTATTTTAATGAACGGTTTTGTGTTATACGACCTGCAACAAGCAGATTTGAAAAATTTGCTTATAATTTTGTGCAGAAGAAATGGGTTATCAAACAGATAAAAGCGAACATTTCCGATGTTCGAGTTTGATACAAGAGTGAAGTTGGTGTAGGCGGCTCAAAACATTTGTGTATTATACGCAGAGAATGTCATCGGTGATCGTCAAAATAAAATGGTTTTGTTGTTTAAGGAGGCCCACTTTGATCTCAGTAATTATCCACGTTCATGAATTCAAGCTGCCTGTAATAAAGACTGGTAAAACGTTTAAATCAAGAAGATTCCGATCCAGTTAAGCCGACAATAGTGAAGTGGAGCAGATTTACATTCCACGGCCGACGTTGATATAATTTGATTCGTTGATAGCGTACATTTTACGGGTGAACAAATCAGGGCATGAACATTTGTGTGTGTCTCTTTACTTGACTGTGATTTTACGTCACATGCCCCTATTTCTACACCGAGACTGCTGGGGGAGCTGTATCACTATGGCCTGGCATTTGGATGGTCGCGGGTTCGAATCTCCGTCCGCCCAACCAGAATTTCTTTAAAAGGTCATGAGCTAATTCCTCCCAAAAAAATATGTATATATATAACTTATTCCAAATTATTTAGGCCACCATATATCGACTTTTCCGCTTGTGACGCAACTATTTTCGAGATTCCATTGGTAGTGAAAAAGTTTTTTTTAACTCCAACAGATTTCTTAAAACATAGAACCAAATAACTTCCCAACGTTGGCAGACAGTCATAAAAATACAGAATAATAGTGTGATATTCAAGTAAGACCTTTTATCACTACTAGTAGGCATCAACCTAATGACACAATGCAGTGGAATTAGATGTTGAACATTAAGAAAAAAGATAGCCATGATCATCTGTGACAGATTCCAGCCATTTCCCGGCAATTTCCAGGAAATAGTGCGGTTTGTCTATAACACAAGCATCTCCACTGTCTTTTGTCGTCCACTATTCGTTTTCTTCCAGCACTGCCCAGATCACTCCTCTTCCTAGGCCACTTTCTCGGAAATCTTTTATATATATTTATTTGCTTAGGGAGTATCCATTAACCACGTGAGGTGAACAAGAGGGGGGGGTCCAGCAAAATGTCACGGGGGAGGGGGGGGGGGAAGTCAACGGAAATCTTACGTGAGGTTTTTGAAACTCTGGTAGGGCTGTAGAGCTAAAAAAAAAAAAAAGCCTACAAATCACGCGGAAGTCGACTTGGAGGGGGGGGGGATTCGGTCCAAAAACCGACCTTACTGGGGGGGGGGGGCGTATAACCGCCCTAGGAAGCATGAGAGCTAAAAAATAAAAAATGGTCTCAAAGTTACGAGGTCGATTATGGGGGGGGGGGAAATAGCACAAAAAATACGAAAAAATAATGTATGACTAGTCTCTGGTGAAGATATGATAAATCTAGCAAGCCGGTACTGGATGGAAATGCTTTCAAACAAGGAATGGGATGGTAAAAGTTCGAAAAATATTTGGTGTAACCCTTACATTCATCGCTTTGCAGGTTTTGGAAGTGAGGCGGAGTGCTTTCTGGTATCGTGTTGTCACCGGTGAATGATACTGCTGTAACACTGTGGAAACTCATTAAACTGGTGCAGTTCCTCCCGAGCAGCCGAGGAAGTAACTTCCTCAAACAGCGGCCCGCGAGTGCGATTGCTAGTCGAGTTGTTTACCTAGTGAGTCTACGAGGAGTGTGAATCCCGGAGTGAAACAGTTATATTTTAGAATCTAACGAGAAACCTAACAGAAAACAAATAGACAAATCAGATGGTGCAACCGAAAATGTCTGTCCCGCTAGACACGGGGCAGACAATTAAGACAGC
>CM061920.1:345948583-345969711 GCA_031002005.1 Vandiemenella viatica | reverse complement strand
TACAGTCGCAAGCATAAGCGATAGGATTTTTTTTTACCGATTTTCGACATGGCACACTTGGCTTACGCAATATTTGTTTAAAATTAGGTTAACAGGCCGTCCACGAGATGCCGGGACACTGTTTACCGACTGCGTGGGAGAGATCAACCCGTCGCTTTGGTAGAGTCAGCTTTAGTGGTTAGTATGCATTCTCACTGATATTCCTCAGCAGGACTATCAATAAGTCTCGGGGACAAACGCTTCATGGAGATAGATTATGCTTGACAAATGTTGTATTTACTCCAGGACAACTCAATCTAGCCTTTTGAAACATTTTTGTATTAATTACCTAAAACGTCAAAAGAAAATAAAGTGGTTGTATTCTCACATAGAGTGTTGTATATAAACCTGAACTGTAAATACGTCACATTAATATACCCTTCATATGCAAACGGTTTACACATCAGGATAGGTGCAATCACCCTCCGCCATCCACTTTAGTGATTCGCGGAGTAGCAATAATAGTAATGGTATTAATAAACTCTCTGTACGATTTTGTGTATTTTAATGACAATAACCCTACAAAACAATCATTTTCTTCCCCTTCTGATGGGGGCGGTGGAGGGTTCAGTGTGCGACAATACAGCACGGATTTACAGGACAAATATAAACAAAAACTACACTTACTTACACTTGTTTACAGTCGAAATAATTAAATTCAAGTTGACAATCCGTTCTCCCTTATTTTGACCGACAAATGAGAATCGTTGGTTAAGAAATCTAACAACATCATGAATCAGATACATTGTAATTTATTTTCGTTCCTCTGTAAACGATAACGAAGCTTTTTTCTAACTTATAGCTTTTACCCTCATCGACGTCAAGGTCATCAGAGGCGGGAAAGGAGTGGGGCAAGGAACGGGAAGGAATTCGGCCGCACCCATCAGTAGGGGAAAAAAATGATTCTTTTACAGGGTTATTGACATTTAAATACAGCATCCTTGCATTCGCCTGGAGTGATCTGGGGAAACCATGGAAAACCCAAATCTGGATGCCCGGAGGGGAATTCGAACCGGCGTCCTCCCGAATGCGAGCCAGAGCGTTAACCGCTCACCAACCACGCTCGGTGATAACGAAGTATTTAGATCGCATAAACGTTGCGGTTTAAGAAATCACTAATAATTGTGTTCGAGGACTTTGTAAGTAGTTTGGAAGCGTTTCTGTGACACTGTTGAGTAAACACTATAAGTTTACTACTGTTAAACTTGCTATCTAGCCCCCACTGCTGGTTTCTCGAACTTACTGGATACTGATATTTTTCCACAGCTGAACCATTTACTTAGTCCATTTTCTCTCTAATGTTTCCTTCAGTATACCTACGTTACACAACGCAATCGTTCGATTCTACTTAGCCGGTGGCAGTCTATTCTTTTTCATAAACTCGCTGTACATTTATGCCCCATATTTTCTACTCGTAATAGAACTAACCATTGCCTTCTATTCGCACTGTACATTCCGCTGGCGGGCTTATCAATCCTGAGCAGCTCAAAAACGTGGCCCATCATCCTTTCTCCTTTTTGATAGACACGGTTCTATTAAAATTCTGTCAAGATTCCCATTAGCGGTGCCGTACAGACGAACCCGCTGTCACTGCTTCCTCCGGCTGGGCACAGCAGACCACCACTGCATTAACGTGGTCGGTGGAGATCAAAAGCTGGAAAGGGGCCTCGGAGCTGCACAAGGCTCTGACGCAGTCACGTCCTGTGCGTAACGAATGTTACGTGTAGCTTAGGTTAACCTAAGCTAACACAATGTAACATGCTGAGCCTGCCTAACCTAAATTATCTACAATAACCTCAATTACTGTATGGGTTTCTTGGTTCTTAGCCCAAAACTGGGGGTTAACCTCAATTAGTGCAAGGGTGTCATGGTTTCATAACCCAAAAAACTGGGGTTAACCTCTAGTTCATCGCACCCTCCTTACCGTTATTTCCTATCACACGCGCTCTGAAAAAATAAGGGTTAACCTGAGCTTGCACTAACTTATCGCACGTCATTCCTTCGTAAGGCAGGCCCAGGATGTTATGTCTTAGCTTACGTGTTAACTTCTAGTGCATCCCACCCTCATTACAAAGTTATCGCGTCACATGCACTCCCAATTTATGAAAAAAATAGGAATTAACCTGAACTTACGCTAACTTATCCCACCTTCATGATAGTGGTTTTTGTAATGACTTGTGTGGCTGATACGTTATGTCAGCACCTTTGATCGAATTCATTGAGTTCTGTGATGCACACATATTTTGCTTTCATCCTTTGCTCACCCTATCATGATTGGAAGATTGTATGCGTTGTGAATACTCATCACATAGTTTTCCTAACCTTTGGCCCTTTGATCGATAACATCTGTAGTTTTCATCGTTTGCACTCCCCTGACGGTAATGTGATGTGTGTGGTGGAGGTAGCCGTGCAGGTTTCTCTGAGAACTGTTGCTACAGCCGAAACATACATTTTTTGTACATATATGACACTTTTCTGTAGCCAGTTGTAGTAATGAAAAACACATCATATAGTTGTGCACTGCACTCTGTGGTGCACGCAGGTGTAATTGTCATGTCAACCAACGACATCTTGTTTTGGGGTAATTTTGGCAATATTTTATGTATTTTAATCATTTTTACCGATTTTTATGAAATTTAAGTAAGTTATAGGATTTTCATTCTTCTTACTGAAACTGTATATTTTTCACGAAATTATGCTTCTCTCTTGCTCCCTGTAATGCTCGATACTTTGTTCTATTTCTCTGACTGGTCAGTTTTGATTATTTTTTTTTATCTATTTTGCACATTTTCACACTTTTAATAATATTCATGGAGAGTGGCACATACTTAGTACTTATATCCGGAAAAAATTTATGTCTTATCGAGTGTTGGTGTCTATTACGATTGGGTCTTAAGACTAGTAAGTGATGAAGGACTCATGAAAAATAACTTGATAAAGGACTTTTTCGGGGCGAGTGGTGGTGGGTGTAATCCTGTGAAATCTTGTTTGTGGAAGACCGCTTGTCCCATAGTTCACCAATATGGCCTCTAATGCTAGTTTAAACGTGCGTGAAGCGAAACTTAGCAACACGAGGTATATAGGCTGTCATTATAAATGAAGACTATTTTGTAAAACGCAACGGGTATAAGACGTATTTCGTGAAACGTCGATTTCAATTTGCACCATATAGCTACTCAAATTGTGGAGACGATTAGCTGACGCTGTAAACATGTCACTTTTAAATCAAACACTTATAATTTTGTCACCTATAATTTCACCGAGAGTGTTGGCCTCTCATTCAGGAGGATACCGGTTTGAATCCTGATCTAGGCATATGGATTAGGGTTTTCTATGCATGTGGGTGAATGGATAGCTGTTGTAACCATTTATGAATGAAGTGGATGTTTCTCACTCTGGTTGAAAACATACCTAAAGTATGGTCTAATTTTTGAGGATTCACCCACGAAGGCCTGCTCCGGAGAAAGGTTACGAGTTTATACCACAAGAGATGTACCTAAGCACAAAATGTAGCATCTCCACTGGTTAACTGGTATCCAGCAAAAATAAAAAAATAAAATGTTACAGGTTCGGTCGGTCTCGAGCCAGAATGCACACTTTTTGCCCCGTAACCCAGCAAACTCCACAATCAGGGTGCAACTCGCATCGTCCTTCATAACACCGACAACCTTTTCACTATGGAACTCTACCTGCCAAGCTAACTGTGTCCATATAAAGTAATTTAGGACATCTAAACTGAGGAATGGTGAATTCTTAATGAAACTGATACATCCTCAGTCATCTTCTAACCATATCAATCTATAACTTCTTTCGTAGAGCGAATATTACATAATTTTGGCGATTTTTACCTGTATTCACTATGTTTTGCGGTTTTCATAACATTTCGGGATTTTATGAGGTGGGGTGCATAAGAGGATTGCGATGACTGTTGGGCGAGCGATAGCACTCTGGCATCGCATTCGGGAAGCGACCATCCAGATTTAAGTTATTTTTTCCATAGTTTCCTGAAATCACTCCAGGCGAATGCCCACAACACGCCTTGTCAAAGTATGCGGTAAATAGAAACAGAATGAGGATCAGACTGTTAACTCAAGAAATTCCGAAACATCTGTCAATATTTGTGAGGCCGAGCATATTTTCATGATCCTTGACACTGGTGTGTGCATGTATAAGTTGTCAATATTCTGTAAGTCCTAAAAGGTATATACTTTCGAAGTTTGTGCTTGGCACCTTTCTAGCTTGTTCTTGAGTGGTGCAGTTCGTGACAACTTTTAGATACGACAATATGCTATGCATCTGTTACCGCTGTTTCTGCAGAAAGTATGCATTCTTCCATTTTTCCAACTAACTTTGGTCTGTACCGCATTTTTCGCATGTGTCGGGATAAGAACTATTCACATGTGCCCTTTGGAGGTTGTACACGAGATCCATTTAGTCTACGAAACAGACTCGTATACTGGCACTGACGAAAAATTTCATGAATGATCTAACATGATCTAGAACTTAGTGGATGCTATCTTCGGTGAATTTCTGTATTGCGACTGTAGGCATTTTGAAATCAGTGTAAGGTGATGTAATTTTTCACGCGTTTGACTGCCAGCTACTTAAAGAGTGAAGATCAGATATGGGACCTTAAACTTGCTACGCTCCTGGCTAAGGATTTGAAGATCAGTTATTAGAACTTCGGTAACTCCATTATCTGCCGCCAGTGTTTAGTGCTGGTATCTCAGCGCTACAAATCAAGAACCTAAGTACTGAGGCATATCGCCTGTTTCATAAAATTTAGAGTTTCATGAAAAAAGTTAAACTCCAAGTCAGAAAAGTTTTGCAGGCATGACAGTTAGACTCCGAGATTTACGCAGTAAAACGGTTTACATTCCTACTTACAGTTGCAATATTCCTTTTAAAATGTGGCTTGTAGTCTTTTTAAACCTTCTTAAGCCAAGAATATTTTTTTGCCACCAGTTTACTCCATGCTGCATTGTCACACCCAGAGTTAGCTATGTGGACCGCCAACCTCTATGCTTGTTTCAGATCCACATGATTTCGACAATTTTCTTAAATTCGAGACTGTTGATGTAATATTAAAAAGAAAACTATGTGTCGTCCGACACTTTTCGCTGTCAAACAATTGATCAAACCATTCAGGCCCCAGGCTAGTCTCAAACCGGTGACCCTTGCAACGCAAAGCATGTGCGCTACCCTTGCACAGTCGGGGTTTTTAATATTTATGGAAGCCGAAACCTTCCGGTCACCTGAATTTTTTTATATTGTAAGTCTGCAAGTCGTCATTTCGTACACCAATTTCCTATTGGGCGGCGAACTCCGCTCCATGGCTCCCAATGTAGTTCCCCGTTGCCGCTTCCACCGCCGATACTATAGTTCAGTCCCAATAAAGTTCTAGACAGGAGCAGATTTTGAATGTTTATTTCTTGCAAACTATGAATATACAAATACATGTCACACATTACTGGAAAGAGGAAGTTTCAACGTTTTACTTTAAACATTCAGCATTTGTTGGGTTTCTGAGAAATCTCTTCGAAAGCACTTTGGATAAGCTAAACATTTTCATTTGACATTCGAGGACGACGCACCGATCTTCTACGAATTCGTTATTCCAATCGTAAATCTGTTTATGACCATGAGACACTTCATTGAACTTACGACGGAATGCACGCTACACATCAATAATGGATTTACTTTTTGCATAACGTAGCGCACAAAACGACTTCTACCGTGGCCATATCCACGTAACAGACAGCAGCGCTGTTAGCGGTAGCCGATGGAACTAACAGGTAGGAATTACAAACTTTAAACCTTCCTCTATCCACTGGTGTGTAGTACGTATTTGCGTCTTTTGTAGTTTGTAAGAAAGAATCAACCTTAGTAACTATATTGGCAAGACAGCATTTTTTAAACACTGAATGGTAGTTGGAAGAATAAGATGGAATAGTAATGTTTTCGCTTTGAATCACATCACGCATGAGATTTTATTTGCTCTGAAACTATACTTCAGCTTTGTTCTTCGAAAACATACCATTAATCGGTTTATACTCTAATATCTTCTAACCCTACCGGTTATAACTGCAAAACTGTGTCATTATAACCTTCCTCTATCAATGCAGATGCCTTCTTAATAGCCAGTAAATGAAATTTCAGTGATAATGTAGAATTTGAAGGGTGTATAAATGCAAGACGCTTGGTATAAATTTCAAGTAAAACTATTAAATTGTCGAACGATCATAACCGAAGTAGAATTTTAAGGTTTTGTTTCCAACAAACTGACTTGGACTTGTTGAAACCGTTTATCATCGAAAGAGAGCTGATTGGTCTAAACTCAAAACCAGGTTTGTTTATACTTCAAACAAGATCTATTTTAGTGGTTTTTCCTTCTTTTTTTTGAGGCTTATTGTTTCTTTTACTAGATAACATTGTTCTACTAGAAGCATAGCTCACTAATAAAACACTGTGATATGTGTATTCTGTTGTCTCACGATGTAAATTCGGAAACAATTCATATAGCTAAAGTTTCTCCACTATCGCGTTCAACGAAATATTAAGATCAATCATTTTGAGAAAGCGATAACCAGCTTCAGTTAATGATCAGAATAATTTTTTTTTCTGCTGTTATTAGTCTTTCGACTGGTTTGATGTAATCCTCCATCCCTTCCTATCTAGTGTTAACCTCTTCATCTCTACATATCCCCTACAACCCACGTCCTCAATTATCTGCTTCATATATTCTAATCCCTTTCTTCCTCTACAGTTCTTACCTTCGACTGTTCCCTCCACCAGCAAATTAACTATTCCAGCATGTCTCAAAATATGACCTACAAGCCTGTCGCTTCCTTCTGTAAGCTTCTTCCACAAACTTCTTTCCTCACCCATCATTTGCAAAGCTAATTCATTTCTTACATTGTCTGTCCACTTAATTTTCAGCATTCTTCTGTAGCACCACATTTCAAATCCCAGAAGTCTAGTGCTGCGTGAATTCAAGAAATGTCACTCCATTAGCTTTCTAGAAGTTAGTTTTAATCATCTGTGCGCTTGCAACCTTAAGCCTCATGTTTCTCCCGATATTGCAACGCTACTGGACGATGATGAAGTTCGGGGCCCTGAATTCTGAAGGATGCTGCTGTAAATTTGCTCCATATTGCATTCTTCTAGTTGATGTAGCTTCAGTTTAATGTAAAAATAATTCAGGTATATAGCGAATTAACTCTCTTTTGCTTAAATATTATGTAAATAGTAAAAATCTGCGAATTTTATTAGTCCCTTCAACAACTGACCAAGGAAATAAAAATGTCAAAGATTCTGTGTATAAACATGGATACGACAACAACTAAACGTGGCATTATAAAAGTCAAGTGCAAACATTCTTGACACTCCGACGAACGGAAAATTTAGTTTTCCAAATATAAAATTTATTAAGTCCAGCTCTTCAGAAGAGAAAATGCAAATTTAGTCAGCTGAACATTTAGCTAATGTCTATGGCGAGACAACCCCCATAATGTAGGTGAACGGTTAACGTTCTGGCAGCGCATTCGGGGGACGCGGGTTCGAATCCCCGTCCGTGCATCCAGATTTGGGTTTTCCATGGTTTCCTGAAATCACTCCAGGTGAATGCCATGATGCTTCCTTCAAAAGGCTATGGCCGAATTCCTTCTTCGCGCAAAACTAAACTCACCGAATTCTAGTAAACTACCTTTGAAGAGGGACGTTAACCTTTTGGTATCTTTCGGAAGATTCGGCCTGAATGGGCCGGACACCAGGTTTTGCCATTTCCCTTCTTCAACATGCAGAATTCCTTCCCGCTTTATTAAACCGACGGGGGTTTTTGTACCGTTGACCGCACTTTACGAAAAAATGCTAATTATCTCAGTAGTTACAATGAATTAGCGAATAATTAGTCTTTTTAACGATCGCATGTTCGGAAGAGTAAGACTGAATGGGCCAGGCACCAAGTTTCTCTCTCCCCTTCTTCGTCTCTCATTGTATTTAATAATAATAATAATAATTCGATGGTAGGACGGGGAATACGAACTCACGTCCTCCCGAATGCGTGGCAAGTAGAGGGGGAGCTGAAAATTTGTTATGCTAAGGATGCGTCCATAAAACCACGTAACTCCATTTTGGACTTGGAGGGACGACGCGTGTACGTACGCGTGTCCTGCCTCGGCGCCGTCGTGTCTGCAGGGGGGGGCGTGGCGCGTGACCTACAAAGTCGGCAGCCGGTGTGCTAAGCGGCGCCGTCGGGGCGCGTGACCTACAAGATAATGACAGGGCGGTGGCGCCTAATTATAGGCGTGGCTGCAGGGGGCGGGGCGCGTGACCTATTTAATACCAAACCGGCATGGGTGTTCTGGATATAGGAGGGGAAGCGACCTGCACACCTGCAGGGGCGTGGCGCGTGACCTTGACGGTAAGCGGCGCCGGCAGCCAATACAAACCGGTTGACGGCGAGGGGTTTCGAATTCAAGGTCAGAGACAGGGTATCAGGTTACAACAGGTTTGTACCTGCCCGCGGTTTCGAATTCAAGGTCGGCGGTAGCGTATCAGGTTACACGGAAGGAACACCTGCATGTTTCAAGGTCAGCGGGATGGTGTCAGGTTACAAGGAGGGGAGGGGGGGGAGGGGAGGGGAGGGGGTGGGGCAGCCAGGTAGATAATTACAGGCCGCACAGTCGGCCAGGTGCCTAATTATAGGGGAAGCGGCCGCAGAGGGGGCGGGGCGCGTGACCTATTTGAATCCAAACCGCCGTTTCTTTCCTACTACCCCCGATTTAGGGTTACCAGAATTTTTTTTTCCAAATCCGGGGACGCTTTCGGCATTTGTCGTAATTACGCGTTGTACTTGTAAGTTATATGATTAAAGGTTGGGTTAACTTAAAAGCCACATATTATTTATATTATCTATTTTAAACAAAGATCACAGACAGTCATGTTGCACACAGCAAGGAGATTTGATTTTCCATAGCTGTTGTATCGAAGACGCAGTATCCTTGTAATTTTCTTTTATTCCTAGGCACTAACAAGGAAAGAAGTGCGCTTCATATCTCTTGCTTTAAACGAATGCATTAGCAAATCAGGGCTTTTAAAGAACTCTCGCTTGATTAAAAAAAATTCTGAGGACAACAGTAAAAATCCGGGGACATTGCGGGGACGAAATCTGTCCGGGGACAGAGAGCTTAATACGGGGACGTCTGGTAACCTAAGTCCACGTTATACGTGTAATGTGCTCAGAATTACTCCTAAAGACAAATAGGAAATACTGAAATAACTTTTACGGGAACAAAGTTTGTTACTTAATGCTCTCTGAATATGATACTGGAAGGAAGGTGATATGATCAACCATTGCATATTCTTGTATGGAATATCCTCTATAACAAATATTTTGCTACAGTAATTTCAATCAGTTACTGTCAGAATAAACAGCTCGGTTACTTCTTGAAATGCACGAGTCAAAATTGTTTCCGTAGTATTACATATTTTTTCCAGGTAACACGGTCACATGTTATACATTTCGCACACAAGTTAATAAATCAACATAAAAGTGACACGGTATCTAAAAACGTAGTTTATGCACCTCTTTTAGGCGAACTAAACATAGATTTTATATAGTACTGCTTAAAGTTAATTTGACTGTTCCGTTACAAGTAATCTGTAAACTAGAAGTGGACTAAGAAATTCCACGGCTACAAATCCAGAAAACAACAAGAACTACTACTATTATCAATTTTCTCTATTCAATATGTGAATGAAAGTGAATTTTATTGTTCTTACATCCGAGTTGGATTTGGCGAGGGTTGGAACGTAAGTCGACCGACATTCGTAATTTAATCACTTGTAGGTTTCGCTTCCGTCTAGATTCATGCCGAATTTTTCTCCCAAAATACTTGCCACATCATCGGAAAAGTTTTTATGTATCTGTCCTCTAACCAAATCCAGTATACATTTGTAACTTCAGCGAAAGTCAATGTAGTCTCTGCTAAGGCCACTATTTTGGTTCATCTTTCTTACGTAATTAGATTACGCGAGTTACACGACACCAGAGAATGTTATCGGAGCATTAGCACAACAGCGATGCAGTCAGAACCGGTTTGCGACCTCTGGCTTTCACTTTCCACCGCGTTGGACTGGGACAGAGCGGAACACAACAGGTGGCAACCTACGTACTAATTATTTATCAGCGCGACCGACTTACCCTGCCGTATGGTGATGTAAAGCCCTCCAGTTTGTGATGATACCGCTTAAAGTACGAAAAAGTCCCACCAAACGACCAAATAGATATCAGGTAGTGTTCTGATTTAAGAAACGTTTAAAAGTCCACCAGGACACGTGATAGTAAAACACAGCCTGTCCAATGGAAAACGTAACTGATTTTATTTTCACGTAAACACCAGCGCCATATATGGGTGAATAAATGCACAAAATAACGACACATTTCGACAGATCAACAAGACCTACCCCGTCGTTGGGTTCCGTCGAACCCTTCTGCTTCTTGTGACCCGCTTGAAGTATGACAACGACTCATAAATGACAGAATAGGTCTTATAGGTGTTGTTCTGCTATCAAAGAGGTTTTACAGTCTAACAGCAGACGTACGAAACCTTTAGTAAACAGTATTTCAAATCGGAAAAGTGACCCACTATATTTATACACAACCTTCAGTGTTATATTTAGATAAGAAACTACCGTTACCTTTAAATTATTTTGCATAAAAGTCTTGAAGGTAGCGGCGCTGGTTAATTTTAACGACTTAGCGAATCAGAGAATTTTGTGAATCTCGGCAGAAAAAATAACGTATCAACACTGGATTTTGTTTTGAAATGGGAACATTTTTTTACAGAAATATTTAATATGAAACAAAGTTTAGTTTAGTGAAGCAACGAACCGTTTAAAAGTTCTAACATGGAATGGAAGATTATGTAATAATATATATATATACTGCCAGGAATCGAATCGAAGAAAATATTTAAAAAACAGGTTTAAGTTTTTCACACTGATCGCTGTGCCACGTTTTATAAAGTTCAACTACAACATTTCCTCGGTAGCACCACAATGTAGTGGCACACAAAAACAAGTTTGTTCGAGATACATGGCGTTCGATTACCCCCACCCCCCTTTCCATTTCCATCCTTATTCCATCAAATTTGGCTCCAAGCGACCTTTCGACAGTTCCAAAAACTGAAATTAATGATAAAACAAAAGTGTTTTTGTGTTTTTTCGGACATTCACAAGATTTCTGAATTTTTTTTTAAAAATAATTCGGGGGAAAAAAATGGTTTCAGTAGACGTTCGAACAATTTTCACAACCACTTCCAAATTAACAAGGAGGAAAGTTAATGTAAACTAAAAATAGTAGGGCCTATGCAGTATTTTTCATCAGACCTCTCCCATTGAATAGATTGTACACACAGATAACCGAGCGAGTTTATTACCTACGAATTCTGAAATAGCCATATGATTGCAGACGATTGTGATTAGTGTGTGTTAAGAACACTGACAGAAAAGGAAATACCGCCTCTCACGAACGAACGAAAAGAATTTGTCGCCAGGCTTCACGTCCCCATCAAACACACGGTAATATCACGCTATAGAAGCTGCGCCGTGAGCCCTAACTCCAGAGGCAATTTGGTATGTTAACGATATAACCCACATCTCTCATACACAATCCAGGGATTTCCCGCATCCTCAAAGCTTCTCTCAGACCGGTAAACTAATGAAGATAACAATTACTTCCTCCACAGAGATTCGAACCAGCTAACCTCGAACCAAGAGGCACCTTTTTTTTTTTTACTTGTGGCTTTACACCTCGTCGACGTCCAGGTCATTAGAGGTGGGATAAAACTGGGGACAAGGAACGGGAAGGAATTCGGCCATGGCCGTTTGAAGGAAGCATCCCGGCATTAGCCTGGAGTGATTGGGGAAAACCACAGAAATCCCAAATCTGGATGCCCGGACGGGGATTCGAAACAGCATCCTCCCAAATGCAAGGCCAGAGCGTTAACCGCTCACCCAGCACTCTCGGTCCCAACCGGCAATGTAAAGTAAGATCCACGAGTCGGGTCAGCTAACAGAAATGCAGATTATTGATGCCAAGGTCTCTGACGTAGACGGTAACAGCGCTGATACGCATTGCTGATGTACAGTGAACTTGGCGGTCAGCGCCAGAACACGATTTCTGTTGTGTTTGGAAGTAAGCCGCGGATATTTACAGTACGTGATATGAAAGGGTGTGCGAATACGTCTGTAAAAGCAAAATTTTGTATATAAAACATAAATTCATTTTTTACAGAGTTAACTGCATTTAGGGCCTACATATATAACTTAGTTGATACGAGTTTAAGACTATTAGGATTTTGTAATGTCATTTTTTTTTCTAATACGAGAACAATGTATTAACAAACTGCAGAAAAAATTCTCGGCTGAGGCAGTGTCAGACACGGCCGCAATTATTTTCGCGAAAACATCAATGGTGTACATACAGTAAACTGAAATAAAATAAAATATCATAATATAATATACACAATAATCATTTAAATCATTTGGAACTTATATTTGTTGAATACAGGGAGGTGGTCTGTAAAGTAAGATACATATGCCTATGAAATTACTGGAATACCTATTGGAAAAGTCATATATATCAAAGTTTTCTTTTACCCTCCCCTCTCAAATATTGTGTTCTATGTATTCATGCCTGATTTTTTTGTCGTTGTACTTTGCCCTTAGCATCGCGATATTTTAAGAAAATAGAAAAAATTAAAATTTACAATTTTGTATTGTTTTGAATTCATGAGATATAGACTTCGAGCCTATAATGAGTTGTAACACGTACTCTCCTTCAATATGACACTTGGTTCCCTAGGATCGGGTAATTAGTCTTTGAAACATGATAACGTTTAAGTGCACTTTTTTCCTCTTTCGGCTTTACAGGCGAGAAGGGATCTGAGTCAAGGAAGGAGGAAGATATTCCACCGTGGATTTTTGTAGGAACCATTCCGGCATTCGCTTGGAGTGATTTCTGGAAAACACTAAAAACCGAAATCTGGATGGATGGACGGAGATTCGAACCCGCGACCTCCCGAACGCGATGTCAGAGCGTTACCGCTCACCCGGTATACGAACACGTGTCGTATTCGGAATCGCAGGTTCACTTTGCGGGTGCCACGAATGCCAGAGCGATACTAGCACAAACTACCTTCCTTCCTCTTTAATACGAATCCAGGATGATGGCGCTGTGTCTATTTTTAGTCGAGTTATTGAAGTCTGAAATTACTTCAAAATAACCTGTTTCTCATTTGAGCGCGATATACTCCCCACATACGACATCAATGGACATTTAATGGACATTTATTCCAAATCTAATGCGCTTACTTCAATGTAAAACTTTGGCGTTTAACACAAACACTGATATGAATAATTGAGTTGCGATTTTAACGGAAGAATTACATAAAAATAGGCTAGCATCAGATTTATAGAGCATTTAGTGAGTGTCGTGTCAAGAAGAATGTAAGCAACAAAGAAATAAAGCAACCACTTCCCGTAAACATTCGATTTATGTTCACAAAACTGCGCCTCAAATGCATTAACGGTGTAGCAGAGATCACTTCCAAATGTAATCAGCATCTATGCGCTAAATAGTTTTCTTGAGGGTATCGAAAGCAGAGTCATCAAACACTCCAGCATCCTTATGGAACGAAAGATACAATGCGTGAACAATGGACTGGCAATGGACCAATTTAGCAAGATCAAGGTTAATTTCAGTATTCGCAATGTGGTATTTGAAGCCATAGCCTCCCGTATGTAAGGCCCGAGTATTACCTTTCGCTTAGCAGGCTCGGTAATATTTTCATTTCTTGAAGCTTGGCTATGATCCCCGTAAGATTTCTCGACACAACCACCTCAGAAGCCTCTACTGCACTGGTTACCAATTAGTGGTTCGCGTACCTCAAGGAATAATCTCTAAGATAGGGTAATCGTTGATATAATTAAAGAAATTACGCAATTATTACAATCTCCAAATATATTTTTGGACATTTCTTGATTTTTTTGTGTCGTTTGCTACTGGATTAATTTAATAAATCGTGAAAAACAAGGTTTTCTTTTTCTTTTATCATTTCAGCTGTAAGGGGTACGCGAAGTTGATCTCTGTCTTGAAGTGGTAGTCAGGGAAAACTAATTAGAAACCACTGCTCTACTGTGTTTCTTTGTTGCTCATGCTGTCCACCTCTACTACAATATTCTTAGTGTGATTACGGATTATTATTCGTTTCTGGAGCTTAATTTCGCACGCAATGGCCTCAACAGAGACAGGTAATTCTGCTAGCGAGCCGGCTGTTGAGTTTTCCAGGTATTTTGTGTTGAGTGGACGGATGCGGGTCTCCGGAACAATGGCCGGAGACACGTCACAGGGGCCGACACTTCCGGCTACAGTAGGGCCTGCATTTACATCGAATTCAGAGTCCCCACACACACCACATCCAGCGCCTGCGACGATCCCTCCGTTTGTTTTACTGCCACAGTACTTACAGTAGATTCGAGGCTGTATCTTCATTGCGTTTTATGGCTCGCACACTATTATCCCACTACTCATTTGTGGAGGATACGACGTTTGAGTGCCATCTGCCTGGGAATAAAGATTTCTGTATACAACTGGATGTTGTGGACCATTTCCTCAATTGCGATATAATTAATTTGTATGAATAATCAATGCTGGGCAGAAAACCGTTAATCCGTTAATCGTTAATTAACGAAGTTAATAATATTGCTAAAATGTAACTTTTAAGTTAACCTAAAAAAATATTAAAGGTCTTCTTAACTTCCCTTAACTTTAGTCCTTTACATTACCATAGTTGTTGACGTTATTTCGTTTGTTTCAATTTCACGCCATGCCACCCTCGTACGTTAGATTCGAATGGTGAACGAATTAGATAATTCCGAGTGTGATGCACATTTAACTGTTATGCTAGGCATGGCGCGGATTTGAGCAGGAACGCCACGGCTGATGATTGTATTTTACGTCTGCAAACCGGCGCTCATTTCGATCGGTGATTGATTTTGATATTTTATAACCTTACTTTTTTTTTACAGCGAGGAGAAAAGTGCCACTTTTTAGTTTGTTTGGGTTGGTTTTTGTGAGCGAAATACATTAAATTGACGTTCGTTACATGATTACATAGTGGAAACTGAAAATCTATAATCAGTTAATGAAAGCAGCAGCACTGGCAACAGCAACGAGAAGATTAAAAATCCTTGGCTACATTTATTCGATTATATTGCATTTACATGAAGAATGGGAGAAGAATTGACTTGTGAATGTAAACTGTGTTTTCCTAAACTTTCTACAATAAAGGTTCATGTTTCTAGTCTTAATAACCTGAAACAACATTTGAAGAGGATGTATACATCGAGATATTTATAGTTTGAGAAAAAAGTAAAAGCAGGATCAACTCGTGGGTAAAGAAAAACAATTCAAAGCCTTCAACAAGTGCGGGCCCAGTTTGTTAGTTTTCATTACTTGCATCACGCCTCACGGTACATAACACTTTGATATAGCGTGCAGTAATACTTATTATAGAAAACTTGCGTTAAATTTGCAAAAATGTAACGCTTTAACGATTATCGAAGTTAACTTTTTGATTAACTGTGACCACTTGTGCGAATTATTATTATCACGCCAATGCAATTGAATTTGTTTATTTCTTTTCTTTTTTCCCGAACGCCTTTTACTTCATTCTCTGAAGCATATTCAGCGGTTCTACATGTTGCGCGCGTATACAAGTAATTAATTTGTTTCATGTTAAAATTTACACGACCAAATTGTGTTATAAATATAAAACGCCGGAAACACAGGCAAATGTTCAACAATGAAAAATGAAAGTAAATTCATATTTATACCACAATTTCGTTGTGTAAATTGTCGCACGAAACAAATTAATTACAAGTATACAAACTCTACCGACAGATCCACTGAATATGATTCAGAGAATGAGTGGAAACGCATTTGGGAAAAGTAAATACGAAATACACACATTCAATTACATTGTGGCGATACCAATTACTCGTACAAATTAATTTATATAGACAATCAAATCCTCAACAGAATCTTCTTATTCTTTCAGGAGGAAAATCAGAGGGGCTAGAATGTTCGATTCTCAGCAGTTGTACTAGAAATACTGAAAAGTATAAATTAATATAAGCATAAAGAAAAATTATCCCCCTTCATTAAAATCAGAAGTTATTTTCTAAACCATAACATGTTTTTGTGAAACGTCGTCGTACGCTCCGAGTGTTGGCCGCCTGTGATGAGACCGATTATTTTAATAAGTAGGTGCAAGCCCACGACCGGGCTGTTCAGTGGTACCAGAGTCGATGAGGCATGATTCCAAATCACCAGATTGAGTACCAGACACCTGCATTAAATCCCAGATCTCTCCACAGAGTGTATGCGGTGAGAGCAATCCACATTATTGTTGAAATATAATCTTTGGCTGGTTTGCTGCCGAATGATAATATGCAAAGATAAGCGCTCTCTGCAGTCTTTTCCAGGTCTTAGGCCGTCTTCACACAAGGCTACTTAAAAGAAACAGAACTGGATGGTGACTGAAGTTACTAACTAGTTAGTAACTGGTTGGTGACGCGGATCCATACGCGAGGCAACTCAAAAGAGACTGGAATCACTAGTTTCTTCTATGTAATTATGGAAGCAGTACCATTGTCCCTATCTGTGACCCTCTCTACTACCATCAACAGTGATGGTGCCAATGTTGATTCCGGCGACGAAACTCATACTGCTTTGTTATCTTTATGTGCGTGCTTAACGTCTCTCTAACAGCGAGGTCTTTAGAGACGGGTGCTATATTATCATCGGTACGAACGGAAAAAAAAAGGCGGAGAAGAATCTGGGTTCATCTGTATCTGAAAAAACAATTTCCCCCGCCGATTATTTGTTGCTGTTAAATAACTCCAACTTTCAGATGTTACATTTTTAGCGTACGACTAAAGGTAGCCACACACGTGGAGGCCGGGCCGCAGGGAAACGTCCGCGGGCCGGACCGCAGGGATTTCATCGAAGTGGCGCTGCACACACACGGGGGGTTAAAATCCTCAAGGGTTTCTCAGTCTCAGAGTTGGCTTCACGATGGCAGCATCCGATGATGTTCACGCATTGGCTGCTGTTACTATTTTCTTTATTGAATCTGTCACAGTGCTACCTCTCTCTAAGTTGCCTAGTAAAACTTGAAGCAGCCTTTTTCTGTAGTTCGATATTTTCATAAAAGCTTCCTATCATATTTCAAAAATTTGCCTCGGTTAACCAGGTGGCTCGGATAATCGGAACTCTGATAACCAGACTTTTACTGTAATTGATTTATTCCCATTCGTAAATACATCAACAACATAAAATTAAGTTTAAATGACATAAAAACTAAATTAAAATAATATTAGTTTAAAATCATGTTGTAATTAACATAGTTGATCATGTGATGTAAACTCAAATTCAAATCACATAACATCATTTGCGTTATAATTTGATAGAACAATTGCTGCTGTGTCGTTGTTTTGAGGTAATTTATCAAAATCTGCTGGTGGTTTATAATGATCCTGCGGGTGTTGCTTGAAAAGGTTGTGGGCTGAGACTATTCGATGAGGTTCCTGGATAAAAAAATATCCAGAACTGCTGCCTGCAGAATAGTACAGGCCAGAGGTAGGTAACCGTTGCTCACTGTAAGACATTCCTAAACAGCCCATTTCGACTTGAAACAGGGTGTCATTAATTATTTTTTCTGCTATTAGCATTTGATTGGTCGGAAGGCCACGTAATTTTATGGCAACGGTTTTGTTAACAACGTCAAAGTGATCTTCTTGCAGCAGGTTTTTTTTTAATGTTCTTCAGCACATCACTTCGCAAAGATTCATTTCCTGATGGTTTAATGTTGCTGATTTTTTTTTAGTATTGATTCTTTTTATTTTTACACGCTTTATATTAGCTTGACTTGTATGTATGTATGTAGGTATGTATGTATGTATGTATGAATGTAACGGAATTTTACAACTCCATTTTGACCCATTTCCCGATGTCCGAGCTGTTTGAAATTTGGCACACATATTAAGAACCGGTGACAATACAATAATTTCATAGCTATATCCTGCTATGCTCATTACTTTGACAGTAACAACAGAAAAATGGTTGAATGTCGTGGAATTTTGCAATATAATTTTAACCCAATTCCAGATGTCCGAGTTGTTTGAAATTTTGCTCATGTATTGATAACTGATTACAATACAATAATTTCATAGCTATGTCTTGATATTCTGTTTACGTTGACAGTAAAATCATAAAAATTTTTGCACACGTTTTAAGAACCGTTGACAATACAGTAGTCTCTTAGCAACGTCCTGCTATTCTCGTTACTCTGACGGTAGGCCTAACAATAGAAAAATGGTTGCCAAGTAATGGAATCTTTCATTTCAGTGTTTACCCGCTTCCTGACGTCCGAATCGTTTTAAATTTTGCACACTTATTAAGAACCGATAAAAATTCAATAATTTCACTCTCACCACGTTTCAGTCTATCCTATACTTGATGGGATTACTGAGTTAGGCAAATGCAGCCGCGACATTAGTGCACAGGTGCGATTCGAGAAATCTTCGTCATTTGGCGGCCACACCCTTCGGAGATTTACCACCCAATATAGCCACCAACATCATCATCGTTCTCCAGTTTCCCGGGTGTGATTTACGAGCCTTGGTTGTTGTAGACGATCGTCTTCTGCTGTCTCTTATCCAGAAAGGTTTCTCTGTCTGAAGTCGCTTAACGTGATGTTGAATAGTAAGTATTCGAAATATTACTTCGTACTATTATAGAAAAGTAGCCTTCCTCGTTTACCGTGCTATTGGATCTCTTGTTGAGTTAACCATTTAATTGTATTTTACTCGTGGGAATAATAATTAATAATGAAACTACAACTCAAAGAAAAAGAGAGATTGGCGAAGAAAAGCCAACAGTAAGAAACATACTTTTTAAACTATCTGAACTAAAAAGTTAAAAATAAAATTGTAGTTTAAAAAACTAAAATCACGCTTTCGTAGTAATGTGAACTAAAAGGTTTAAAATAATATTTGAATATAAACATTTTGTTTAACAGTGATAGGACGTCCCACAATTCAGGATAAATTAATTTTTTTGAATAAGCTTAAAGTATAAAGTCATTGATTACAAAATTAACTTTAATGTTAAAAAAGCGTGGGGTGCGCTCTACATAACTTTTGACAATGACTCTGTCTTTACAAACAGCCAACGACAAAAAATATAAGACAACTGAAATAGCACCCCATGCTTTTTTACATTAAAGTTAATTTTGTAATCAGTGACTTTATTCTTTAAGCTTATTCAAAAATTAATTTATCCTGAATTGTGGGACGTCCTATCACTGTTAAACAAAATGTTTATATTCAAATATTATTTTAAACCTTTTAGTTCACATTACTACGAAAGCGTGATTTTAGTTTTTTAAACTACAATTTTTTTGCATTTGGTTCATTCTCCTTCAATATTTATGCCAGCTTGGCGTAGGTAGCTTCTCGTTTGTTTGTGTCGTTGTATTCCTGGTGCTTCAATTCCCATAGACATGACTCACTATCATACATATTTATAAACACGGAACATCACGAAACGGAACATTAGAAACAAAACAGAGAAACAAAATCGCAACACATGCAGGCACTCACAAGAAATCCTGGAAGGCCGACTGACCGCAGGACACACGCTGAGCTTCTCACCCTCCCTCCCGGCCTTCCAGGAAATAAGAATTGTTTTTCGGCGAGGATTTGGCCGCACCGG
This sequence comes from Vandiemenella viatica, assembly GCA_031002005.1. Lineage (NCBI taxonomy): Eukaryota > Metazoa > Arthropoda > Insecta > Orthoptera > Morabidae > Vandiemenella > Vandiemenella viatica. The sequence continues at coordinate 345,949,829 of CM061920.1, read as the reverse complement.
GGGGCGCCCACGGCCTCAAGAAAGTGCCCACACTCGTGGCGGGATCCCGCAAGGCCGTGACCATCCGGTCCAAATCCCGTGGGTTTCCCGCACGTGTGTGGCGGCCTTAAGGAAAGTTATTTGTAACTGGTGCTAGTAATTTTCCCTGCCACAGAAATTTTGTTATTTGTACAACAGACCAAGTTGCCATTTGACTTTTGACTGTCAATAGTTTGAATGCATTCAATAAATCAATGAGGTATAACATTAATATTAAATAAAAAGTAGGGAAAACAAAGTATATTGCATTTTGGAAACAGAAAATATCTTTGAAAAACTATTTCAAATAAAATGCAATATGCTTTTCATATCACGGTATTTTAAATAAATAACGAGAATGCGTATTTTGTATTTGCATTTTAAATACGTGTATTTCCAATAATGCACATCTCTACATATAATATTACATACCAGTCATATTCACTGCTTTTCCAACTGCAGACCATGCCTTTATAACTTCGTCTTTGAGTATCCAGGAAGCAGGAAACTACATAAGAAGGGATATTTTTTAACTTCCTCCACTAATAAAACATTCAGTTGTTCGTTCATACCGTAAAATCGCTTGAAATCTAGGAACTGAAATCACCTAGCGACTGACAAGCAGAGTCACCTGGAACTGATTACTAACTGGTTGAACTCTGTTTAGTAACCAGCAGCTCCGTCTGTGATGTTCCATCCAATAACACTGGAAGTGACTCATCATGGACTGGTTAGTAACTCAAGTTACTAATTAGTTTCTTTTGAGTAGCTTCGTATAAAGACTGCCTTATATGTGCACTGCAACAGCCAGAATCGCAATACCTTCTCGGCCGTCGACGCAGATATATAGCATCGCGCCTCTTTACATCTTATCATCCGCCAGTGATCCCTGGAATATTATATTTCAGCGACAAACTGGGAAAGCCTTCGCTCACACAATATCCTTGATGATTCGTTCGTCGGATGGGTACCTTAAATTGACGGCCACCTTTGTATCGGAAGAGTAGATTCCAATAGATAGCTACCAACAGTTACCCTCTTCCATATATCATCAATGGCAAACAGTGCCACAGTCTTGTAATGATACAAAAACATCTGGTAATAGGATTCACGCTTGTAAAAGACCATGGAAACTAAAAGGAGATATTGACATCGGTGACAGGTAGGAGGCCTCTATAGTAGGAGTGCGTGATCATTCATTCACTCTTATTACTACTGGCCCACCTTA
>CM061920.1:345765125-345947583 GCA_031002005.1 Vandiemenella viatica | reverse complement strand
CTTGACGATCGCCGACCGGGAACTGAGGGCTAGCTGGCTGGTGGGATGACCTTTATACTCCGGCAGTGACGTCAACACCCACTTCTGTATCAAACAGTATACATCTGAGAGGAAGTGGATTCGTGACATCATGGAGACCATCATACTCGATTTCCCGATTAATGGATGAACTAATCGTCCATTGTCTACTTAAACCAATGGGTCCATTTAAACTCCTCGAAGATAAGACTTTAATTATATTTAAGTTACTCGGTAAAGGTGGAATTGGAATACGCAACACCCGACGACTACTAGTGATAGACGAATCCATAGTTTTGTCTGACGTCCGCATTCCAAATATTTGTCGGAGACCAAAATGATACATGTCGCGCCATCTGCCAGCGGATCGGCGAACTAACTGTGCAGCGCAAGCCCGCCATCTGCCAGCGGATCTGTGAACTAGCGGTGCAGCGCCATCTATCCGCAGATCGGGGAACTAACATATGCGCAAGCCCGGCAGCTACCGCCATCTGTGCGACAGGTCGAGGAACTAACGTGTGACGTCATACGACCGGGCGGTGCGCTCGGCGGCCATCTTGGTCACACCAACCGGGGGGCGGCCATCTTGTGACGTCACGCGGACGAGTGGAGTCTCTTTACGGTTGTCCAAAGAGCTTATCCGGCTAGCTAAGACAACCTCCTCCTACTCTGGCTCTTTACTGTTTCGCTCTATCGTGAAACACAGACCTTGACTCTTAACCCTGCTGCCAGTGCCACCCATTCTTTTAGCTCGGCACGGAAGGTCTGCTGCGTTCCTTAATTGACTCTAATTGGCCTTCGGAAATGGCCTGTTCTGTCAGTGATGGATTACCGTGTTCCCAACTGTTCCGTCGCACAGTTAACAAGTTGCTACCTCCATTTGCGGAAAGTAAGCGTTATGTTTGACTATTACTTCTTTACACTCTTCATCCCATCTGACCCACTATTAAGTTTTAATTTATTTAGGACGAATAATTTGTGTGTCTTAGGATTAGAAACAAGTTTCCTTCGCTGCATTTGGTAACGCTTTAATTAGGGGTTCCCAAAGTTTTTCGTCTCACGCCCCTCCCCCTTTTCTGTAAAAAGAAAAATTCCTACGTCCCCTCCTCCCGCCACAATTTTATTAATAGCAAGATAAACCCCTACTTTTCAGCACTAACAATATCTCACAGGAAACTCACTAAATTTTTGTGATTGTTAAAATAAAAGTTTTCAACTCTAAGAGGCGGTCAGAGAGACATAGCACTTGCGACGGTGTAGAGCTAGGGTGTCGTCCACACTGGTGGCGAAGCTACACTGCGCTCCCTCCTCCCCCCCCCCCCTTTCGGACATGTCTTCACGCCCCATCAGGTTTGGAACCTATAGTTTAAATGCGCTGTAGCATTTCGGCCTGTCTTTTGGGAACAACCTGGTTCAATTCCCATTCTGTCATGGAGTTTTATTGTTGTTATTTCACCTCGTCGATGTCGAGTTCTTTACATCCGTAAGACGATTGTTGGCAAGAAACGGTTAGAAATTTAGCCATGACCTTAGAGGGAACAACTTTTTTTCCTTGCTGTCATCAGTATCTCTACTGGTTTGTGCAATCCTCCATCCTTTCCTAACCTGCGCTAACTTCTTCATCTCAACGTAGCCTTACAACCCATGTCCTCAATTATTTACTTCGTATATTCCTCTAATCTCTGTCTTCCTCTACATTTCTTGCCTTCCACTGTTCCCTCCTCTAACAAATTAACCAATCCTTCATGTTTTAAAATATGACCTAGCATCCTGTCTCTTAGTTCCGTAAGTTCCACAAACTTATTTCCTCACCCATCATTTCCAAAAGTCGTTCATTTCGTACTTTGTCTGTCCACTTAATTGTCAGCATCCCTCTATAACACCACATTTCAGATGCTTCAATTTTTCTTCTTTCTGGTTTTGCACAACACTTTCGCTACCGTAAAGTGTTGTGCTGCACACATAGAGTTTCAAAAAGTTCTTTCTTAGATCGATATTTGAAACTAAAAGATTTCTCTTTTTCATGAAGGCTCTTTTTGCTAGTGATATTCTGCTTTTAACATTATTCCCGCTTCGGCCATCGGTTGTAATTTTATTTCCCAATTCACTTCTTATTTGTTTGGATTAATTTCGGTAAACCATGGAAATTCGAAATCTGGATGGCTGGACCGCGAATACAAGGCACGTCCTCCTCAGTTTTAGACTCGAATATTATACTTAATCCATCACACTTGGTAGTTCCAGATTTATGTTTTCCATGGTTTCAAAATCGTTCCATCAACTGCTTGTCCAAAGGATCCTGTTCCATTGCAACAACACTATCTCGTCTGTAATTACACTTCTGCCACGAGCGATGAACTCCAAAATAAATAATAATGGAAAATTCATGCCTCGTGACTACTCCGGCAAATATAGTTACGTTATTCGGAAGTAAATAATTTGCTATAAATTAATATTTATTGGTAATGTTACAGAAAAACAGTATACAAGTTTCGTAGCATACCTTTTTCCCCACTTCGTCACGTACTGGCCGTGGTGGGTGAACGGTTAACGTTCTGGCCTCGCATTCGGAACGACGCGGGTTCGAATCCCCGTCCGGGCATCCAGATTTGGGTTTTCCATGGTTTCCCCAAATCACTCCAGGTGAATGCCGAGATAACCTTAGCCGTCGACGAGGTGTAAAGCAATAAGTATATTAAAAAAAAAACACTTCGTCACGTTTTGGGAATGTACATTGAAGCACTTGCCATACCTCAGCACCAATTCAGATATTTCAGTGTAATACTATGAGTGCATGGGCGTGTTCTTCAGATATAAGATTGACGAAAATAGTGTTGAAGTTGAGCCCAAGAGATCATCAGAGACCAAAAGGAAGACCACCAGACCCGTAGGTCAATGATATACGCAGGGTCGCTACAATTACTAGGCAGAAAATCGCCCAAGACCCTTCTACCAGGAAAAGACTCTTCAAGTTATTTATATCTGGACTGGTAACTCTAAGAGGCCACATCATCTGATTGAATTGACTGAGACAGTATCCTGTAGGCGATCATCCGAAAAGTTTTTACTAGTAAGTATTCCTTCACTATTGAGAAGCGATAAAGATTAGAACTGGTTAGTCTGAATCCTATGGGAGATGCTTTGGATTGCCCTTCGGTAGTTGTATTTACATGACGGTGGAATACGTGGATTGTTATGCACAAAACACTGCCAAACTACAGCCGCGACCTAGAACAAGACTTTCACCACATTCCGAAAATTCGAGGGTCGGCCCACAAATTCGTGATGTGACACTGGTGCACCAATCATTTTTCATCGTAAACTCCTCACACTTCCTCCAAAGAAGTAACAGTACATAAGTCGAAGTTATCTCATTTGGAATAAGTGCCATAGGAAAGTTTACTTTTCGGAAATAGCTGGAAGTTTGAGGGGAGGCAAATCAATTGAATAGGATGCGAAACGCACTTTGGTGAATTGCAGCCTTGGCTGTGTAGAGTCGATAGCCGATTGGTAACATCGTTCTGATGTAACTATGCAATCTTTCAAAACTTTTACTCTTCTGATTTCTTCTGCTCGCAGTCGATTCTCAAAGTTAGCATAGTATGCTCCGTGATGTTTCACATTTTTTTTAAGGAAATCTGCTACAGTGCACCCTTAGGAGATAAACCAGCACCATTACTTTGTACTACTATTAAATGGAAAACCGTTTTTAATTGACAGTTAATTTCGTGTTAATATCGCTATAATAGTTTTTATTTGAACCGAATGATTACACTACTGGTGCGAGCGGCAACGTGGCGTGACGTTGAAAGTCGTGGAGCGAATTGAAGTGCCTAATCTGGAAACATGCTGTAGTGCCCACATAAAACTGGTCAGCGTGGTGATGATCCACATCAACTTTGGATAAATTTATTCAGCCGTCTTGAGTGCTTGAAATAATTTGCTTTATCGTTAATCACCATGACACATTACAAATCATTAATGCGTTGAAATGAATGGGAGTTCATGAAATATTAAACACAGACAAAGAAAGCAAACTCAAATAGTACAACATTCGTTGATCTCTCAAACATATTACGAAATCGATCAGTTTATTCATTAACTACTACATTATCAAAGTTGGAAGACTTTGGCCAATTGAACGAGCAATGCTGAACAGGGTGTATGTTTCGGGTTAAACCATTATGTTGATCTGATTGAGTGTAACGCAGAATTACCGCGTGGTTACTGCAGTCGTTTTCTGTGAACTGCCCTCTATTGCGATGCGATCTACTCTTTTTCCCGGCTTGTTGTGTCCTGTCGCCCCTCGCGCCGTTTTTTTCCATCGCCCAGCAGGTAGCTTGTGCTGTCTGGTCGGCAGAAAACGTCGAGCGTTGCCACCTGTGTTCCGGCAGGGATGGGAACACGGGAGACTGCAGCCGCGATACATGTCGCCAGTTCTCGCCCCCTCAACACGAGCCACATAAATGTCTCTGGAGGGGCTAAAACTGTGATTGGCCGAAGGAAATGTAATGTTTCCAAAGTTGCTGTGGATCGTCACCACACTGAACAGTTGTGTGTGGAGTCTACAGTGTCAAGCACTGGTTTTGTACCAACTACTGCCTTCTGACCTACCACGTACGAGATGGTTATTAAGTTCATTTACAGTACGTAACGGTAACTACGCAAGGCTCTACTCGCAATTGAACGGTTATTCACTGTGTTGTGGGTAGGTGCGCCTGCTCCCCTAGTGTTGCTGACACATTCTTTCGTGTGCTCATTTGTGACGTTTCTTCCGTACACAAATATTTAATCAAAACATAAGGTACTTTCATCTCTGTTTGGTATTAAATGAACAGCCCATCCACTTTCAGCATAAACGTTCTTCCGATGATTTTGTAACCTTGGGCAATATTCTATTAAGGATGGGTGTAACCGAAAATGCACAACTACCTTTAAAACATCTGTGAGGCCACCACATACAACATAAAAGACTGAAACTTTGTACAGTTACTTTCATACGTTAACTCACTTCTATAACACAGTACACTGACCCCATCTGAGAAAATGGCACTTGTACAGTCACTTCCAACATTTTTGACCTCTCCCAACAGAGGTACCTGTTTCAGCAAAATTATATATTTTTCTCATTCCTTTCCACCATTAATGTGTTTAAGTATCTCTAACTATATGAAACAAATACACGAACAAATAGAATTTATACCTTAATTTTAATTTTGGAGGTAGTAAACTGTTGTAAAAATTTCAATATAAATATCCCTAAAGCCTGCAAATGAATAAATAAATGCACAATTCTTCTTAAATATTTGTCACTGCAATCTTTAAGTGCTCCCTGAAAATTATTCCTACGTACTAAAAATTAGACATCTGAGAAAATAGCACTCAAAGTTTAGGAATATTGTTTACTTTCATTTGTTGTACTTGGTAGCGATAAAAATAAAATATTTTAAAATTACTTCCAATTGAGTTAAAAGACTAAAACTTTCACACAATACAGATAAATAAACCATACAATGTGAAAACGTAATTTTCAAAAAATTATTTTTTTTAGCCCTGTTCGATTACTGTTTTTACAAGGATTCATGATTTCGTTTACTGTTCAGTTCACGAACTTAAGGGAATACCATCGTACAGTGTTTATTGAAACATTTATCAAAAAAGTTTTTGTGCGTGGGATAATCCAATTCCGCTTGGCAAACATAACCTGGACAAAGTTTTCCGAATGCCACTAACGAATTAGTACCATTGTGCCTGGCATGGCAGTTTGAAAGGTGTCGCAATTACGCCAGCGAACCCGCACACGTGATTTGTCGACACGCGTGACGTACCCGACTGATGCATATTGAACGCTGGAGCGAGTGCACAGCAGTGTTGGGCGTGCACTGTCGACGGCGGATTGAGTTCGAGTCGGTTGGCAGGTGTGGGCGGAGGCAGACAGGCGCATATATTTCCGCACGTGCGCCCCGCCACCCGCCTACGCGCACGCAGGGTGGCCAACCCTCCAACGTGGCTGTTCCCAGCCACCCAACGATGCTGTTTAACTAGGACAGCCTTGCAAATGGTGCCGTAGATGAGAATCCCATACAACACAAACCAATAAATAATGGTATAGGCTTCAGGAGGACATCTTAATTCCCGTGATTTATCTGCCTGTAATTACAACCCAACATATTGGTGGAAGAAGTAGATGATCTCATGTTAGAACGTCCAAGCGGTAATTAATTAACTTGTCTGTCAAACTATTCGTTTCTCTGTACGTTTACCATACTTCAGTATCTTACCATGTTGATCTCATACATTATTTAAGTATTAGAGGAGAGGACGTATTATAGTTTTTCGTCTGTGTTCTTGTACTTACTTCAGTCCTTCGCTAATGCCATATGAACTTCCCCTAACACACAAGTATAGGTTGCTTTATCGTAATTAATCTGCTGATACAATCTAGAGACAATCATTTATATGCAAGGAACCTGATAGAAAAAGGAAATGCCAGGATTTATATACACATAACACGTTCCGACAGTGAAAACGATTTACGTTATGGAGCAATCGGAAATAAGCATAAATTACGTTAGGTTGTCAGTAAAAATACATTATTTCTGGAACAATTTTTAAAACAGCAAGGATGTATGTTACCTTATTCCATATGCTGTCAAGAACTGGACAGGAACATGTCAAAAAGTGAGGTCTCCAGTTGACAACTCATTCGTCTACACTCTACAGATTAATATTTGCTGATGGATAGATTGTGACTGCAACCGATTCTGCCTTAGGAAGACGTATGACGGGGAAAACCGATGCGTATAGAAAGTGGGGTTACAAATAAGATTTGAAAAAAAGTGTCATCGCTATACTACTGAAGGTGAAAACTTGTCAGTGGAAACGAACTACAATAAATGTTTTAATAATTTAAATACATGAGATTTGTCTTCGATAAAATAAATCTAACGTGTAGAGTTATAGAATATCATGATGAATGGAAATGTCGGGTGTAACAGTAAGCTACATCAAGAAAAAAATTAGGCGCGCCGTTGTAAAGGGGATAGTTATGAACGTGTGGGACAAACAGAAATGGATAAAATGAGGAGAAACTTTAGATAGTCAAAGCTGGATCACATACCAATAAAACTATAAGAGCCACACTTGAGTTGAAGAAGCCATCATTAACAGAAGACTGGCGTGGTATCGACGTCTAAGAAAAAATGGTCAAAGAAAATGGTTACTAAGGATATGAAATTGGGAAGAAGAAAGAAGACAGACTCAGAAGAGCATGGGAACGAAGAGGACAAGAAACTAAAGGCACAAGACCACCGTGAGAAGACGTCTCTAATAGGAAAGAATAGCACTTTGGATATGGGAAACGGCCAAAGCTGTAACATACCCATGATATGATGTTGGAGCAATATCTAAGGATCGAAGCTGGGAAATCATTCGAATAACAAGGAAGACTTCGTTTACCGAAAAAGTTTTTCCCTCTAGTTGTAGCCTTGGTTTAATTTTGATCTCTATCAATATACTTTCTAAATATGTATTACTGTATTCACTGAATAATTGTATCACCCATTGTGAAATAAGATCCAGCTTCATATTATCGCTGGCACAAATGTAATCGTGTATTCCCTTATCAAGGGCTATCGCTGTATCATTGTAATATTGAATAATTGTATAATTTAGTGTGAATTAAGAAATGAATACATGTTTGCTATACGATAAGAATCACATGTTAAATTAATGTAAATGATAAAGCTGGCCGTATAGTCGACAGACAGAAGGCCATTAAAAAAGAAAAAAAAATTTGATCTCTTTTATTCAAGTTGCAGCGTCTATTATTGTACTAGTAAACATTCGACAACATTCTTATTGAACTATTTAGTTGTAGGGTCAGATTCTAGTATTTCGATTCAATTTTAAAGCCATTTATATTACCCCTTATATTTAATACCTTTTATATAAGGCCACAGTTTTAAAAATGTAGTTGCAACAAAAACAGTTATACCAGGAGTAGACAAGACCTTTTTTACCTACCTTCCACCGGTTCCATAGTAATGCTTTATGAAGTAGCGAAATAACTTCACTTTATAAAATTTATATAGCACAATTATAGCAAGTTAAAGCATATATTAATAATTACTTACCAAATATTTTGTGTCGGTCTTTCGCTAAGTTTGGAAGAATAAATCTTTATAATTAACTTACTGTAGTTAAATCTACGTTTTTTATTTATAATTCGCTTACACAGAAGCATGAAGTCTTAATTAATTAAATTATTGTTGATATTTTTGAGGCTGATGATGCGAAACTCAATACGGAAAATTAGCTAAATTTTTATAACGAAAAGTTTTTAAAATAATGCTAAAATTTCTTTTATTTTTTAAAAAGTACTGCAGCATCCGACAAAACCCGTAATGCCCACTAAGAAAGCTGGAACGCCCGCTAGTGGGCGGTAGGGGCTATGTTGATTACCACTGAGTGACTATCAATGAGGAGCCTGGGAAACAGTACAGAAAGTCGGTGACATTGCTTAAAATAACGTTGTGACGGAAATAGGAGAATAAAATAATGGCTTTGACCGCCTGTTACGCTGTGAACGCATTTGGTCCAATTATCGACGGTTCCAGCCGAGCTACGTTTTGGGGAGGAAGCCATTACGAAGAGCGGATGTGAAGGCGACTTGCGTATGGTTGGCTGCGGATGAGGTCTTCACAATGGCTGCGGACACACAATGGACAGGTCCGCGCCTTTGACGGAGGCGGTCGCACTGGGCGACACCCACGGATGTCTCCTTCGGACCCTGCCTGCCTGTGCCCTAGCTCCAGTGTAGTCTGTTAAGCTGCGTTCCCACGATCTCTTGTAACGGAGGCGGCACTTCATTAGCCGAAGTGTAGCGACGAGCGCGCGCCGCAGGCTAGGCCTCCCTACCTCGCCACTACATTCTCACCACGTTGCCTAGTGTCGTTTGGCACAGAGCATTTTACAGCAACAGAAGGGATGCGCACCACTGCTGCAAACCGATGGTAACAGCGCTCCACTACGCACGCCTGTGATGTTTACCGACATAGAGTGGGTAGCTGCGTCTCGTCTCCACTAGCAGAGGCGGTCCCGTGCCCATGGCCTGTTGTTGAGTAGTATGTCTGTAGAAGTTACTGGATAACACAGAGGTTACTTTTATGAGGAAAGAGCTGGGTTGGGAGTCATTGGAAGATAGGAGGTATTGTGATATGCCGGCATATACAGGGTGTTACAAAAAGGTACGGCCAAACTTTCAGGAAACATTCCTCACACACAAACAAAGAAAATATGTTATGTGGACATGTGTCCGGAAACGCTTACTTTCCATGTTAGAGCTCATATTGTGGACGGCTGTGATACAATACGCCATTCTCCAGGGCTGCATCAGCGCATCAGGGATTCCATGCGACGGAGGGTGGATGCATGTATCCTCGCTAACGGAGGACATTTTGAACATTTCCTGTAACAAAGTGTTTGAAGTCACGCTGGTACGTTCTGTTGCTGTGTGTTTCCATTCCATGTTTAATGTGATTTGAAGAGAAGTAATAAAATGAGCTCTAACATGGAAAGTAAGCGTTTCCGGACACATGTCCACATAACATATTTTCTTTGTTTGTGTGTGAGGAATGTTTCCTGAAAGTTTGGCCGTACCTTTTTGTAACACCCTGTATTGGTCGTGAGGCCTGTATGAATGTCGGGCGAAGAAATAGGGGTAACGTGTAGAAGGGAAGAGAAGTCTGTTTACTCCTGATTTCGGGTGTAAGGAAGCGGGAAAGCTTTTATTTGAAGAAGAAAGTGGGAAATTGGAATAAGAGGTGTTCAACAGTTCGTATAAACAGGTAAGAAATTTTAAGTAAAAATGCATATAATTAATAAATACATTTGTAGGAATCCATAGTAATAAATTAGTTATGATCGAAAACTAATAATGAAACTCTTGGTCCGCACTTGAATATAATGGAATGAAAGTCAATTAACTGATGTAACGTATGCATTCTTTTAGGAATCTGTTGCAGGTGGTGATATACCATCTGAGTTCAGCCACGTTAAAATTTCTATTACTACTGTATTTGTAGGACTTAGCACTCCACTCACAATTCTTTTGCTTATTCTACAATAATTTCAGTTGATTCTTTGCTTCTTTATAGCTCGTTTTTATCGGTGTTTCTTCACATTGTGCAGCCATCATCGTTTTGGTTGTGGAAGATGAGTTCCCTACAGGTCTGACCAGCCCCAAAATGTCTCAATTCTTACTGAACTTCTGTTTGGATACGTGATGCGATTCGTTATACGTATGTTTTTCGCTGTTACGCGTTATTTCGTTATTTACAATGAGCCCTTTGTTTTCCTTAACTATAGCTATGGCCAAATGTATTGGCGGGTCTGTGTAAACTTGCTGTTGCCGTACTAGGGAACAATCTCGCGACGCGCTCTCTTTCTGTCACTAGAAAATTGCAACGCTGAGCGGCCTGTGTTGCCTAGTACGAGCAAACCTTCCACCTCCCTTTCAATACACAACAAAATCTGTGAACTTGTGAATGGGAATTGGAAAGTATGCCAGTGTGAGGGTAAGCGTGCTCGTGAGAGGATATTTTGATTTTAAGTGATGTGCGATTTGTACGCGCGATATTAATTCGTTTTAGTTACTTATTAATTATAGTAATTTACTGTACTAATTTTACCGAACAAAAATGTGTAGTAATTTTGCAAGAGAAACGTGCTACTGAAAATGGATATCGGGAAGATACTTATTCTGTTACTCCAGTTGTTTCGGGACTAACGACTCCAACAAGACGCACGTCATCGACAGCAGAACCACTGCGACTGAAGAAGACAACAATTTCGCCGGCAGAATAAATCTATCATTCACAATGTGTACAAATATTTCAAACTTCTTGTGGGCAATGATGGTGAAATTTTGTCACCTACATGTACGCTGGTGAAACAAGACTTGAAAAATATGGACATACTTGATAGTAATGAAATCAAAAACTGTAATGATTTGTTAGCGCAAAAAACAACCATATTGCGAAAAAATTTAGGGAATGGACAGGCCATTTGCGCTGCAGCTTGTGATGTCGGTTTGAGAACTGTCCAGCCCGTGTGTCGTGAGGGAAAATAACCTACATTTGTTTCTCGAAAGAAAAACTCCAACAAAGCTTAGCGACTTTGACAGGGATATTGTCAGGACAGTATACGAATTTTACGACGGTGGTGCGTGGTAATATAAAAACAAATAATTTTGTCGTTAATTATCCAAGTTTTTCAGTGCAGAGGATAACAAAATAAAATTTTGATTTTAGTTATAAATATACAAACTGTAAATAAAATTTGACACAGTGATTTTTAGCCACAAATAAAAGAAGAAGAGTATTTCAATAAGTTTCCTTAGTCTATCGAGAATTTCTTTTTCTACGCAGGTAATAGAATAATAAATAACAGGTCTTTTGAAACCTCCAATTATTTTAAATGCATCTGCAATGACATAACTTTCTTAACGAAATGGAATGCATCAATATTTTATCAGAGTATAGTGATTATAAATTATTTAAAACACGGTACAAACTATTACTACAAGTAAAGAGGTGAAAACAACTGTTACGCGAACGGTTTGGCTACGGTGCATTTGAGTCCACCCGCTATAGTTGGTGTGGTTAACTCCAGTTTTGTGTGACATAAAAAGTAAATCGGCAAGTTTATGTGCCGTTTTTTGGTCTGTTGTAGTTTTCGGCAAAAGTATGTCAGCCAATACAAACATGTTTCCATTTTTCATGAGGATTAGAAATTTGGTATAACTTCTAATGGTTCTTCTAATGTTGCTAATTTCGACCAATAGAACGCTAATTTTTAAATGAAACGCCGTTTTTTTAACGTTTTTCAATAATTGGTCGAAAACAGTGATTCAGCAACTGTGGTAAACGTGCAACAACCAATTTATTACAAATGCTCCTATTTCTCTCGCAAGGATCAGATGATTTTCTTCAACCGTTTCTGTCGACAGTGTGAGGTCCGGTTCCATCGAAAGGGTTCTTTTTGATACTTGTGAAAGAATTTCCTTCGGAGCCTGTGATATAGTTCCTCCGTACATAATACAGACATTTGTATTCTTTAGTCTTATTGCCAAGCCTGGTGATCGAATTGTTAACATTCAGGCGTGACACTAAGGAGAACACGGGTTTGATCCACGGCTATACATATTTCAGTTTTATTCGGTTTCAGGGCCTAATTATTTCCCCTCTTTTTGACCCAAATCTTACCTCGGTTCTAATGATCTCAACGTCGAGTAGCATTTAAGCCCTAAAAAACTGCAGTATTTCATAGAATACTACTTTGAATTCTCTGATGACTGCTTCCAGAGCAGTCACCGCACTGGAATGCTATTCGAATATTATTTTATATCCGAGATATTTTATGTAGGGAGAGGCAATCGTTATTTAATTTATGATGATTTCATGTTCTTGTAACGCGTTGTCTGCTCTTAACGCATTTGTTTCATGTTGCCTTCTGCATCCTTATGCCATTATTCACTCTGCATGTAGGAATAATTTCCAACCCCAATGGCAAGATTATGTTCGGGTCCACTGACCGGTCCTTCTTCTATTTGATATGAGGAAGTAGGCAAGGGTTTGTTGACTCCTCAAACCGGCAATTATTCAAAATTTGGAACTGCAAGGGACAAGTGGATCCCTTGAAGGAAAGGTTGAGGTGTGTTTGGAAGAGGCCTCTCCAGCCCGCACCTCCCCTTGTCCCTTGTTTGTGCGACTGATGTTGTGATTAGGGATGTAACGGAGCTCCGCAGGTGCGAAACTTTTGCGTGAAATCATACATCCGCTTCCGCAATTTTTATGCGGTTGTAAAACTGATGTTTTGTTTACATTGTAGTATATATCATTTTTTATCCATAGCTCTTTGGACTGACATATCCTACATGTAGTCCTGTAAACCCCTTCACGGCCCATCAAAAGTCCTTTATCGGAAAATTGGATCATCCTAAGAACTACAAGCTGTACTCTGAATGAGTCCCTAGAGCGGTGGAAAGGCGAGTGGCGGCATGGAGATGAGAGTTAACGTGGCATTGTGCTTGAATTAATTGAACTGCGAACTCCGCAAAGTTCATATGACAAGGAGTGTTTTTAGGCACATGCGTAGTTATTTTTTGGAAATAGACTTTACTTATGAAAAATGTAGAATTTGACATAAAAATATATTAAAATCTAAGAAATTAAAGTTTTCACCTCCTCATCCACCTCTGCAAAAACATCCGCTTCCGCAAAACATTCACTTCCGCAAAACATCCGCTTCCGCAGCAACATCCGCAAAGATGACTTCCGTTACAACTCTAGTTGTGACATATGTTCCTGCCGGTGGCTTTGTATGCATTCGGTTTGTTTTGGTAATGTAAAGCTTGTTATGTAAACGGTGAGTGATGTCTAGGAAAAGAATCATCCATACGGTGCATTTACAGACTAAAGTCTTTTCGCGGTCCTGCAGGTCGCCTGGGAATTCAAAACCAAATTACAGCAATCATAATAGAGATTTTAGTTTTTTGTAGAAATGATACCCATAATGAAGTGGTGGCGTGACCTTGACGGGACTGATTTCGTAAGGGAAGCTGTTGTATATTCCTTTCTTAGCCTTTTGACCAGACCTTTATCTTAAGGTGCCTGTTATGATCCCAAGGTGTTATTCATTATTTTTTGTGCTCGGCGACAGAGAAGTCTAGTGCATGCGTTGAGCGGCCCATATTATATTGTTTCCGGCTTGAAGTGTTGCTCGAGATGTGGTGAAGCGGTTCTCTGTTTTGTGAGTCGCGCGCGGCTGCCGGAAGCGACAGCAAGTCGCCGCCGTCTGCACAGGAAACCTCTGAGGTCGTAAACAGAGTGCGGTGCCGTCTGCCGCTAGCCGGCAGCTGGCCTGTACAGCCGGCGCCCGTCGCAGCTGCCTGCCGACTCGAGAGACTTTCGTTAAGGTAAAAATAAGACTCACATCCTCGCTGCAGCACGTCGCTTTAAGGTCACTCCACCCAGTTTAGTTCAACCAGCGCTGCTTTGACGTCTCCTCCGCATACTATTTCTGTCTTCACCCTACAAAAAACTTTTGTAGCAAGACTCGGTAGAGAACTATTTAACTGGTGGGTGGTTCGCTCCTGGAGTTTGATCACCGTTCCGGCTTTTCCAGATTTCAGTTCGCATGGTTTCGCTAAATCACTACAGGCTAATGTTCATGTCGATTTTCTCTTGTTCGTCACCCTCAGTTCTTTTCTGGATGTCGGTGAGTACCAAAGCCCTAAAAAATTCGTACCTGTTACTATAGTTGATTTATGTAATGGAGATTACATAAAAACTTGGATTCTTTAGAGCTTGCTCGTTCCCATCCCGATGGATGACAATAGGGCCTAGCATTGAATAGGACGCGTGTTCAAATCTCTCTCCGGTCAGCCAGATGTCGGTGTTCCATAGTTTCTCTAAATCACTCCAGGCGAATGCCAGGATGCTTCCTTCAAAAGTTCTTCCTCGAATTACTTCCTGCTCCTTACTTACCCATCTCCAATGACCTAGACGTCGATGAGCTACAAAACCCGAAAAAAAGTTGGAGTCAGATCGTGATGACTGTCTTTAAATAAGGGATATTCGGCATAAAATGTCCCCCCCCCACCCCCCCCAAATAAGTTTGTGATAGAATTTCTTCACTCAATTTGTAAACGGAAGAGATTGTTCGCATATTACTTTAAATATTTACGTTACGTTACGTTGTCTGTTTACCAGAGAATCACAGCCCAATCTCGACATTAAGATGGCAATGACAAGCGGTTCTTCTGTGCATATTCCCGATAGTATTAATCAATTTCCTGCTATGCGGAATACTTACAAAGCAACACTCCAAAATGAGAACATGCAATAGTTTTATACGTTATTTCTTTTACAGATACTTTGCAATTCTTCCAATTAGCTTTCTCTATGAGGTACGTTATACCATAATCCCACTTGATGTTGCTTTATGCTGTTATACCTAACACGCAGACTCGGCTAAGGATACGACTGGGTGTGGGTGTATTGCTTAAAGATAAACAGCGACTTTCGTTAGGTGCTTGATATTCGATTCTGTGTATCGAATACTCTGCTCGTTGCAAAACTCTGTTCGGAACTCTGCCTATAAATCCTTAGGCGGTGGTACAGGTTTGGACTGGCAACCGGTTTGCCATACTGTGTGACAGATATCTCTGTCCAGAGGTACGTTGCCTGAGAGCGCACCATTTAAGGCTGTGCTCTCCAGTTGACCTGGTCTTCTTCTTGATGGCTACAGGTCAAGCGGGAGGTTACTGAACTCAGCTCTGCTACTGGAGTCACCGAGGTGTATCGTTTGATGCCTGGCTTGTCATTTATGCTACTAGATTTTGAACTAAATTGACAAGATTTTTTACCGAGCGTGGTGGTGTAACGGATAGCGTTCTGGCCTCGCTTTCGGGAGGACGGCGGTTCTAATACCCGTCCGGGCATCCAGATTTGGGTTTTCCATGGTTTCCCAAATCACTCCAGGCAAATGCCGGGATGCTTCCTTCAAAAGGCCATGGCCGAATTAATTCCCTTTCCTTGCCCCCATCCTTTCCCGTCTCTAAAGATCTCGCTGTTAAGAGACGTAAAGCAGTTAAAAAAAAAAGACAAGATTTAAAACAGACAGCATAGGTGATTTATTTTTTAGTTTGAGGGATACTTCAATATCTTTCCCCGTTCAAGAACTCTTTTTCCGTTAATGTTTCGTTTGCTGAGTTAATGCCACTTCTGACAAATGTCCCTCATTAGCTTTTTACACTTACAGCGAAGAAACCGCTTCGTTCGTACGTTTTCTGGGAACAAGCGTTATTTTATTCATTATCCTTCTATATTTAGAGCAGTGTGCAACTAAGAACCAGAATATAAGAATAAAATCTTTCTTGACGTTAGAAATGAATAAAATTTTCTCTGGAAACAATCCCAATTGGAAAACTAGTCTGGTTTTCCAAGAAACTTTTATTCAAGAACCAGAATGTTTTGTAGAAACAAGAATACAATGGAACGAAGGTTCATCCAAAGCGTGAATCCTATTACCAGATGTTTTTGTATCATTACAAGACTGTGGCACTGTTTGCCATTGATGATATATGGAAGAGGGTAACTGTTAGTACCTATCTATTGGAATCTACTCTTCCGATACAAAGGTGGCCGTCAATTTAAGGTACCCATCCGACGAACGAATCATCAAGGATATTGTGTGAGCGAAGGCTTTCCCAGTTTGTCGCTGAAATATAATATTCCAGGGATCACTGGCGGATGATAAGATGTAAAGAGGCGTGATGCTATATATCTGCGTCGACGACCGAGAAGGCATTGCGGTTCTGGCTGTCGTAGTGCACATATCAGGCAGTCTTTATACGAAGCTACTCAAAAGAACTAATTAGTAATTCGAGTTACTAACCAGTCCACGATGAGTCACTTCGTGTCATTGGATGGAACATCACAGACGGAGCTGCTGATTACTAAACACTTGTCAACCAGTTAGTAATTAGTTCCAGGTGACTGCATGTAAGTCGCTAGGTGATTTCAGTTCCTAGATTTCAAGCGATTTTACGGTATGAACGAACAACTGAATGTTTTATTAGTGGAGGAAGTTAAAAAATATCCCTTCTTATGTAGTTTCCTGCTTCCTGTATACTCAAAGACGAAGTTATAAAGGCATGGTCTGCAGTTGGAAAAGCAGTGAATATGACTGGTATGTAATATTATATGTAGAGATGTGCATTATTGGAAATACACGTATTTAAAATGCAAATACAAAATACGCATTCTCGTTATTTATTTAAAATACCGTAATATGAAAAGCATATTGCATTTTATTTGAAATAGTTTTTCAAAGATATTTTCTGTTTCCAAAATGCAATATACTTTGTTTACGGTACTTTTTATTTAATATTAATGTTATACCTCATTAATATTGATTTATTGAACGCATTCAAACTATTGACAGTCAAAAGTCAAATGACAACTTGGTCTGTTGTACAAATAACAAAATTTCTGTGGCAGGGAAAATTACTAGCACCAGTTACAAATAACTTTCCTTAGTCGTACGCTAAAAATGTAGCATCTGAAAGTTGGAGTTATTTAACAGCAACAAATAATCGGCGGTGGAAATTGTTTTTTCAGATACAGATGAACCCAGATTCTTCTCCGCCTTTTTTTTTTTTACCGTTCGTACCGATGATAATAAAGCACCCGTCTCTAAAGACCTCGCTGTTAGAGAGACGATAAGCACATAAAGGTAATAAAGCAGTATGAGTTTCGTCGCCGGAATCAACATTGGCACCATCACTGTTGATGTTAGTAGAGAGGGTCACAGATAGGGACAATGGTACTGCTTCCATAATTACATAGAAGAAACTAGTGATTCCAGTCTCTTTTGAGTTGCCTCGTGTATGGATCCGCGTCATCAACCAGTTACTAACTAGTTAGTAACTTCAGTCACCATCCAGTTCTGTTTCTTTTAAGTAGCCTTGTGTGAAGACGGCCTAAGACCTGAAAAAGACTGCAGAAAGCGCTTATCTTTGCATATTATCATCCGGCAGCAAACCAGCCAAAGATTATATTTCAACAATAATGTGGATTGCTCTCACCGCATACACTCTGTGGAGAGGTCTGGGATTTAATGCAGGTGTTTGGTACTCAATCTGGTGATTTGGAATCACGCCTCATCGACTCTGGTACCACTGAACAGCCCGGTCGTGGGCTTGCACCTACTTATTAAAATAATCGGTCTCATCACAGGCGGCCAACACTCGGAGCGTACGACGACGTTTCACAAAAACATGTTATGGTTTAGAAAATAACTTCTGATTTTAATGAAGGGGGATAATTTTTCTTTATGCTTATATGAATTTATAGTTTTCAGTATATCTAGTACAACTGCTGAGAATCGAACATTCTAGCCCCTCTGATTTTCCTCCTGAAAGAATAAGAAGATTCTGTTGAGGATTTGATTGTCTATATAAATTAATTTGTACGAGTAATTGGTATCGCCACAATGTAATTGAATGTGTGTATTTCGTATTTACTTTTCCCAAATGCGTTTCCACTCATTCTCTGAATCATATTCAGTGGATCTGTCGGTAGAGTTGTAATTAATTTGTTTCGTGCGACAATTTACACAACGAAATTGTGGTATAAATATGAATTTACTTGTTTAACATTTGCCTGTGTTTCCGGCGTTTTATATTTATAACACAATTTGGGCGTGTAAATTTTAACATGAAACAAATTAATTACTTGTATACGCACGCAACATGTAGAACCGCTGAATATGCTTCAGAGAATGAAGTAAAAGGCGTTCGGGGGAAAAGAAATAAACAAATTCAATTGCATTGGCGTGATATTAATAATTCGCACAGGTGGGCACAGTTAATCAAAAAGTTAACTTCGATAATCGTTTAAAGCGTTACATTTTTGCAAATTTAACGCAAGTTTTCTATAATAAGTACTACTGCACGCTATATCAAGGTGTTATGTACCGTGAGGCGTGATGCAAGTAATGAAAACTAACAAACTAGGCCCGCACTTGTTGAAGGCTTTGAATTGTTTTTCTTTTCCCACGAGTTGGTCCTGCTTTTACTTTTTTTTCAAACTATAAATATCTCGATGTATACATCCTCTTCAAATGTTGTTTCAGATTATTAACACTAGAAACATGAACCTTTATTGTAGAAAGTTTAGGAAAACACAGTTTACATTCAAAAGTCAATTCTTCGCCCATTCTTCATGTAAAAGCAATATAATCGAATAAATGTAGCCAAGGATTTTTAATCTTCTCGTTGCTGTTGCCAGTGCTGCTGCTTTCATTAACTGATTATAGATTTTCAGTTTCCACTATGTAATCATGTAACGAAAGTCAATTTAATGTATTTCGCTCACAAAAACCAAACCAACACAAACTAAAAAGTGTCACTTTTCTCCTCGCTGTAAAAAAAAAAAAAAAAAAAAAAAAAAAAAAAAAAACAATCACCGATCGAAATTAGCGCCGGTTTGTAGACGTAAAATACAATCAACAGCCGTGGCGTTCCTGCTCAAATCCGCGCCATGCCTAGCATAACAGTTAAATGTGCATCACACTCGGAATTATCTAATTCGTTCACCATTCGAATCTAACGTCAACAGCTATGGTAATGTAAAGGACTAAAGTTAAGGGAAGTTAAGAAGACCTTTAATATTTTTTTAGGTTAACTTAATAGTTACATTTTAGCAATTTTTTTAACTTCGTTAATTAACGATTAACGGATTAACGGTTTTCTGCCCAGCAGTGATTATTCATACAAATTAATTATATCGCAATTGAGGAAATGGTCCACAACATCCAGTTGTATACAGAAATCTTTATTCCCAGGCAGATGGCACTGAAACGTCGTATCCTCTACAAATGAGTAGTGGGATAATAGTGTGCGAGCCATAAAACGCAATGAAGATACAGCCTCGAATCTACTGTAAGTACTGTGGCAGTAAAACAAACGGAGGGGTCGTCGCAGGCGCTGGATGTGGTGTGTGTGGGGACTCTGAATTCGATGTAAATGCAGGTCCTACTGTAGCCGGAAGTGTCGGCCCCTGTGACGTGTCTCCGGCCATTGTTCCGGAGACCCGCATCCGTCCACTCAACACAAAATACCTGGAAAACTCAACAACGGCCGGCTCGCTAGCAGAATTACCTGTCTTCATCGTGGCAGTTGCGTGCGAAATTAAGCTCCAGAAACGAATAATCCGTAATCACACTAAGAATATTGTAGTAGAGGTGGACAGCATGAGCAACAAAGAAACACAGTAGAGCAGTGGTTCCTAATTAGTTTTTCCTGACTACCACTTCAAGAAAGAGATGAACCTAGCTGAAATGATAAATCAAAAATAAAACCTTGTTTTTCACGATTTATTAAATTAATCCAATAGCAAACGACACAAAAAATCAAGAAATGTCCAAGAATATGTTTGGAGATTGTAATAATTGAGTAATTTCTTTAATTGTCTCAACCTAGCTGAAATGATAAATCAAAAATAAAAACTTGTTTTTCACGATTTATTAAATTAATCCAATAGTAAACGACACAAAAAATCAAGAAATGTCCAAGAATATGTTTGGAGGTTGTAATAATTGAGTAATGTCTTTAATTGTCTCAACCTATCTGAAATGATAAATCAAAAATAAAAACTTGTTTTTCACGATTTATTAAATTAATCCAATAGCAAACGACACAAAAAATCAATAAATGTCCAAAAATATGTTTGGAGATTGTAATAATTGCGTAATTTCTTTAACTGTCTCAATGATTACCCTAGCTTAGAGATTACTCCTTGGGGTACGCGAACCACTAATTGGTAACCAATGCATTAGAGGCTTCTGAGGTGGTTCTGTCGAGAAATTTTACGGGGATCATAGGCAAGCTTCAAGAAATGAAAATATTATCGAGCCTGCTATGCGAAAGGTAACACTCGGGCCTTACATACGCGAGGATATGGCCTCAAATACCACATTGCGAATAGTGAGATTAACCTTGATCTTGCTAAATAGGTCCATTGTCAGTCCATTGTTCACGCATTGTATCTTTCGTTACATAAGGATGCTGGACTGTCCGATGACTCTCCTTTCGATACCCTCAAGAAAACTCTTTAGCGCATAGATCTTGATTACATTTGGAGATGACTCCGTTTATGCATTTGAGGCGCAGTTTTGTGAACATAAAACGAATGTTTACGGGAAATGGTTGCTTTATTTCTTTGTTGATTACATTCTTCTTGACACGACACTCACTAAATGCTCGATAAATCTGATGCTAGCCTATGTTTATGTAATTCTTCCGTTAAAATCGCAACTCAATTATTCATATCAGTGTTTGTGTTAAACGCCAAAGTTTTACATTGAAGTAAGCGCATTAGATTTGGAATAAATGTCCATTAATGTCCATTGATGTCGTGTGTGGGGTGGATATCGCGCTCAAATGAGAAACAGTTTATTTTGAAGTAATTTCAGACTTCAATAACTCGGCTAAAAATAGACGCAGCGCCATCATCCTGGATTCGTATTAAAGAGGAAGGAAGGTAGTTTGTGCTAATATCGCTCTGGCATTCGTGGCAGCCGAATATAGGTAGCTGAACCCGCAAAGTGAACCTACCATTCCGAATACGACAAGTGTTCTAAACCGGGTGAGCGGTAACGCTCTACCATAGCGTTAGGGAGGACGCAGGTTCGAATCTCCGTCCGGGCATCCAGATTTGGGTTTTCAGTGTTTTCCAGAAATCACTCCAAGCGAATGCCGGAATGGTTCCTACAAAAATCCAGGGTGGAATATCTTCCCCCATCCTTGACTCAGGTCCCTTCTCGCCTGTAAAGCCGAAAGGGGGAAAAAGTGCAGTTAAACGTGATCATGTTTCAAAGACTAATTACCCGATCCTAGGGAAGTGGCGTATTGAAGGAGAGTATGTGTTACAACTCATTATAGGCTCGAAGTCTGTATCTCATAAATTCAAAATAATACAAAATTGCAAATTTTATTTTTTTCAATTTTCTTAAAATATCGCGATGTTAAGGGCAAAGTACAACGACAAAAAATCTGGCATCAATACATAGAACACAATATTTCGGAGGGAAGGGTAAAGGAAAACTTTTATATACATGACATTTGCAATAGGTATTCCAGTAATTTCATAGGCATATGTATCTTACTTTACAGACCACCTCCCTGTGTTCAACAAATATTAGTTCCAAATGATTTAAATGATTAAATTTGAATTGTTTGTTATTGTGTATATTCTATTATGATATTTTATTTTATTTCAGTTTACTGTATGTACACCATTGATGTTTTCGCGAAAATAATTGCGGCCGTGTCTGACTCTGCCTCAGCCGAGAATTTTTTTTCTGCAGTTTGTTAATTCATTGTTCTCGTATTAGAAAAAAAATTCCATTACAAAATCCTAATAGCCTTACACGATTATCAACTAAGTTATGTATGTAAATGCAGTTAACTCAGTAAAAAATGAATTTATGTTTTATATACAAAATTTTGCTATTACAGGCATATTCGCACATCCTTTCATATCACGTACTGTAAATATCCGCGGCTCACTTCGAATCACAACAAAAATCGTGTTCTGGCGCTGACCGCCAAGTTCACTGTACATCAACAATGCGTATCAGCGCTGTTACCGTCTACGTCAGAGACCTTGGCATCAATAATCTGCATTTCTGTTAGCTGACCCGAATCGTGGCACTCTTGGAACCGAGCATGGTGGGTGAGCGGTTAACGCTCTCGCCTTGCATTCGGGAGGACGCGGTTTCTTATGATTTCCCCTAATCACTCCAGGCGAATGCCTGGATGCTTCCTTCAAAAGGCAATGGCCAAATTCCTTCCCGTTCCTTGTCCCCAGTCCTATTCCGCTTCTAATCACCTCGACGTCGACAAAAAAAAAGAAAAAATAATAATAATAATAATGCCTCTTGGTTCGAGGCTAGTTGGTCGAGTCTCTGTGGAGGAAGTAATTGTTATCTTCCTTACTGTACCGGTCGGAGAGAAGCCTTGGGGGTGCGGTAAATTCCTGGATTGTGTACGAGAAATGTGGGTTATATCGTTAATATACCCACATTGGCTCTGGAGTTAGGGCAAACAGCACAGCTCCGGAAAAAAAATGAAATACTTCGTAGGCCCTACTATTTTTAGTTTACATTAAGTTTCCTCCTTGTTAATCTGGAAGTGGTTGTGAAAATTTTTCGAACTTCTACTGAAACCATTTTTTTCCGAATTATGTAAAAAAAATCACCTTGAAGTCTTGTGAATGTCCGAAAAAACACTTTTGTTTTATGATTAATTTCAGTTTTTGGAACTGTCGAAAGGTCGCTTGGAGCCAAATTTGATGGAAAAATGAGGGGGTGGGGGTGATCGAACGCCATATATCTCGAACAATCTTGTTTTTTGTGTGCCACTACATTGTGGTGCTACCGAGGAAATGTTGTGGTTGAACTTTATAAAACGTAGCACAGCGATCAGTGTGAAAAACTTAAACCTGTTTTTTAAATATTTTCTTCGATTCGATTCCCACAATCTTTCATTCCACGCTCTTTGCTTCACTACACTAAACTCTGTTTCATATTAAACGTTTCTGTAAAAAAATGTTCCCATTTCAAAAGAAAATCCAGTGTTGACACGTTATTTTTTCTGCCGAGATTCACAAAATTCTCTGATTCGCTAAGTCGTTAAAATTAACCAGCGCCGCTACCTTCAAGACTTATATGCAAAATAATTTAAACATACCGGTAGTTTATTATCTACATATAACACTGAAGGTTGTAAGTAAATATACTGGGTCACTTTTCCGATCTGAAATACTGTTAACTAAAGGTTTCGTACGTCTGCTGTTAGACTGTAAAACTTCTTTGATAGCAGAACAACACATAAGACATATTCTGTTATTTATGAGTCGTTGTCATACTTCAAGCGGGTCACAAGAATCAGAAGGGTTCGACGGAACCCAACGACGGGGTAGGTCTCGTTGATCTGTCGTAATGTGTCGTTATTGTGTGCATTTATTCACCCATATATGGCGCTGGTGTTTACGTGAAAATAAAATCAGTTACGTTTTCCATTGGACAGGCTGTGTTTTACTATCACGTGTCCTGATGGACTTTTAAACCTTTCTTAAATCAGAACACTACCTGATGTCTGTTTGGTCATTCGGTGGGACTTTGTCGTACTTTAAGCGGTATCATCACAAACTGGAGGGCTTTACATCACCATACGGCAGGGTAAGTCGGTCGCGCTAATAAATAATTAGTACGTAGGTTGCCACCTGTTGTGTTCCGCTCTGTCCCAGTCCAACGCGGTGGAAAGTGAAAGCCAGAGGTTGCAAACCGGTTCTGACTGCATCGCTGTTGTGTTAATGCTAGGATAACCTTCTCTGGTGTCGTGTAACACGCGTAATCTAATTACGTAAGAAAGATGAACCAAAATAGTGGCCTTAGCAGAGTCTATATTGACTTTCGCTGAAGTTAGAAATGTATACTGGATTTGGTTAGAGGACAGATACATAAAAACTTTTCGATGATGTGGCAAGTATTTTGGGAGAAAAATTCGGTATGAATCTAGACGGAAGCGAAACCTACAAGTGATTAAATTACGAATGTCGGTCGACTTACGTTCCAACCCTCGCCAAATCCAACTCGGGTGTAAGAACAATAAAATTCACTTTCATTCACATATTGAATAGAGAAAATTGATAATAGTAGTAGTTCTTGTTGTTTTCTGGATTTGTAACCGTGGAATTTCTTGCAGTCCACTTCTAGTTTACAGATTACTTGTAACGGAACAGTCAAATTAACTTTAAGCAGTACTATATAAAATCTATGGTTAGTTCTTCTAAAAGAGGTGCATAAACTACTTTTTAGATACCGTGTCACTTTTATGTTGATTTATTAACTTGTGTGCGAAATGTATAACATCTGACCGTGTTACCTCGACAAAATATGTAATACTACGGAAACAATTTTGACTCGTGCATTTCAATAAGTAACCGGGCTGTTTATTCTGATAGTAAGTGAATGAAATTAGCAAAATATTTGTTATGGAGAATAATCCTTACAAGAATCTGTAATGGTTGGTCACGTCACCTTTCTTCCAATATCTTATTCAAAGAGCTTTAAATAACAAACTTTGTTCCCGTAAAAGTTATTTCAATATTTCCTAGTAGTTTTTAGGAGTAATTCTGAGCAAATTAAACGTATAACGTGGACTTAAAGTGAACTGTAAATGTGTACTAGGATAAATTTCAATTTTCTGTACCATATTTTAGCCATATTCGTGCCATGGAGGAAGGAAATATATGGAGACGACGCAAGGGACCTTCACCACGCATTGAAGTGGCGCCGTGCGGAGAGGAGTGGGGGACCGAGCGTGGTGTAACGGTTATCGCTCTGGCCTCACATTCGGGAGGACGGCAGTTCGAATCTCCGTCTGGGCATCCAGATTTGGGTTTTCCATGGTTTCCCAAATCACTCGAGTCAAATGCCGGGATGCTTCCTTCAAAAGGCCATGGCCGAATTCCTTCCCATTCCTTGCTCCCCATCCTTTCCCGTCTCTAAAGACCTCGCTGTTAAGAGACGTTAAGCAGGTAAAAAAAAAAGAGTGGGGAGGCGTGACCGCCATATTACCTATCCATACAGACACGGGGAATACACTCAAGGGGACTCTAGGATAAACGTGACGCCGCAATCTGATGATGGATTATTAATTAACTCGATGAGACAAATAAAAAAATGAAGAATAAAATTTTTCGATATCTTGCTTAGTTTTCGGGATATACTGTCCCCAAATAGCAATTGTATGGATACGTAATGACTGCCGCCGTCACTGCGCATGCGCAGTATCAGCCGGCGGCGTCACAGAATAAGCGGTATTTCTTCTCCATATATTTCTTTCCTCCATGATTCGTTTTAGCACTAAAAGTAACAATCCAGACCTTATGTATTTTTTTTTTTTTTTGTAACTGCTTTACGTCTCTTTTTAACATCGAGGTCTTTAGAAACGGGAAAGGATGGGGGCAAGGAATGGGAAGGAATTCGGCCATGGCCTTTGAAGGAAGCATCCCGGCATTTGCCTGGAGTGATTTGGGGAAACCATGGAAAACCCAAATCTGGATGCCCGGACTTTGTATTTCTGCGTGTTGGATGTTATAATCTTTAGTGGTAACGTAACAGTTGTCACTATTCTAACGTTCTACGATTTGCTGTTTCTTTGCAAAGTATCAAACGCTCTCTTTTCGCCCTTAGAGGAGTGAACGCGAGATATTTTTTACGTTAGCTCTTACTATTCAATTCTGCGTCATGCACATCCACAAAAAAGCTTTCAGCGAAGGTGTAAACACATTATACTCTAAGCTCTGAAATACTAATGGCTGTTATAACAAGGTATAAAAATGGAGTGAAGGACAGAGGAAGATGCGCGGTGCGTGGATTCGTTACGCACAGGACGTGACTGCGTCAGAGCCTTGTGCAGCTCCGAGGCCCCTTTCCAGCTTTTGATCTCCACCGACCACGTTAATGCAGTGGTGGTCTGCTGTGCCCAGCCCGAGGAAGCAGTGACAGCGGGTTCGTCTGTACGGCACCGCTAATGGGAATCTTGGCAGAATTTTAATAGAACCGTGTCTATCAAAAAGGAGAAACGATGATGGACCACGTTTTGAGCTGTTCAGGATTGATAAGCCCGCCAGCGGAATGTACAGTGCGAATAGAAGGCAATGGTTAGTTCTGTTACGAGCAGAAAATAAGGGACATAAATGTACAGTGAGTTCATGAAAATGAATAGACGGCCACCGGCTAACTAGAAACGAGCGATTGCGTTGTGTAACATAGGTAACTGAAGTAAACATTTGAGAGAAAAAGGTATAAGTAAATGGTTCCGCCGTGGAAGTAAACATATCAGTATCTAATAAGTTCGAGAAACCAGTAGTGGGGGCTAGATAGCAAATTTAACATTAGTAAACTTATAGTGTTTACTGAACAGTATCACAGAAACGCTTCCAAACTAATTACAAAGTCTTCTTTGTTGATATCTTAAACCGCAAAGTTTATGCGATCTAAATACTTCGTTATCACCGAGTGTGGTGGGTGAACGGCTAACGTTCTGGCCTCGCATTCAGGACGACGCCGGTTCGAATCCCTGTCAGGGCATCCAGATTTGGATTTTCCATGGTTTCCCCAAATCACTCCAGGCGAATACCGGGATGCTACCTTCTAATGATCATGGCCGAATTCCTTCCCGTTCCTTGCCCCACTCCTTTCCCGCCTCTGATGACTTTGACGGCCATGAAGCGTAAAGCAATAAGTTAGAAAAAAGCTTCGTTATCGTTCACAGTGGAATGAAAGTAAATTACAGTGTAACTGATTCATGATGTTAGATTTCTTAGCCAGTGATTCTCATTTGTTGCTCAAAATAAGTTAAGGAAGAACGGATTGTAAACAGTAATTTAATTATTTCGACTGTAACCAAGTATAAGTAGGTGTAGTTTTTGTTTATATTTGTCCGGTAAACCCATGCTGTATAGTCGTACACTGAACCCTCCACCTCCCCCATTACAAGAAAAAAAATGATTCTTTTGTAGGGTTATTAACATTAAAATACACAAAATAGTATAGAGAGTTTATTAATACCATTACTATTATTGTTACTCCGCGATTCACTAAAAGTGGATGGCGGAAGGTGATTGCACCTATCCTAATGTGTAACCGTTTGCATATGAAGTGATATATGAATGTGACTTATTTATAGTTCAGGTTTATATACAATACTCTATGTGAGAATACAACCATCTTTATTTTCTTTTGACGTTTTAGATAATTAATACAAAAATGTTTCAAAAGGCTAGATTGAGTTGTCCTGGAGTAAATACAACATTTGTCAAGCATAATCTATCTCCATGAAGCGTTTGTCCCCGATACTTTGATAGTCGCTGCTGAGGCAACTATCAGTGAGAACGCATGCTAACCACTAAAGCTGACTCTACCAAAGCGACGGGTTGATCTCTCCCACGCAGTCGGTAAACAGTGTCCCGGCAGCTCGTGGACGTCCTGTTAACCTGATTTTTAAACAAATATTGCGTAAGCCGAGTGTGCCATGTCAAAAATAGGTAAAAAAAATCCTATCGCTTATGCTTATGGTTTCACGCCTCGTCGACGTCGGGAAAAGACTGGGGGGTGGGGAAGCAATTATAGAGAAGGAAATCGCCCTTTCATTCGCCTAGTGTGATTTCTGGAAACTGGCGTACAGAAATCTGGGTGGCAGGTCGGGGACTCGAACCCACTGGCTCCCCCATGTCAGGCCAAAGCATTACAGCTCTCCCACCACGATAGGTGAAATCTTAGCCAGTGATAGCTTATTCATCGCTGCAGGCTTTTTATTGGTCAAGAAAAGCGGATGTTTACAACAGAAATAATATTATTTTATATGCTAGCAGGATTGAATGTTATCCTGAACACGTTTGATAAATTTTGATGCACCAGATTTAGCCTAATTACGAGGCACATTCAGATAACGTCGAAATAGTGCATAATTTTTTTGAGTGTTACTAAATATTTTTTCTAAAGAATTAGATTTTTCTTTATCGTATCGTATGGCTTCTTAAACTGAAAAATAATAAAAATAGGATCTTGGCATCTTCCTCCTCTGCTTTGAACATTACACGAGTGGAGGAAGTGAAATGTTACTGCGTGTTTGCGAAGCGTTTAACTATGTGCTGTGTACAAGAAACGTATGTTTGTTTGTAAAATGTATTGTTTATGAGGGGAGATTGGGGACCGTTCCAGCGTTCGCCTTGATTGCGGAAACCGCAGTCAGAATGGCTGGTACGTGCTCGGTTCCGTACTTCCCGATTCAGTTTTTGGCTCCTTAGTGTACTGAACCACACTGCGGGGGAGTGGTAGAAACGGACTGAATAAATTGATAAAATAATGGCGAAGAAAACTTGTAACCTGAAACAAGAAACAAAGAGATGTGTAATATAACAAAGGGACAGATGGATCAGGCGTGTCCAACAAGGTGTGCAAGATACAGGACCGATTGAGGCAGTCGAACGGTGAAAGAATCGAAGATGCTGGATGTGATTGTGTTTTGTAAATACCCGGTTGATAGCTGTAAACCAGGGGTGGCCAACCCAAATGATTTTGCGGGCCACTTTGGAAATGCATCATAACTCCGCGGGCCGCATATAAAATTATATATCCCCATATTAGATTTAGACCCTCTACATACTTTTGATTTGGTGTGAAAAGTTGAAACATAATGAGTTATTATTATGTTTACTATTATTATTACATGTAAACATAGATAATATAATAATAACGATACTAAACGCATATTTTAAACAAATATATAATACTAAAAATAATATATAAAAATATATATAAATGAAATAAAATATGGATGCACAAATAATGTACTTTTTTAATACATTGGTTTTTACTACTTTGGCCATTATAAATATATTTTGTAAAGTGTGATGAATCTCACTGGCCTGAAAAATATTCAAGAAGTGCCGTATGCTACCCGCGGATTGCCCACCCCTGCTGTAAACTAACAGGTGGGGATGATCAAATGGCTCTGCACTAGCAGGAGGGGGGAAGCACACCCCTTCGTATTCAAGCCGAAGGTTTGTTGGACACTTCCGAGGGAGGTATAAGTAGCCTGGTATTGCAGGTAGGATGACTAGTTCATTTCCTCCTTATCAAAATTAGCTCTGTGATCCTACCATGTAAATATACCCTACAGTTTAAGGGGGAATCCGAATCACAGGACTGAGCGGGGCGGTGTAACGGTTAGCGTTCTCTCCTCACATTCGGGAGGACGGCGGTTCGAATCCCCGTCCGGGCATTCAGATTTGGGTTTTGCATGGTTTCCCCAAACCACTCCAGGCAAATGCCGGGATGCTTCCTTCAAAAAGGCCATGGCCGAATTCCTTCCCATTCCTTGCCCCCATCCTTTCCCCACATCCTTTCCCGTCTCTAAAGACCTCGATGTTAAAAAGAGACGTAAAGCAGATACAAAAAAAAAAAAAAAAAAACCGAATCACAGAAGCTTTCTCGCGTACTTCACATTACACAGCAAGCTGTGTCAGAGGTGAAGGTCTGATTGACGGCCTCTGAAAATCGCCGCCGAAACAGGGACCTTTCGATCTCCATTCAAACGTCTTAACCACTGAGACACCAGGCCGTTGCACTCACAATACACATATCATAACCTTATAACGAGGATACTCCATCAGTGCTGACTTGAATAACAACTCTATCAGAACTTTGTTTCCAGTGTTCATTGAAATGTATTGCAGATGACGTGACGCGTTCTGTTACGGGGCCGCCCGGCGCGGAGGGCGACGTGGTAGCGTAGTGCTGATGCAGTGGAGCGGAGAGTTGCAGACAATGTCTCTCTGGTCCGCGGCAGCTTTTGTCCGGCTGTCGTGGCGATAAATCGGCCGAGTGGCCTGCCCGAGGGCGCGTGGGCGTGGCGAGTCGTCCTCACAATGCGTATTGTGCTCCGCTAAGCCGATTACCGCCTAGCGTAGCGGGCCGACCTGCGCTTCTTTCCCTCAGAGCCTGTGCTGAGAGGTCGGACTCCGCGTAAACCACTCATAAGATATACCGAAACAAACCAGCAACGTCAATACTGTCCTTGTCCATATAGGTTGTGGAGATTCGATCTGAGGTAGCAATGAAAGGATCATCCTGCAACCGCAAATAGGTCACATAATGTCCCACTATATGGCAACATTTTATATTAGGAGAAGGCTCACCATTTTCGAGATATTGATGTTTTAATTTTTTTCGAAACATGTGACTTGTTCAGTTTATTCCATGCCATTTCTACAAATTAAGACATTTTAGAACCTGCTTTTTTATTTACTCAAGGATGTTTGAGTTATCTAAAACATTGGAATTTTTTTTTTTTTAAATCATTATCATATTTTTACTATTTGTTTAAAATCCACAATGGTCTCTTTAGACCGAGCGGGGCGGTGTAACGGTTAGCGTTCTCGCCTCGCATTCGGGAGGACGGCGGTTCGAATCCCCGTCCGGGCATCCAGATTTGGGTTTTCCATGGTTTCCTCAAATCACTCCAGGCAAATGCCGGGATGCTTCCTTCAAAAGGCCATGGCCGAATTCCTTCCCATTCCTTGCCCCCATCCTTTCCCGTCTCTAAAGACCTCGATGTTAAAAAGATACGTAAAGCAGTTATAAAAAAAGGTCTCTTTAGCAGACTGAACTACCATAAAACAAAAATAGTATAAAAGTAGTATAAAATAATTATACCACTTAAGATTTTGTATAAGTTTTATTAACGTTTTAATAAAAAGAACTTTTTTTAGATTTCTCAAATATCTTTGAGCAAATAAAAAAAAAGTCAAAAAGTCTTAATTTGTAGAAATGACATGGTATAAACTGAAGAAAGTCACATTTTTCCAAAATAAATAAAAAAATAAAAAAAATCAAAAAAAAAATCAGTATCTCAAAAATGGTGAGACTTTTACTAAAATAAAATTTTGTAATATAGTAGGAAATGTTGCGGTTGCAGCATTATTCTTTCATTCCCGAACATCCTGTGTATTTCCACGTCCGCGGTCACATATAGAGGAGTCTTTTGAAATAGCGCTCTGGCCTCGCATTCTGGATGACGCGGGTTCGAACATCCGTCCGACCGTTCAGATTTGGATTTTCCATGGTTTCCCCAAATCACTCCAGGCGAATGCCACGATAGCTCCTTTAAAAAGGCCATGGCCGAATTCCTTCCCGTTCCTTGCATGCAATACTTTCCCGCCAATAATAACTGAGACGTCGACGAGGAATAAAGCCAGAAGCAATACATAAATAAAGAATGAAATATGTGCCGGATACTTTAATGGTTTTTGTCGTCGAAACAGTGCGTTGTTGCTACGAGTATCACTCGAATACCACACTCTTGTTTCTACTGCTGTTTTCATTTCAATTATTATCACAACGAATGAACAGAAGGTTCACGTGTCCATTGCCCTATGGTCAATTACGATGTTTATACTGCATTCTTTCTCCCCTTTTTTTGCCGAAACTAATGATCCGAAGATAGATACTAGAATATATGAAGCAGATAATTGAGGACGTAAGGTGTAGGGGGTATGTTGAGTTGAAAAGGTTAGCACAGTATAGGAAGGGATGGAGGATTGCATCAATCCAGTCGAAAGACTGAAAGCAAAAGAAAAAAAGAAGATCCGAAAACCTTTCATTATTTAGTCATATGTGATCTCCTACAAGTTGAAAACTATGGTGATATTTCTGGAATTCATGATTTTTTGCGAAATAACTAAATGAGTAATTTTAACATATTTCATTCTTCAGCAGATTTTTTTTTCGACAAAAAATCTTATATACCCTTGAACAAAGAATTTCGTGAACCGACTAATAAAATTGTCGTGAAGATACCTTATCCATAATTTTCAATAAATTTTCTAAGACGAGCAGTAATTTTTTCATCAGAAATTTTTCTGTTTGAGATATATAGCGTTTGAAAAACCATCTCGCAAATGAACAATGAGCTGATTTTGAAAATCACTTATTACTAAATTAAGTTTTTTGGCAAAATAACATTATTAGTAAATTCAGTTTAATGAAAAATTTATGTACGTAACCTTCACCATGCTAGAATAATTCGTACATAACGGAATTTTTTTTTAATTTTTTAATTATAGCATTTGGTATTTGTAACAATTCGGATTACCATTCTGTTTTTACAGCAGTCACAATTGCGTTGAGAACTCATTCATATTATGGATCTATTTCAAATCATAGATCTACAATTATATAAACAGAAGGTGATTACATGGACACCGGTAGGATTACTATAAAGGAGGTGCGTCTGTTTTTTTTTAATACCTTACATGTAACACTAATTATTTACTAACCTTGGATACTGAATTTATTGACAAGGGTTTAACAAATTTGGACAACAACCTAGGCACCGTAAGTTAACAGTGAATTAAATAATATTTTTTTTGTTTCTTAATCTTTTCCTGTGTATGTTCTTTCATAGCAGGGGGGTGCTAGTGCATCCCCTTTCACCCCCCCTCCAAGCGCCCATGGGTGATTAATCCCACCCATTCCCGATGCTGGAGTAGAACCGGCGGCCCATGCAACACTAGTGCAGCACGGCAGTGCGGTAGCCTGCAATTGGTTCGTTGGAAGTACTTCGTTCATGTGCTGTGAGGTTGAATGAATTGTAGTGGCGTGTCGAGTCTATTTTGAGGCGGCGCGGCGCCCACATTGCGGAAGCGAGCGCAGAATGGGGCACAGAGCAGCCACTCGTAAACACACAGGCTGCCGAACACGTGTGTTTACGGGGCAGTATAAACAGCTGCAGCCAACATTCCGTCAATCTGCAAGACACGAGCACTGTGGCGGAGAATGCATCCAAAAAACCAGTGAAGTGCTTAATAAAATGAGGTGCCACTCGTAAAACCAAAATTCCTGGGTTTTTTTGTTTTTTTTTTTAGCTCGAAAGTCTACAAATGACGCGAAAGCCGATTTTCGTCGAAAAGTTGGGGTGTTACCGGCTTTTGGAAGGGTGAGACCTAAAAAAAAGGGGGTCTCAAAAAGTTGCGAGAGCGATTTCTAGGGGGGGGCCGGAAATCCGAAAAAAAAACACCTTACGTAATTTACGGATGCCCCTTTCCAGCCAAACCCTCCCTCCTCCTTAGACCGAGCCGCGTAGTTTATGAACGCTCCCTAAATAGTGAGCTCATCGGGCTGAAATACGAACTTGACCTGTAAATGCCCTTAAAGTTTTGCTGTTACCTTATACGACGTAAAATTCATACATATTATATCCATTTTAACAAAACGCATTGAACCTGGAGGTTGGACGTGACCTCGATAACTGAAATCTTCGGCGAGTCCGCTGATACCTGAACTGTTAATTACACAGGACGCCACCACAGCGCCACTTGGCTAACCAGGGAATTACAAAAGAACAACCGCGCTGACTTCATTTATGCTTATATTGTTAAATGAAACTGTAAAATTCAATTAAATAATCAAATTTGATTTTGTTTGCACTTACGTTATTAAAAGAAACTGCAACTGCGACGTCATCTAAAATTCAATTTTCTGTTGTGTAATAGAGATAAAAATTATAATGTGGCGTTCGTTTAAATTTATATGCATCTATCGTTTATTTACGACTGCTAGATGAAGAAACGCATATAAGGAGAAGAGCATGCAATGTTTACGCTGCATTGTCTGTAGTAGTTACTGGAACCAAATGACAACATAACCTACTCTTTTTTTTTAATGAATATAACAAACAGGGAAGTTTATTAAAACTGAGAGAAAGTTTACGCGGAACTTAGGTAATCACGAAATATATCAATCAAATAACAAAAGTGTTATTCATTTTTTAAGTATACTTCACTTTTCATGACAAAAAAAATTTCCGTCATTCAAAATCAAATGCATTTATTTTAAAACATCCTAATCAGACAAAGTGTACTCACATTACGAAAAATATAAATAAAAATGATAATGATTAATCGTTATTCGTATTTCCTTATAAACTTTTACAGAACAAATCCCTTTCACCACCATGGGTGATACCAGTCATTTTTGAAGGGCGTTTAGGTGGATTAAGTTGTGCTGTGAGTGTAATAAGCAGCCTCGAGACCGAAGCTAATGCGCTCGGGTCGTCGTAATCTGTGGTGCGCGGCTCTTCATCAGTTTAAAGAGTGCCGAGGCCACGTTGAGCAAGGCGTTTGGGTCTAACGCCTCACCCTCCCACCAAGACCCAACAGCTAATTAAGGCAGATGTGGAGAAAATACACATATCGCTGACGAGCGAAAACGTCAGAGCAGCTGGAAGGTGTAATGTCCAGCCTCTGCTGTCATTGATTTTCCGTCACCTCTCCATTTGTGAGACATTTCATCCAGCCGTTTTGGAAGACAGGGAAGGTTGGCAAATTCCTGCTGGCGTCCTGTTGTCGGCTAGGTTGCTTTGTTTGACGCAGGTAGAGATGCCACTCCCGGAGGCGGGGGGTGAGTGTGGTCAAGCTGTCGCGGGCACTTGGGGGCTGGACCCCGTATAGTCCGCATGTGTGTGCGTACGCGGATTTTTCAAAGAAACGTGGAGGACACGTTTTTGTCATGACATCATTTGTCTTGCTGTTTTTCGTCACGTGCTGCCAAGAATGAACCCATCTCAGTTGGTGAATGGCATTGAAAGGTGTTTCATCATTGTGAAGGAAATATCGAGGCCACCGGCAGCTTACTCCATAACGATAAGTGATAAAAATTCATATAAACATTTACCTAGTATACGCCCAAACTGATGGAGTTTCGTGCTCTCCCTAGCGTTTTATTTTATAAATGTACTCTTTTCTTTTAATTCCGCACTCGTGTTGTCCTTTTGTAATTAGAGGGTGTAAATTAAATTGAAGCCTGTTTTTTGCAATTAAAAAAAATATTAAAAGAACATTTTTTTTATATAAATAAAATCCTGCATCTCATGCACGTAAATGTTTTCTCGGCATAACGAGCCGAGACATTTCAAAGGGAACGCCAAAGTCATCAGCTTATTATTTTGGAGTCGTTAACTTTCGCAGCGGTCCAAAACCAGTTTTGGTGTAATCTGTACAAAAAATGAGAACATGCCTAGTACAGAATAAGGTCCGTCTCGTAGGTTTGTGACCTGATTCCGGTACGCGTGTTTTGGAAGTCCTCGTCTGTTTTTGAACATTGTGCTGTTAGATACACCCTACACAGTACTAACAGACGAGAACAGATAAATGGAACTAGGATAGCGTAAAATGTCACCGAGACACAATGGATTTTTTTCTCAACGTTCATCACAATGATGTAAGTTTCACTTCATTGCGTACTTCGTTGTAGAGAGAAGCAGGCCCGTTGTTTTATAGTGACAAAGTGTAAAAACTGTTTTAACTGGTCAGAAATTAGTTAGCAGTATGTAGGTCGCTCGGATGGCTAAACAGGTTGTGGCACCGTGATGGCGCCAGGCACCTGACGCGGACTTAGCTGGTTCTAGTCCTGGTGGTCTAAGGAATTTTCATCACCAAGACTTGGCTGACAGGTTAGGACACCAAGTGATGCACAATTCCTTATCACCAGATTGTGGCAACTTACTCTAAACTGTAAAAAGTGCAAGACAATGAGCATAACTAACAAAAAGAATCCGATTGTTCAGAAATACGAGTTAAACAATACAGTTATTGATATGGTCGATTCTATGAAATATTTGGGAGTAACAGTACAAAGGAACATGAAATGGGACATACACATTAATTCTTTAGTAGGTAGAGCAAATTCTAGGCTGCGATTCATAGGTAGAATCTTGAAAAATTGTAATGAACAAACAAAGGAGATAGCGTACAAATCTCTTGTGCGTCCACATTTGGATTATTGTTGTGCCATTTGGGACCCGTTTCGTAAGGGATTGATCGAAAGTATAGAGAAAGTACAGAGAAGAGCCGCTCGATTCGTGACCGCTTGCTACAGTCCTTATGAAAGCGTCACAGAACTGATTAGTAGATTAGGTTGGGAGTCTCTGGTAGATAGACGACACACGTTTCGTTTAAACTTATTGGAAAACATGCGTACTCCAACTTTCACTCATGAGTGTAGTGAAATACTTCTTCCACCAACCTATTTGAGTCGGAAGAACAGGAAAGATAAAATTAGAGAATATGAATTCTTTTTTCCCTCCTACCATTAGGGATTGGAATGCACAGCAAAGAGAATAGCTTTGGTGCTGAGCACCCTCTGCCACCCACAATTTTGTGAATTGCAGAGTATATATGTAGATGTAGATGTAGATTGTGCACCAAAGTCCTGGGTTAAATCCCAAACCTCTCTGAGTGTGTATGGAAGGAGGGCATACGACACTAGTCGAAATGTGACCTTAAGATTGCAGCCCTATGTGTCCTTCGGAAGAGTAGGCCTGACTGGGCCGGCACCCGGCTTTACTATCTCCCTTCTTCTCTAGTACATTACACTGAACAAACACTCAACACATTTAAAACATCGAAAATACGCTGCCATTACTGAAAAACACAAGAGGAAACGAATCCAGTATAAATTTACCAGGAAAAATTTTCACCATCCTAATGGTGGAGGAGAAGAATAAATATATGTATATTTACTAACTGCAATTGAGAAACAGTGTGTGCAACATCCACTTACTAATACAGCTTTGTCAAGTATTCCCATTGCACTTGTGCAGCCGATACGAGAGGATATCTGTAGAAGGAAGCACAGGACATTAGGTTCAACAAAAGCTGTAAAATCAATACTTCAAAATCAATACTCAGATGTGTGAGTTAGCTCACGTCAGTGTCTGCGATCAAAACAGAACGCCGAAGATCAATAGTTAGATAAGAAATCCGCATAGAATTAAAACTGAAAATAAAAGACGAAGTAAAATCAGTTGCATTTGCAGCATTGGTCCATGTATATAATTGATTCTAAAAGCGCCTTTTTGTTAGTGATGGTGAACATCTAACAGGTTGACAGTCAAGACCGCCTGTTTCTTAATGCCACCGAAAGTGAGGCTGGATGAGTGTGTTAGCTGACTGATAATAAATGCTGGCGGTTAGCGGTTATCTGTGCGCGAGCGGCAGAGGAGCGAAGCTGGCTGGGCGTGGCGCACCCGACGTGGCAACAAGGGTTGGTTCTTTTTGTGAGCCCCGCGGGCGATACGATGCCTCTGGGAACATCCGCGACAGACACGTGTTGTGACGTCTTCCAGCAGCACAGGACGCTCCGCGGTGTTTGTGTCACTTCGTATGAACTCGTCTGCCCACCTGACAGCTACCGAGCGTGCTGTGTGAGCCTCACACTCGGGAGGATACGGGATCGAATTCTCGTCCTGCCTCACAAATTTCGGTTTTCCGTGGTTTCCCCAAGGCGAACGCCCGGATGTTTCTTACAAAAGGCCATGGCCGAATTCCTTCCACTTTCTTTTTCCAAGTCTATTTTCGCTTCTAAACCCATCGACGTCGAAAAGGCGGAAAGTCGTAGAGGAAACAATGAGATTGCTAATGGTTTTAGTGGTGTTGACTATACTCAAACGTGTTCAAAATAAATAAAGTTGTTGTGTTACCCTTCTTTGAGGGACTGCGTATGTAAACACCAATCTTAATGGCGGTTTCGACTTCCAAACTAACGTGCTGCGACTTCTACTGAATGAGTCATTAAGATACATTCTCTTAGATATCTTTTTAAAACACTAAAAAATCTAACTACGTTTTTTAAGGTTTCGTGGCAGAATTTGAAGTCCCTGAATATCGCATTAATCACTGAAAAGGCTTCCTTGCATAGAATCTGTGCGTTGTGATGTTACAAAATTTACATCCTTCGTGTGCATATGCGCCAGCGAACGAACTCTTTACACACGAACGCATGTACACACATAGTCTTTAAATATCTTTGTCTTTTGGCTATATCTATCGGGGCTGAAACAGTTTATATATACATTATAGTTATTACAATTATTACCTCGACCTGTGCAGTCAACTAGATACTGAGCCAGTTACACTTTTCGTTAAAAGTAAACCGTTACCTTTACTTTCATTTATAACTTCCAATATTTATCTTCAGTGACCGTGTCTTAACCTAATACTTCAGTATATCTCATCTTTCGCCTCCAAGTTGATTAAGAACATCTTATAACGCCCTTTATCTTAGACGATCTGTGATTATCGTCCTCCCATAACATTTCCAAAAAATATCTTCGCTTCTTTCTTCTATGTTACCTGAAATAAACTTTTATACTACTTTATCGTAGTATTCATTTTCTCACCACAGAGTATTCGTCAAATTACTTTCCTCCAAATAATTTCACAAGTTGAAATCAATCAACCTTTATTCTCCAACTTTTCTAATTCCTCACAACTTTCTACAATCTCCATTTGTGCGGAATCTTTTGTCCGCCACTTTAAAATACTTTATACAATATTATTAACTTTGCTTCTTACGATTCAACTAATTTAGATTCACTCAGCGCTTCCTCATCTGCTACTAATCAATACGCGATGGCCGGCTTGTATCAATCATAGACTCATTATTTCTCCATTCTTGACTTATCCTGGTCTATCATC
Organism: Vandiemenella viatica; assembly: GCA_031002005.1. Lineage (NCBI taxonomy): Eukaryota > Metazoa > Arthropoda > Insecta > Orthoptera > Morabidae > Vandiemenella > Vandiemenella viatica. Next base: position 345,908,887 of record CM061920.1, on the reverse strand, counting down.
GCCGGCTATTCTTGGCCCTTGACAGATACTCATAGTTCACATTAATATCATACATTTATAGTTTTTTATACAATAAATTGATTATATTATCTTAACATTAACGTACAATATTTTACTTCCGTATTAAAACGTTTAAGTGTGACATGATTCTTACAGCGTGCTAATGTCGAATAAAAGAAAAAAACTAAAAGAACAAATTATACGTAAACCGATATCGTATCTGCATACGATTGTGGTATAAAATTTTGGTGTAAATTAATGAGCTGTAACAGTTCTTAAAATTTTATTGCTTTGAAATTTGCAAAAGTCTCCTGTGCTACTTACAGCTTCAATATTTACACCGTCCATTAATACTGAACGCCTTATTTAGCTATTACCTTTCTTTTTTCATTCCGGTTTTTGTGATCATGAGTCAGGTGTAACTGTTTTTGCTGGGCTTACAGCAACAGCACAATTTCTTTCATGAGCTCATTATCGATCACAATAGGGAGAGCGAATTATCACAATACAAGTTTAAAACCGTCCATGCGCAACCGGCTGTTCCGGGAACTTGAGGCCCGTCCGCTAATGGTGTATTTATACAACTAACAGTTACGTTAGCCTGTAACCGTTTTTATAACGTCGCAAACACCCTAGCAGCTTTAACAAGCTGTTGATAGTGCAGTTAATTTTTTTCTTATTACTTCGATCTCCACTTACACCAATAGCCTTCCTCTCTCTTCCTTCCTTAACTTGCATTTTTTCTAACATAAAACTTCTTCTGCTTAGTCATTCTTCGTTATTTGGTTCGTAACAACAAGAAGTAATGTCCACTTCCATATCTTCAATTTAATATAAGTAAATGAAAAAAAAAAATTACAAATTTCTGCTCGGTGTCTTCTTTACGAACATGTACATACTGTCATTGTGCATTTTTCAACTTTATTATTTTTTTAACATAGGAAAAAAGAGGATAATGAAGATTGTGCTGTGCGTATATTGGTGAAGAAGCTTGTAAGGGATAGGATAACCATTAGTACAAGTTGGAAAATTATTTCAGGCATCAGGGAATGGGAAGATTCTGTTTTACAGATCAGGGATTAAAATATAATTACCAAGGGAAAGGCTGAACAGTTGACCAAAAACACCGAAAGAATTTAAAATTAAAGTTCGTGAAGGGCAAAAGTAGGTGGACGGAAAAATTAAAGAATCTTAAGATCAAAAACAAGAAATGGGAAGATAGGTGTGTAGGGAATTTGTCACTTGAGCATATCCTCCATCGCAATAAAATTATTTCTATCGAACCTCCCCCCCCCCCCCCCTCATATATATAAAATTTTAGATACAGTATTCGGTTTCGAGTCTGCGAAACACTTGATATGTCGAATTTGAAGACTGAAACTTACTCTCTCTAAGAGATGAAGGTGTGGGAAGGACTAAGACACTGGAGCAGTAACAACACGACTCTATTTGTCTTACGATACGGAATCCTAGAAATGGTTTAATAATTTCTTGGAGGCAACGGCCTGACCAGAGAAGTGCTCCATGTTTAGGAAGATCGTTTAAAGGCGTTGACCCATTCCCATTTCTCGTTAGTCTCTTCTAAAATTGGCACATGTGAACTATTGTGTAAATTTTTACTCTATGAGCGAGGACCAATGTTGTTACGAACTCGTCTTTTTCCACTAATTCCCTTTATGACAGTGGCGGTAGGCAAGCAGCGGTACATAGCCATCAGTGTAGCCTCTGTTGATGGAATGCATACCGGTCTGTAAACACTGGCTGCCATCTGATAAGTCGTGTGCGCATTTCTTGCTGTTAGAATAACCGAGGACTCTTGTGTATTTAGGAGTGAGCTGAGTTTACAAATCGTGTCTTTACTGTGTCACACATCCGACAATCCGTGTATTTTTACAACTACAGTATCAAGCTTGCTTATAATCACCAGCCGGTTCCTAACATATATTCCGAATCGTTTAAAGAGTTTCGCCTCTAAATAAGGTGCATAGCGTCTTTTGTATTGTTTATTTATTTTTTCGTTTAGCCCATTAAGGAGCGCGTGGAACCATTAATATGCATTATCCTTCTTCTTGCTGTTCTTATCTTCCCAAAACTTCCCCATCCTTTCGCTGTGGGCTTGACGTCTCTCTTATGTCCAGCATTTCTGAGTTTCAGATTTTTTGCTGTTGGGATCTGAGGATCTTATTGATGAACTGTCTATATATACTGCGTTATAATGTCAGTGGGTGTAGGTTGACTTCTGCAAGGTCCTTCTGGGTTTCTATAAGCCAACATGCTTTGGTTTGTCGGGATCCGTTGACGATGTGCAGAATTTTCTTGGTTAGTCGCGAGTCATCCATTCGTGCTGTATGTCCGTAGAATTTCACGCGTCTTTTCCGTGCGAGCGTCTTTCATATTATTTCTGGAAGGTGATTTTTAGTGACAAACATTTTTTCTCCCTTCATACGTAACAAATGTTACCATGAGCTACCATTTTAAAGATTAAGTTCTCCGCTTCCGAGAATTATATTGTTCGCTTATAATTTGAAGATTTTTTTTCTCAGATATGTCGATGGGATACGGGTCGCATGACGTCTTTTCCATAGCTATTCGATTGAATATTTCAATTATCACCCTACACATTTAAATTATTACACCAAACACGTTTAACAAATAAACATTGATAAATGTCTACAATAATATGTTTTTTCAAACAGTTATTATTTTAATACATTTAACGCTTTTTTTGCATTTTCGGACATTCTTTCTCACTTCTTCACTAGTTCTGCATTTTCAGCAAAGACTTGCCCTCGTCATAAAACGTAACCGTGCCTAATCGCTGGATATTTGTTACACATTGTCAGTTATTACATGCTTTGCATATTCTACAGTTGTGGTTAGTGTTCGATCCTTGCATGGTTCGAATCCAGAGACTGAAAGGAGGTCTTTTCATTTGGCCAAAACGGTGAGGCAGATGGTACTGTTCTCTCCCTACGAATCAGGAGTGTGTCAAGATCTGTGTTAAACCAATAAACGAGCCAAACGGATAATGTTAGGGTCTGGTATTGCGTAAGACGTGATTCTGATACCAGTCCGACCTTCCGTATTTCAGTTTTCCGTGGTTTCCCGAAATCAGTCCAGACGAATGCAGTAATGGTTCTTTCAGAAGGTCTTGACCGGATCTCTTACCGTTCATTTCCCAGTCCTCCCCCGACTCTTATGATCTGGACGTCCGCCGGACCAAATATTAAAAATAATAAATCCAAACCAGTCAAGGAAGGAAACGAGAACCACCTAGTCAGGAACTCTACCACTCGTACTTTGAAAAAATCACAGACGTGGTGAGAAAGAGGCATCGGGTATTTTACGGAAACGTCCACACGATGTATCCTGACAGATTACCCAATCAGCTCACCACATACTGGCGGAAAAACAATGACCAATTCACCGTGGTTGACAGGCGTGAACAAGGAAATAGGGGAACTGGGGTGCGGGGGTAGAAAGAGACTTAAAAGACCGAACATATTTCTGGAGGATGAGGTTTCAGGACAAACCAACCTTGGGATAAAGGAGAGGAAGGAGCAGCACAACCAGACGATGCGCAACTTTCAGCTGCGCATCGACTATGTGCGCGCGAGCCATGTTCGAGCGTGCCAAACCGGTTACTTGCCGCGCGAGCCATTTACGAGCGCGGCAACGCAACCCAGCCAGGATTGTTCGGCAAACTATCAGGCACAGTCGTTACGTGAATTCACCGTAGACGTTTCACGTGCACTAGTAGCTGCCCCTTTCACTGTGATGCATCAGATTATATACTGTGAACTAAACGAAAAGAGCGTTGATGGATAAGGAAATTGTGTTTTAATAGACTACAGTATGGTGTGAAACTTATGGAAGACGTGAGATATAGAGGAGACTAAAAACAAATTTTACGAGAATGACAACGGCAGAGTTCTTAAAATCATTAATTGAGCCAAGTGTGGATAAAATGAAAACTGAATTTTGGGAAGTGATTTCAGTTACTGAGAGATGCAACTTCAAGATGTTTACCGTTTGAAAACTCGTATACTAGCCTGAAATACCTTTTTGGAAAGTCAAAGCATTCATTTTCGAGAATAGTTCCAGATGCTATTGACACATTATGCGAAGCACTGAAAGAACAGATAAATAAAATAAAATTCATTTGATATTAAAGTTTTATTATTATTCAGTTTTCTGTTGACATTCTTAACGAGAACTTCTTAATTGGAGTTTCAAGTGACGGTTGTGGTGGTAATGGAGGTGATACCATTGGAATCTGATTAGGCTGCGCAATTGAGATTCCACAAAATATCTTTGGCATCGTACAATTGTATTAAAAGGCGACACTTTTCGTTATCCATGGTAGGATACTGTCACTGTGCCGCGCTAGCCAACTTGAACGAAGATATCCTTCGTCTCAACTGCGCGCGACTCAAGTGGGGGTGGAAGGGGGGGGGACCCGTTGCCGAATGACTCGCATCGCGGCATATTCGACGGCGCCAATGCTCGAGTAGGCTCGCGAGCTAACTGCGTATCCATTATGCCCGGCCGCCGCGCGACCAAATGTTCGAGGATTTGCCGTGCGTAGTGGATACGCAATTAAAGCATCAAAGCTGTCCCCAATCACTACAGTCAAATGTCGTGGACCTTAGATGGCCTAAGCAATAAGAAATACCAAACGTCTGTTGGCACTTAGTGAAGACGTCTAATGTCTCACACTGGGAGACGTCGATCGAATGGCCACATTTATTCTGACGATGCGGTTGGTGCGATGATGGCATGGACGCGTTTAGAGATACAACGATTATGGAATAGCAAAAAAGATAAATGAAATGAAGAAACAAGATTAACTACACAGAGCAACACTAACGGATAGACCAGTGTGAGGTGTGAAGAAGTGTTGTGCACAAAGGACCGGACCACGGTTATGATGCAGAGTTGGAACGAGAGATGAAAGTGGAAAGGCCTGTGTACAAAGCAGAGCTCGCCAGTGGCTGGTAACTGTGGATGATGATGTAACGGTGGTAGCTAGGTGCTAGATGTGTTTACGTCAGAAGAAGTGTTGTTCTGTCAGTGGTATGTTAAGGCGTGATAGTAATACCCAGTGATGATCAGTCCCTTTGTAGGTGTTTCAGTGGCTGCCAGCGGGTGGTTGAGACGCTTTTAATTTCAGTCACAAACTGAAGCGACATGACTAGAGAGAGTGGCGACCTACATTCGAAGATAGCGTTGTGGCCCGGCCGGTGACCCCGTCTGCCTATTAATAGACACGCACAGGTGCAGTGCTTCTACCTGTAACAGCTCAGGAATATCCGCACACCTATTCAGATTCATGGGTCATTTACAAAGTTTGCTAAATAGCACCGATAAACAAGTGCAGCTTCGGGAAACATCATCCTGCATGTTTACACCAACCGAGAAGAGAACAGATAAGGTTAAACGGTGTTGTTATTTATGCGCCGAGAAGTAAACGTTGCTACAAGGCGCTTTGAACTGCAGCATCCATTCTTTTTCGTGAAGGTTTGCTGGAACTGCATTTCCTTTCTGATTTCCTTGGTTGAGATTATCAGATTTGGACTCGCGATTTCTAATATTGGGAACATTTACAAGGGACTTGTTTTATTCTGTATTTTACGATTATTTACTTTCCACTTTACATTTTACAGAATGAACGAAAACCACGAAGAATAGCTTAAAACACATTCTCCCAAAGTTAGCTGACATATCGCGATACTAACAACCTTCGCTTAAGTTACTGTTGTGATCCACTTATTTACTAATCTATCTGTAACCCTATGCATCTCGCATTCTATTAGTCCATTTAGTTTGCAGCATCTTTGTGTACTGCACATATTCCATATCTTTTGAGCGTTCTTCTTTCTTGCTTACCCACTGTCCGTATTTAATTACCATATACTGCTGTGTTCGAAATATGAAACTTCAGAATTTCTAATCCTTTGTTAATGTTTGCTACAAGCAGACTTTTCTTATGAAAGAAAGCTTTCATTGTTTCGGCTCTTTTAGTTTGGATGCCTCCCTAGATTCGCCTATGTCTTGTGACATTACATCGTGAATAGCAGAATTACGTATTTCACTTCAGCTACGTCTTCTTCAGTTCTCCGTTCTTATACATGATGCTCTTCATATTTCTCGCCATTGTGTTGTTTATACTTGATACCAAACTTCTCCCCATTCAGTGATACATTTAAATTCATAATCAGTGAACCGCAATACCGCAGTTTTACTTTCAATTCAGTTGCTTTCTTGCTTCCTCAACATATTTGCATAATTGCTCCAGCATAAAAGATCAGGTTATTTCTTTGTAACAAATATGTTAGACAGCACATTGTTCTGTGAAAAGCTTTCAATATTTAAATAATGAGTGCCGAAATGAGAACATGTTTATCATCCATTCTTTCGCAGTTGGCATTGCAGATCTTGAGCAAACTCACGGATAGGTTGAAACAACGCCGCAGAAATGTCAGCAACACAAAATTAAATCTGTAACAAGAGTAAGTAATATTTTGAACGAAATAGTCATGATAAAGATCTTAATAAACGTGTAAAGGAACATCCAGTGCAAAAGATTCGAATTTGCTTCATCGTGATTTACGATTATATGTGAGTAATTTTGCCGAAATGCAATTATAATTTTTTCTTCCGTTGGCTCGTAATCAAAGCAGGCGTGAAGACTACTGTTATCTGCGTTCTGCCGTTTGTTAGTTTGTCTTCTTGCTTCTCTACTTTCCTGTCTTACACAACTCGCTCCTTTGTAGGAATAAGACAATAAGACGAATGATACATGTAAAGTTACATAAACTCTCAAAGTTTAAAAGCCCACTTGGTGTCTGGCGTGCACGGTAAATGGCAGCAGTAGACAAGCAGTAGCAGGAGAAGAGTTTTTGTGTGTTAGAATATGCAAAGTGTTCTTCAGTTCCACAACTGACTCCTGACTCCTCCACTTTCATACCACACCTCACTGGAGTACAAATGCCCGCGACTTCCTTAGCAGAGAACTGCCACATCGCTGGTCCTAGTGATGTTCCCCTGTTGTCATGGCCCTCCAAGTAGCCGAATCTGATCACATGTAATTTCTTCTTGTGGAGTTATATGGACAGAGTTTATGTTCTCCAAAATGCCAAGAATTACAAGAATGGATCATTGCTGCTGTGACGGACATAGGTAGAAACGTGCTATCGAACCTATGGACGAACCTGGATTACTGTTATTATTTGTGACGGGAGACTAAGGGCGTAAACATTGAACACATATCGTATGTCCAGAAACTTGGTGAGCTTATGTATCTTTTCATGTCAATCGTTTTTGTAGATCGTATATTTTTCAGTACAAAGTATTTCGAAACTCGATGAATCATTTAGGCTAACCTTCTGCTTTCCTCTCAGTTCGTGATCATTGATATCTTCTAGCGTTAATCAGGATTCACATACCCTTCCTTCAGCCAAACTGTGTTATTTTTACATTTTCTTGTGTATTAAAAACTTCAATTTTCGCCTAAAACAACAGTTAGCTGGTATTTATTATTAATCAAGCCAGTCGAAAGACTGATGACAGCAAAAAAAAAAAAAATCAGTGTGGTAAATTGATGAGATGTTCTTCACGCAGTATACGGCTATATTTAAGAGGGATCGCTTGTGGACCAGAGATGACATGAAATGCTTGTGAGAATTGCTTCTACAGACAGCAGCAGGACATTCGTTCTGTCACCGAGAACAGACGAAGTGTTCGGTTTCACGAAGCTCGACCTCAGGGCTCTGACCGCAGTAACGGCCGAGAGCTGTGAACTCCAATATGTGGCGTAACCTACGTTAGTACGCCCGCATGCAGCCCACTGGCGTTTTAGTTAATCACGAAAATCGCAATGCTTGTAGCTCGGAGCCCCGGAGAGTGTCAAGTGGGAGAGTACTGGTGACGCTGTAAGATTACGATTCATCAGTCGTTGATTGCAAAGATCCTACTCTCCCAAACCGGCGCTGCCAACTTTTAATACAGAGATCGTAGCTCTATACTCCATTGTAAAACTATCATTATAACAAGGACCACAGATATAAACAATGATATTAACTACAGCAGTGAGGTGTCACCGTACACTGCACTCACATCGTACTAAGCTTCTACGCGGCAAGCGTGTTGTGACACTTAAGAATTGCAACTGAGAGCCTTTTGCGATTAGTTTTTCTCTTCCTAATGATCTTCGCAGATATCTAGTTTTAAAACGCTAAAAGTGGGTTGTGTGTTAGTATTTTGCGTTAAGAACCTTTTCCGTTAAGTGTAATCATTCACTGATAATTTTCAAGATGTTTAGGGTAATGTTTTCCCACCACTAGATTTGTAATAAGCTCCAGGGAAACGCTGATATTATTTACGAGGACATATTTAATTTATCCTTGAAGTCGGAAGAAAGTAAAAGTTGGATGAATATATTCATGAGTGGGGGGACCCCGTAATTAGTTAAAGGTGTTGTAGCAAGTCCAAAATAATAATAAAAAGAAACATAAACCTTGGTCGGAAAGCGCGATTACGGGGTGGCAGTTGGCATTAACGCGTGGAGTCTTTCTAGACGAAGTCTTAAACTCAAGTAATTTTGGGCCGCGTGTTGTTACTGTTAATTAGAACGGGCTTCTCGTGTAAAACTTTGCGGGAGTGAACGAGGCAGTGATATTGTAAGGTGACACCTTTCTTCTGTTGTACTGTTAATCCTTGTTACAGTGAAAGTCTTCTGTTGGACTGTGAAATTGTTAAAAAGCCAAGAGTAAGGCAGGCAGAGCCAACTCGGGAGAGTGGAAATCTTTGGAGCCAACAAGTGCTGAAGAATATACGAGAGGTGTGTGGCAGATTGTAAAGAGCAGTTGGAGAGGAAATAAAAATTAGTACATTCCGGAGCAATAATGTACCTGACAGTTACTGATGTGAGCTGATTTTTGATACATGGAGGTGAAGGGATTATTCCCTGTATAGGAATAGTTGAATATTGCGTCAAATCAGTTAAGACTTATTACGAAAAAAATTACCTTGATAAAATAGCATCATGAATTTAATTATTCTTAAGTCCCGCATGTCATAAAAATAAGAACCGAGTAACTACCACGTGATTTAATCTTGAATTTTAGTGGAATATACGCACTTTTACTGGAATATCAACCTATATTTCATCCGTGGTAAGCTTTGTCTTTTGAAAAATCCATTATTTTGCTGTAAAAAAATTTGATAAAGGCGACAAGGCAACTTCTTGCTACCATGGAAAACAAAATTAGTTTGATCAAATTTATTTCCTACGCACGAAACCGTTGGATGTCCATCTATAGTGTATACTCTTGTTTACCGGCCACTGTGGCTGCACGTGATAGGCGCCACCACACTGGCTGGAGCCAGTGTTAAGGCCCGTTCCCACGATCCCTTGTAAACGAAGGCGAGACGGGACGGGACGCCATTGGAACAGGGCCGCCTCTGCTAGCGGAGACGAGACGGAGCTACCCACTCTGAGTCGGTAAACATCACAGGCGTGTGTAGCGGTGCGCTGTTGCCATCGGTTTGCAGCAGCTGTGCGCACCCCTTCTGTTGCTGTAAAGTGTTCTGTGCCAAACGACACTAGGCAACGTGGTGCGGAGGTGGCCCTACACTTCGGCTAATGAGGTCCCGTCTCGTCTCGCCTTCGTTACAAGGGATCGTGGGAATGCGCCTTTACGGGACCAGCTTCAAGTCCTGGAACCCGCGTACCGGCAGTATTAATTGCGGTTTACCGCAATCACCAAGTCCAAAGTTGCGACGGTCCTCAATCTGCGCCTCATCTCCTATAGATTTTACAAACATAAATCATTTATTAGACGGAACAGTAGTTACACTTTTCGCAGACAGATGGCAACGCAAACACTCCACTCTTAGGATAAAAAGTTCAGATCTATCAAATATGTTCTAACAGGTGGGGCATCCGGTCCCACCTCCCCTCCAAAATTTCTTGATTCACGCTAGCAAACAATTGCTGATACCGCGTCGTCAACAGTGGGAAACCAGGAATTCCTTTACAAGGTGCAATGAACACACCAAAGCCATTACATGCACAAATCACTTAACATTTCCAGAATACTGATTAGGCCACAATCATCAGTCCGTCGCAATACGGACAGGCATGATTATATATTTTATTATGGGTTTACTTCTCGTCGGAGTCATTAGAGGCGAGAAAGGACTAAGGACAAGGAACAGGAAGGAATTTAGCGACGACCTTTTTTAAGGAACCATGGAAAACCAAATCTGGATGGCCAGACAGGGATTCGAACTGGCACCTCTTAATGCTGGGCCAGGATGTTACTGTTTCCCCACCTCGCTCGGTATGAAAATAAACAATCCACAACAAATACCTACTTAAAGTGCAGCAAAGTTACCACTGCATAAAGCAGTACTAAGGAGGTAAACTGTTTAATTAATTTACTAATTTAACAAATACAACAATCTTCGAAACATTGAAGAACAAGTATGATGCATAAAATTAACAGTAAATCATAATAACTGACATTAGCAACAACATTAAGGTGCCACCGTGCCACCCCTTAACATGTAAATAAAAACCGACGCTATTTTCTGTGTGTAGCCAAACTAGCGCAAAAAGCTCAATAAATACAAAACCAGTGAAATAGTAAACTTCACAAAAAGACAAGAAACAATCTTGAATCACAGTACCAAAATAGGATTCCGTAGAAGTACAAATGGAGCTATTCCCGACCAGCATATGACTGATTGTACCAAGTTATATTTACGTGTAATGAAATTTTTCTTAGCAACAACGTGTACATTTACAGTCGCTGACGATGCCGCTTTCCACGAGGATTGAGATCAAATAATTAAAAAAACACAAAAAACAGATGTTAAGAGATGGTGTTTCATGCACAACCATACCTCCCTGCGTCCAATGTAGCAACACTTTAATATCGTCAATCAATTTGCCGGAGGAGTAACGAATAGCTAAGCAACATATGCGTATATTTGATGTAGCGCTGTTGTGCATAGCGCGTAGGCGTACGGCATGGAGAGCACTCGAGTTGAGCCGTGCGTATTGAGTGGGACTTTAACTACAGCAGCGGTGGTAGTAGGGAAGCTGTTGACACAGTCAGGAGTGGCCAATACCTCTGTAGTGCCGAGCGATATCGACGCGGCCTGGCGTGTCCGATACGGGGAGCGGCAGCACGCCACACTGGAAACGCTGCTAAATGCGGACATCTGTTTCTTAGAATCTGATTAGTATTTCAGATTGTGCAAATGTAGCGTATCAGTCAAATTACTGTCAGGTCCTTTTATTGCACTAATCGTTTAAGAAACATGACCTGATGCTGCACTTCGCTTCTTGTTAACAAATCACCATGTTTGTATTACAGTTTTTATAGAGCTTAGAACCCAAAGCGAAACGGAGCCCCTCGCATTAGGGAGGATGTGGGTTCGAATCCCCGTCCGGCTATCCAGATTTCGATTTTCCATGGTTTCCCGAAATCACTCCAAGTCAATTTCTCGCCTTTTAATGACTTTAGACGTGAACGAGGTGCAAAGCTATAAGAAAAGAAACGGAACCATATCACTGTCACTCCGCTATCTGTTACAGGGATCTTGCTGTTAAGCTAATACATTTCAGACTTCAAATTCTGCGCATGTTATTTGATCCATTTCTGATTTATATTTAAAAATTCAGCCTCCGTATATTTGCGCTCGCATAACTCGATAACTTGAAATTTTGGGAGAATGAAGAAGGTTTATGTTTATTACTATACTCATCTGTGGTTTTGTTCAAAAAATTTCATCATTGTATGATAGCAATCCTAAAATTATGTGGAAGTGACTTGATTGTTTGGGAGTTGATAATTTTTTTTTTGTAAAAAATTATATATACTTTTTTATTATTATATATACCCTTACATACTACATTTAGAAATTGAATGTTTTCCACATGGCAATTATATGTCGCGTGTTTTAGCGTCGTTAGGCTCTTTCCCTTTCACTTAATATGAGTCTGAGTCGCAGCGAAGCGTGGCCGGGTTAAGCTAGTAATGTTATAAAATTATATTCTATTGGGGATCCATAGTAGCAAAGTGGTGAACGAAAAATATTTTTTATCTCCTCTAGCCTGTGAGTTATAGTCGTTTAAAGCTCGTCAAAAAGGAACAGATATTTTTTACTGAAGATAAAGATGAAAAATCTGTCGAAGTTGCCAGTCTCAAACCCTTTGTAACGAGATCTATCTCAAAAACGTAATTAATCAGTCATTTGGAAATTTGTCCCCAATATCATGTGTTGATTGAAAATACAAAAAAAAAAAGACAGGCCATGCTTTTTGACTGGTGAGTGAAACGAAGTTTGTATTTTGAGATTGCCTTTAATATATCAAGCATTTGCAATGCCCTGTTTTTTCTTCCAAGAAAATACCATCAGTCATTTTTCAAACTCACTTCGTCTTCAATTCTTCATAACACACTATCTTAATTGAAGATTAAAACAGTATTAATTGTCAAATAATCTATATTTCTTCACTGTTCTGAAAATATGAATATATTATTAAACAGTCGAAACCGTGAATAAATAATGGAGTGGGCCTGTCCTCACTGCTGTATAGTCTTGGATATTACATTCGTTGTCAACTTAATCTTTATGTAAAGGTTGTATTCAATTTTGGTAGGAAAACAATTGAAGCAAAAAATTTTCGGTTTCTTCGTGTAATTTGGTCTTTTTATAATTATTTCTCATAATTTACAGTCAGAAGTGTCATTAAAATTTAAATTGTGATTTGAATTCAGACCATATAATCGACACACATGCCAGTCAATAGCCCATACGAATTTGCAGGAAAAGTACTACTGAAATTCAGTAATCAGCGTGGATTGCTTCCGGTGTGACTGAAGTCACGCTTGATCCTGGCATTTTAAAATACACTGGTTCGATACCCGGTTCTGCCATCTAGATTTCCTGAAAATACTTCGTTACATTTCCAGGATTGTTCCTTCACAAGACAGTGACCAAATTCCAGTTCCTTGCCTTCAATCCTCATGTGGCTGTAAATACCGTGACATCAACGAACTTGAAGGGCATCAGAGCCTGTCATTATAAACTCCTATTAAATTTCTTGCAAAAAAAAAAAAAAATCGCTCAGAAAATTTGGCAAAAAATTTAGAAGGCAGATTATTTCTTAGCTTTAATTAGGGAAGCAAAGCTGTCAAAGAGAAGGTTCATCGCAATCAACGTCAGAAAACGTAAACACACGAAGGATGGCACAAGTCGATCCAGAGGGAGGAAGACTCTATTAAAAAATAACAGTGTTTTAAATACAAATTACTTGCTTTATGATCCTTTGAATAGCTGACAAAAATTTTATCCCGTCTCTGCCTCTTTGACACACACACTTCTATACCTTCCACTGTTCATTTAAGATTTCGGTTTATATGGTAATGATTTCATTTCCATCCAGCAATACATTTTTTGCAGAGAAAATGTATATTGTGATCATAGAAGGTAAAAGGAAGTGAATAATAACCCAATTTTCCTTGATGGTATCGGCTCCGGTAGTATAAAAGGTTAATAGAATGCAGCCATCTCTCATACTCGCGCCCCAGGGTGTTAAATCCTCTCTGCCGTCCTTCACTATTGACTACCGCTGAAATATTCACCGATCGTAAGACACAAAGTACTCCAGTGATAAATTGCTTTATTGTCTTCGCTGTTGTTACGCATTTCCTGGTAACACTATAAACTTCGAATAACCACTATGGAATAGTACGTCATTAAAAGCGCTGTTGGAGGAGACTTGTTTCTGTAGTGGTATGACAATATTACAACGGTTACTGTACTGTACTGTAAGATTTAGAGTATAGTAGTAAATAAGAAATTGATTAAAGAATGTATTTTTGTTGTGATGAGAATGAGGGAGAATATATTATGAACAATAGGAAAAAAAGAAATATTTTCGACTGAAGTCAAGGTCGCTGTTGAATGGCAGCTACAGAATGCTGGGAAGGAAGGAATGATTAGAGCTCACCTCTCCTCTCGTCCGTGGGATTGGTTCCAGGAATAATTTTTTTTCTAAGCCAACCTTGCCGAAACAAATTGCGACTTCAGGGGATGAATAAGGCAAATCAAATGTTTATATTGCTTCATATGGCAGAAAGGTTAGTCTAAATTGTAGACCGTAAGATGGGGCAACACCATACAGACGAAGATCGAGCGAGAAAGTTACTGTTACGTTATCCAATAATCTTTTTAAACCCTACCTGAGGCAAAGAGATTCCCCGTGCTGGTCCATCGTTCTTGCTGTCTGTTTCGAGTAAATTCAGTTACGCCATGTGCCGCTAGTGGTACGTAATAATAGAAGTCATCTCTACTTAAAATACTGCAAGTCTCTCTCTCTTTATAGTTCTCTCTCACGATGAATCTGGACGATCTATGAATGGTAACTTGTCAATGTCAAAAACTGTTGTTTTCAGATAAATCCACGTATATTTTTAAAGAGTCAAAGGAGTTTCTAATGTGTATGAACAATTATTATTGACGAACATTAGCTGCATAGATTGGAATGCGGAATTGATTAAACACAGATATAATAAATAATTGTAAATTTGCCTGCATTGATTGATAAATAAGTTAATTACCTCGAATGCAATCTTTAATGAGTAAGTCGAGTAATGAAAGATTATTGGGTAATTAAAAGTAAGAAAGATGAATAGATTACACTGTGCAACACAAGTCTTTCAGCCTTACTTTGCCACTTCATTTTTTATTGCGAATGCTTGGTCATGTGTTGACGTAGAGGCCCGGTATTCGAGAGGACGCAAGTTCGCTTCCTGGTACAGCCATCCCGATTTCGGTTTTCATGACTCTCCGAAATCATTCCACGCAAATGTCGGCATGATTGCTTCAAAAGGCCATGGCTAAGTTCTTTCCCTTTACTTGCCCTTATCTCAAAGTTGACTATGCTTAAACCATTAACGGAAAAAAATCCCTCAGTTGTGTTGTTACAGTGTTTTTTAAATTTCTTTACGCCATTATATTATTTAGTTTCTAATACCCACCGGTATTAAGTTTCAGCAGAACTGATATCAAATATGTTGTTTGTGTGTTTCAGGTACGTGCTTCACTATGCCAGCTAGGGACCTACAAACCATGCTGTCATTTCTTTCGGCGCAACTGCGGATAGCAGCTGTATCAACATCATTTGCGCCGCTCACAGTCAAGGTTGTGACTTAAAATTTATCACCTATCCATCTCACCGTGCCGGCCTGTTTGCTCATTCAGATATCCTTGCTTTTCTGTTTTCTACCACTTCCGTTCCTAGTTTTATATGTGCCTTCATGTGTATGTTTCCTTCCCATAATTTTTCGTGTGCAAAGTTTCTATAATAGTTTTTCTTTTATTTTTGGCTTAAAACTAGACGGAAACGGCTATCTCCATTTAGTAACATCCATAAAGATGGATATTCATCTTTAGTTCGTTCCGTATCTTGTTACCTTATACCAAATTTACTCTGTCGCCTTCAGCACGTCATCTCTGGTTTTTGTAGCATTCATTTCGACTTCTTTGTTTTTCTGTTTTCAGATCCCTATTTAACAATTATTTCCATCAATATGTTTTTTTTTCAGTAAAGATTTGAAATCTCTCAGTCTATAGATTGAGTGAAGAAGGTTAATTAATGAGTTTGCATCTATTATCTTTTATTGTCCGCGGTTCGAATTCCAATTAATCTGTAGGTCCCGGAGAGAAAGATCTCGCCGTTCTTGTTTTAGTATACATTCTTCAGGACACAACCTTCCTGTTGTGGACTAAGTTGTATATTGTTTTTATTGTGTACTCTATCGTCCACATATACGCTTTTAATGTCATTTTCGCACTAACTCTATGCTAAATTCCATGCTATCAAAATCTATTGTATTACTTCTGTTAATATTTACTCACCACTGCATCCAAAATGTATAGCAATATACATTTCCGCACCCAAATGATACAGTATGTAATTATTATTTTGTATTTAAATTCATTTTTTCTAATAAAAATTGTATCAAAATATTTACTATCAAAAAGAAACACTTTTGGATTTCATGCAAACTTGTTCAGTTGCTATTTTTAGAGAATTCTATTTTTGTGACGTGAAAATACCGAAATTTTGCTTCTATCATAGATATTCTGGTATACAAACGCATAGTCTGAGAAGATTTACTATATTAGTGTGACAAGTTCTCGGCTTCGAACATAGATGACGGTGCTATAGATCAACTGTAGGACATGAAATTCATTTGAAATTTGTTTATCATTGCTGTACAAGCGAATATAACTTTCTCACGGCATCTTGTAAGTTTTCTCATCATTGTAACACTTGGTAAAGCCAAGGCCCAGAACTTTGCAGACCCTCTCTTATCTACCGACTTTTTGCAGTGTTGCCGAAAGATTGCTCCGTTAGGGAATTGTTTTTTGCCAGTGGCTTTGACAGAGTCCGAATGAACTCATTTGCACTTTAATCAATATACCGGCTGGGAAGACTTCAACAATGTAGCTCGTATGGTGGGCTCATATGATGTAGCATCCTATCTCGATTTTATTTTAGAATTAATTTTTTTAAGGTAATCAGTCCTGTGGAAACACCATCTGACACATACGTACCAATGTTTGTTGCACTGTACTAATTGTGAAACGTATTGAGTGTGGCCCTTGCAGCATTTGCGAAGATGTGCTAAAAATTTGAAAAAAAAAAAGAAAAGAAAACTACACTGCAAATGAAGATGGACAGGACGCGATAGTATGTCTGAAACAGCGGCTGCCGTAGTTTCCTCTTTACATTAGTCAAGATTAAACAAAAAAGGTATGGTGTCGGATGAATCGCAGAGAATGCGTTGCTAAGTGTAGTGTTGCTGGCGAGTTGCAGCTGACAGTGTCATGCGCAGCTGTTGCAAGTGAGCGATAATTCTCTGACTGAAGTACAGCCACGTAATGTTGCTTATGATACCACTCAGCCGTAAAGAGTAGCACAGCCAGAGATAAAATAATGTGATTCATCATTTACACGTCAGTATCATTGGAAGCATACATTCGATTACGATAAATATTTACGAGCTACGAACATGCTATGAATAATTACATTAATTAATTAAATTAAATTGCCACGGAGCGCACACTCCGGTGGCAATTTCCCTACATACCCTTCTTCTCCCTTTCCTGCACCCACCTACATTTTCCCTCTGCAAATCTTAGCTTTAAATTCTTTCAACGTTTTTGGTAAATTATTCATTATTTCTCTTGGTAACTTATTCCAAATCCTGACACCCTTAGCCAAAAAAAGAGAATCTTCCTACATCCTTGTGCCTGAAATAGAGTGCCAGCTTGTGATCATGGTCACATTTTCCCTTCCAAGCATTACTTTTAATTTTTACACCAATATCTTTCCATGCCTCATCACCAATATACGACTTGTACACTCCCACGACCCTCTTCACCCTCCTCCTGTCTTCCAATGAATTCCATTCCAGCTCTTTTATCATATCTGTTACTGATTGAATTACCGAGCGTGGTGGTGTAACGGCTAGCGTTCTGCCCTCGCATTCGGGAGGACGGCGGTTCGAATCCCCGTCCGGGCATCCAGATTTGGGTTTTCCATGGTTTCCCAAATCACTCCATGCAAATGCCGGGATGCTTCCTTCAAAGGCCTTGGCTGAATTCCTTCCCATTCCTTGCCCCCCATCCTTTCCCGTCTCTAAAGACCACGCTGTTAGAGAGACGTTAAGCAGATTAAAAAAAAAATAAAAAAAAAACTAATTGAATTCTGCGATAATTTCCAGAAACAAATCTAGGAGCCTTTTTTCGCACCCACTCCAACTCCTGTATTTGGTACCCAAAATGTGGGTCCCATACTACACTACCATACTCAAGCAATGGTCTGACCAAAGTTTTGTAATCCAATTCCATTACTTCCCTCGTACATCCGCTCATCACTCTCCCCAACAAGTGTAGAATTTTGAAACCTTTTCCTGCTACCTGACCAATGTGTCCTGCCCAGTTAAACTTTTTATCAAATGTAATGCCAAGGTATTTACATTCCAAGTCTTCAACAAGCAATTCTTTCCCCACCAATCATAATCGACCTATAGTACATATTTGAGAGTTTTGCACACATCCAACACCCACCTACAGAACACTTCGTAGTTTATCCTATTTTGAGCTCAAAACCACATTAGCTGACGTCCGTTAATTACGTGATGTAAAATAAGGGGGAGTCTGATGATATCTCACCAAAAGGGGAGGGGGGAACGACGGAAATCTCACGTCGTCTTTTTAATATCTAGAAAAACTGTAGAGTTTGGAGAAAAAAACTTTGATCTCATCGTTAGGGGGGGGGGGGGTGTAACCGCCCTTGAAAATAGGAGAGCTAAAAAAAATTATTAAAAAAGCTACAAGGTCGTAAACAGGGGGAGGGAGGTCCCTCAAATCTCACCTTACCATAGCGGTGGGAGGGGGAGATGGATGTCTCACCAGATCTCACCACGGGGGGGGGGGGGAATCCAGATTTCTGAAAAAATACCTCACGTAATTAACGGACGCCCCATTAAGGAGTTGAGTTCACAGTTGATTGTAATGTCCTTCGTGGATGCTCAACCTTAAGCCAACATCGTAATTGATTCATATAACGCTGCATTCGTGGATCGCAAACTGTTTTCCTACGTATGACCAATTTTTTCTCTTCGGGAAGACGAGATGATTTAGTAAAAATGTTTTTTTGTCCTGGAGTAGATTTTGCTGTGGCCAAGTATTCGTAATTATGAATAATATAGAAGGGCAATTTGATTATGAATTCTGTCACGCGTTATGCTGCCGGGTCTTCTTCGACGAGCGCTTTCGTTCTTGTCCATAGTTGCTTTTATAGCTAAGTAGGAATATTAATACTATTTATGTTTGGGCAACAGTTTAGTATTTTTTTATCTTCACATTAAAATTGCAAACCAACCACAATGAAACATCTGTTTCGTTTAAATTTGCATGTTAATTAGTAAGATGCTCGGCTATCTTCGGGTGTTTTCGCTACTCTATCCATAAATGGCGCTTTTATACAAGCTAGGAATGAAGGTTAGCTGTTTATGTAATGATTTAATATGTTTTACATTTTCAAATCAACTAAAAAGAAAGATACTTATTTAAATCTACATGGTACTTATTATTTTTTTACTGTCTATTCTCTCTGGCAGTTATTAGAACCAGGTCGTAAAATCACCTAAAATTTTTTTGGACTGAAGCTGAGAAACGGGGAAGTTAATTAAATAATTAGAGAAAGTTTACACGAAACATGGGTCATAAGAAAATATATAAGTATCAATAAGTATATGATAAAATAATGTTTGTTAATGTAATTTTAGTCTTTCATCTGTACATTTTGTAGAACACAATTTCTCTCTCTTTCTTTCATTGTATGTCTGTTTCCCGGCGCGCTTATAACAAGAGAACCGCCATCCAATTCAGATGAATTTCTTTTAATTTTATGTTCGGTATTCATTCAGGGTTGTGGCGGTTTACGCCGGGAGGTGAGGGTGAAAACCTTTTACTTCTTTTTATAATTAAAAGAAACCTTAGGCCGCTAATTTATTGGGTACTCAACTCAAATGGCGTACAGGTGAGGCTTATTTACCGTTAACATTGACACATTGAAATATGATAAAAAGAACTATGCAAAGCCTCTTCTTACAATTGCCAACACATATTAACAAATAAACAAAAGCATCAAAACACAACCACCTTTAAATTAATCTTGAAATGAACTCCCAATGTTAATTGGCAAGCAAGAAAGCTACACACTTGATTTGTTTAAATGAAAGCTCCCGTCACAATGATCGGGAACCATAAATCAAACACAGTATTAGCATCAACTGTATTCAATCTCAAATGCCGGGCGCCAGGATAATTTAAATTATCCACCAAGTGTGGCTTTAAGAAAGTCTGCCCCAGCTAGCTCAATATTTGGGGGTGCGAGAACTCCTAATCGTTCAGTGGCCGTTACAGGGCTGTACTCAATGACCGAATAAAAGTACCACACTGCACTTGTAGGATGATTACCGTGACGGCGATGTATTTCCCGCGACGGCGGAAGTACTATAGCCCCTTGGCTATAGCGGACAATGCACCACGTCCGTGCAAGCGTAATGGATGCGTGCACAGTGACCTCACTGTACAAGGCACGCTTATTCACCCTCAGGTGCGAAGCCAAGAGCGATCTCCAGCTTCGGAAGATCCGCTCCTTCTCGTCTGAAGGCTCGGAACCAAGTCCTCTCCAGCGTCCGCCGGAAAAAACCTCCTCTCGTCACTCGTGGTGTACATAGAAAAAAATACACCATCATTACAAAATGCAAAGGAAAGTCTCTCACGATTGGTTCTGCCATTTTTAAGCTCCTCCCTTCGGCTGTCACGATAGGCGAACCTTGTCTTCTCGGTTCGGGTGAATTCGGGATAGCCTCGGACATTATCGTCACCTGTGACCTCCAAAACTCCCCGTTCGTAAACCTTGGGCTTGGGTAGTTTGTTCACCTCAGTTTACCGTTTCACGGGAGCCAAGGGATTATACGCTTGACCAACTGCGTGAGAAGGGTAGCTGGTGTCCATTGTCCCTGGCCGCCGCCAGGCTGTCGCGACCTTCTGGCGCGTCTAGCACAGGTGCCACAAACACACTGACAATTCTCTCCGATAATTCCTCTCTATTCTTTTTATATATAAAAAATATGCAAAATAATATATATAAAAATGTACGGAATGACCCATTTTTGGTCATTCTGCTACAGGGTGTAGTTTGTTTTGTTACGCTAGGTAAATGTGCTGCTTAGATGTGTCGATTTTACTTAATCAGTCGATACAAAGTTCTTGGCAATCAGATGTCTAATTTAGCTGTCTGCAAAATGTGAAAGTTGCGTACCACAGGGTTTGTGTGTTTTCGTTTCTAAATTAATTTGAATATTTGTTCACTCCTTTAGGTAACATACCACTAAAATACCTTTTTATCCCCATAAATGTCCTGAAAATTATAATCCTATAACACACACACACACACATACATACATATATATATATATATATATATATTTCAAATTTGGTTGAAAATCAATGCGTCATAGTTGAACAGTCTATTTGTATATTGTCTCTGGTAAGGTGGAGCGCTCCTCTACCTCCCGCTGCGAACGCGGCGTGGCCACGGTAGTATCTTAATTCCGGGACAGTAACGCTTAATTCATGGACACGGGGCCAGACACAAAATTCCGGGACATTCTCGGATTTCCCGGCCATCTGGCAACGCTAACTACAATACAGCGATATTACACAGTTTACATAGAAAATTCGGCATCTAAATACGTTTTTAACTGCAAGACAGTAGTGACAAACTTATTAATGTATTGTCAGTTGGTTAATATTATACCTATTGAAGTTAATACCGGCATTTCAAAATAACTAACCAAAGGTGAAGGGAGACCATTACAACAAAACTCAAAACTGTGGTGAGCGTAATATATATTCTGTGAACAAGTATAAATTTAGAACGACTTTTATTTATGTTTATTGATGCTTACCAAAATTAACTAAAACAAAATTTTCTAAGAAAAATAATCGTTATAATAGGTGTGGGAAAGTACAGACACATTAAACAACGCGACCACACAAGAGAATCGGCGGATATAAATTCTATATTTGGTTTCATGCTAAAACTTTAACGAGCATGTTGGTGTGTAAATGTTTTTACAGCCGGAAGGAAGTGAAACGGTAAAAGCGCCTGATAAATGTACATAATTAATGCGCAAAGCCGGCGCTCAATCGAATATTCATGAGTCTCTATCAGTAGCGCTCCATTATCCACAGCTGTTGCTAATGGGGACAGTACTCGTCAATTGACCATTAATGGTGACAGAAGACGATGGATCACCTGGTATCAGCTCCTATTGATGACAGGTCAGGCACCAATTCAACCCACAATTATTTAGTCTCGAGAAGGAACCAGAAGCGGTGTGATTTCGTAACTTCTAACACATTGACGTAATTACAATGTAACTTTTCATGCTTGGCGCGTGAGCGCCTAACATTTGAGCCCTGCCATTTTGGAGGATGTGGATTCGATCCTCCATCCGGTCAGCCAAATGGTGTCCTGAAATTGCTCCTATTGAATTCCGCGATGGTTCCTTCGGAAAGCCATGACCGAATTGATTCCCATTCCTTGCCCTTTTCTCCCTCATTGCTGTAGTGACTTAAACCTGCCGTAAAGCCTTAAAATAAATTTCAAAAGCTAGTTGAAAGACATTACCAATACCTATTGTTCTAATAATGCTTACAGTGTAGTTTACGGAATGCGGGTAAATTCTTATCGTATGACGATTTCCCCCTACCCGTTGGCTCAGTTGGTTTTGCGTCAACGTCATAGTGCCCGGCGCGCGACACGGGATTACTTGATTTTTTTAATAAATAATCGCCTTCGGTCATTGCGACCATTTAGCCAGCTCCAATTTGTTTTTGTACAGAGTATTGTATCAGGCTCTAATCATGATATTGTGAACACTACAATGAGGACAACACAAGACGAACACAACACTTAATTCAAACCACCCATGCTCGCGGCCAGACTCGAACCGGCGGCCCTTGCAATGCGAAGCCAGCGCGCTAGCCACTACACTGCCAGGGCCGGCTGATTACTTGGTTCGCGCCCTTGTGGTTGAAGAAATTTGCACCAGGACTTGGCCGCCTGGGTAGTAGGAGTGGTGCACAATTCCTTACCACCAGATTGTGCACCAAAGTTGTGGGTTAAATCCCAAACCTCTCCGCAGTGAGTATGGTGCCAGGCAAGGCATGAGATACCATTGATAATGATTCGTCCGTCGTATGGGAACTGGCATCCCTCAGGTGTCTTTCGGAAGAGTGAGCTAGAATGGACACGGTAGCTAGTCTCAACCTCTTTCATTCATCCCAACGCAAAATATACACATCGAGTCATCCAGAAAAAAAAATAAATGCGTGAATACATTTCCATCAGTGTGGAAGGCTTGGGCAAATCACTCCAGTTTAAATTTTCCAAGAAAAAGTATCCTCCAACCCATCGGCTGAGGAAACAAAAAAGTATAATATGATTACATTTTTCCTTTACTTTCTACCATTAGATTTGAGCTTAGAAGGTGTCAAATATTTTTGAACAACATAAAATTGTTACTACGACCGATCTGTGCTTTACATTCTGGATGAAAACCAGAAGTCTGACTAAAGGATATGCGTGAAGTACAATTTTGTATTGCTAATTAATCGCAACTTCTTCCAGTGGCAAAGAAAATGTAACTTATAGACTTCTCTACTTAAACTCAGCGGTTTTAATTACGTTGTTTCTTAAACTAGGTCTATGTCCGTGCAAACTACCACAATTTTAACTCTTGTGAACTAGTGATAATGTGTTTGTATTCTCCACAATCGCATCCATCATCATAACTGCATACTCCTTCAATACGTCACTTCTTTGCCCAGAACTCCTGGTATAAACGGTTAAACGTTCGCCAAGTGCGGTATATTAACTTGTGATCCTATCGAAGTTTCTGTTTGTGTCTAATGTTTATCTTGACTCTGTTTACGGCATCTTTTCATATGCGGTGAGTTTCAGATTGCTCTTTCTATGGAAATGTTCTTTGAAAGAAGCTGTTTCTAGATTTCAGTGATATCATGATTGAGCATCTTAGGGGGCATCCATTAATTACGTGAGTGAAACAGGGGGGAGGGGTCCAGCGAAATCTCACCAAGGGGGGGGGGTCTACGGAAATCTCACGTGAGGTTTTGTGAAAAAATAATAGGACCATAGAGCTTTAAAAAAAAGGTCTACAAGATGCATGAAGGTCGATTCTAGGGGGTTTTTTCGTCGAAAAGTAGGAGTGTAACCGGATTTTGAAGGGTGAGACCTTAAAAAGAAAAAGGTCTCCAAAAGTTTCGAAAACCAGTTGTAGGGGGGCTCTCTCAGACCAGATCTCACCAGAGGGGGGGGGGGGTCCGGAAAAAATACCTCACATAATTTATGGATGCCCCCTGAGTTAGTTTCACTGCTTTGGGAGCGTCCATAAACTATGTAACCCCATTTTGATCTCCTTTGACCCTCCCCCCCACGTAGCGAGACGTGGCTTTTGCCTCTACATCCCTCCCCTCCCTACCCCCACGTGGCACGTAGCTCATTTCCCTATTGATTCTAGAAGACATTTTGTACTGCCAGATTATCGTAAATTGCATACGGAGATAATTAAATGACGGAAATAAATATTCATATGGTGTTGTGCGTTCTGTACATTATTTTAACTGTGACAGATAATATGAATGAGAAACTAAGTGGCTTGACTCGGGAACTCCCCTCTTCCCACGTAGCCCAGCGAAGCATTCTACCCAACCCCTCTCCGCCTCCCCCCCCTTCTCCTAGACCGAGCCACGTAGTTTATGGACTCTCCATTTCCTCCAGAATCTCTCAATCTAATGTTTGCTGGAACTTTATTAATCAAACGATAAATCCTGGAGTGCTCTTAGACATCCATTAACTAATTTAAACTTGACCTTTTCGTTAAACGAACAACTGCTCTGTAACTAATTCTGTCATTCCAAAAGGGAGGGGGGGGAGAGGTAAATCTGAATGCTGCTGTATGGCTACCCCATTTTCATGCTGTATTGCCTGCGTGGATGTTGGTGTGCGTAGTAATCCGTTTGCCTTTTGTTTTTCTTCTAGCAAAAAAGTTATCTGTACCGTAAAGTGAATTCCACAACGCCACTGCGTTTATTGGAGATTGACGTGGTGTTTTAACTAATGTTCTGCGTGTATTCTGACGTACTATATTTAAGAAAACTGAAAAAATAGATAATCAATGAAACGTAGGAAAAAGAAGGTATTAACAGAATCCAAATGGTTGAGTGTTATTTGTGCTGTAGCGTCATGGATGTCATCTGTTGCGCCTGCCTGTTCTTGCTCCGTTCCCCGGTCACGAAGAGCCATCTGATGTACCGTAGATTTTAAGTTAGATAGTATGCTCTCAAACCGTGAAAATCATATTCATTTTTAGTTGGTTGCAAAAGGACAGACAAATGCGGTTTTTTAGTAATATAGGTTTTAAGAGCAACAGTATGGAGGCGTTTCTACAAAGACCATTTCTGTTTATTATCGGGTCATCGTTACATCTTTATCAGCAGGCTATACGTCCAATACAATCCATTCTGCAAAAAAATGTTGCCAAACACTCTTTTGTGTCTATTAGGCACTGTCCATAAACTACGTGGCTCGCCTTTGGGGGGGGGTTGGCTGGATAGCTACGTTGGGGGGGGAGGGGGGTTCCGAGCCAGGCCACGTAGCTTTTCATTCATATTATTTGTCACAGTTAAAATGAGATACAGAACACACAGAAGCACGTAAATATTTATTTTCGTCATTTAATTATCTCTGTGTGTAATTTACGATAGTTTGACATGAGAAAACGGTACAAAATGTCTT
Organism: Vandiemenella viatica; assembly: GCA_031002005.1. Classification (NCBI taxonomy): domain Eukaryota; kingdom Metazoa; phylum Arthropoda; class Insecta; order Orthoptera; family Morabidae; genus Vandiemenella; species Vandiemenella viatica. The sequence continues at coordinate 345,883,398 of CM061920.1, read as the reverse complement.
CTGAAATCAATAAGGAAAAATTTCTACGTGCTACGCCGGGGAGGAGGGGGAGGGGTAGAGAGAAAAGTCATCTTGGGCTACGTGGGAAGGAGGAGGGGAGGTTAACAGGAGGCCAAAGTGGAGCTACGTGGTTTATGGACGCTCCCTCACTGGTGATGTAACTCAACATTACCTCGTTAACATGTCATCACCTGGTATGAAAATGTTGCTTTTAGTTTGGTGGTTAACCGCTTGACGATGTTCAGCGATTGTAGGGTGAAGGTGGTCTTTTCACAGTTGACCTTTTTAGTTTCTGCCACTTCAGTATTTCATTTATTGAAAAAAAAAAGATAGCAAAAAGACCTCTGGCTAGTTTGCTTCAACATTCCTTAGCCTACCGAACCTAGTTGTTGGTACGACACTGAAGCCTGTCACGCTCTTGTTTATGCACCAGACAGCTGATGGTTTATCGTAGGGTTCCTTGTCATGTTCCGGAATCCCGCCTGCCCTTTGGCATTATTACGGGGCGTAACGAGCGCACAACCTTTCCTCTATCCAGTAAAATAGGTCGTCAACGGGCCTTACGCTTAAAAGGTCACCATGACGCAGGAGGGATCATGCAACCTAGTTTGTAGTTTTTGTTTTGTTTTTGTTATTATATAATATTTTCACTAGTATTAAGCAAGTCAAAGAAAAGTTGCAGTACTAATTAATTAATTTATAGCCAAATGGAAAAATTGTCTTAATCGTATGTTTATTTCAATGGGAGGGAGATGAAGGTCCTTTTCGTTTGCTTAAGTCGTTTAGATTAGCGTCAATGACTGAAGGAAGAGTCAAACGAGCTGGAATCCTATAACAGTGAAAGTTAGACGTGATGTGCTGTTAACAACTAGAGAGAACAGGAAGTCTCAATCTACCACCTGCTGCTTCCAGCTGTAAAGCCGAAGCATTTGCGATAAGGGAGGCTCTAAAGGACGCAGATTCAAATCCCCGTCCGGCCATCTAGATTTTGATTTTCCATAGTTTCCCGAAATCGCTCCAGGTGAATGCTGGTTCCTTCAATAAAGCCACGGTCGAATTCCTACCCGTTCCTTGCACCCAGCCGGAGATGAAACGACAGATACTCTTGCAAAAGACGCAGTAGGATCGAGGTTGGAAGTGGAATTGTTGTTACTCCTTTCAGACTTCTCGATAAGTAAAAGGGAGGCAAAGGAGCAGTGGGACTATGACTGGAAAGTAAGCAAGTTTTTAGAGAGAAGATACGCCGTAGTTCAGACCATTATTCCTGCCATTCGACGTTTTAGAGAAGTACTCATGAGCAGGAAGTACACCAGTAAGACAATACAGATGAGATTCCGGTACGCTGCAGTTCCAGAACATTTGCGTATGTTAGATATGATTAAGACGCCACTGTGTGACTGCGACGAATCAACGGTAATCATCTGTTATTTCGGTGTTAAAATCCCAGACAGATTAACGGTTTTTTTTCTGTTCGTCTTAGTGAAATAAAGCCCCAGCTAACAACGCGTGTTACTTCTATATCGCGCAATAACAGAAAATATAAAATGGCGAAGATCCCCAGATAGGTATCACCTGTGCTTTCCTTTGATTTTTATATGGCCAAACATTTTTTTGTAAGGCAACTTCTGGACAGCAGAGGTTGTCCATCTGATCTGTATTTTCCCCATCCAGCAAAAACTGTTTTTCGGAACTTGGATTGATCCTTATTTTACCGAGCGTAGTGGGTGAATGGTTAACGCTCTGGCCTCGCATTCGGGAGGACGCCATTTCGAATCCCCGCTCGGGCATCAAGATTTGAGTTTTCTATGGTTTCCCCAAATCACTACAGGCGAATTCCGGGATGCTTCCTTCAAACGGCCATGGCCAAATTCCTTCCCGTTCCTTGTCCCCAGTCCCATCCCGCCTCTAATGACCTCGACGTCGACGAGGCGTAAAGGCATAAATAAAAAACTGCAATTATGCGTAGATCATTTGCATATTACAGATAAAATTATGAGCCTCGTTGAATCACTGGTTTCTTCATAACAGCACGAATACTACCAAAAACCAGACAAATGATAGTAGACATCCTTGCCTTGCCTTACTCCTGTTTCCACAGTGATAACTTCTGGTAACAAACCTTTAATGAATTTGGCATAGATAGGTGTCGCACATGTCCTTTGTCAGTGTAATAATCTTGTCTTCTGCCGAGTTTCAACAGTTAACAAGTTTAATACTTGTGTGGCTGAAGGTAATTCTCTGTCGCCAAGCATGTGAAACAGTAAAAAAAGAACTTCTCTTCGGACCTCTGTTTTTGTTAAGTGTCGCAGATTGGGTTAATCGCCACCTCCGCCTGGAGGGAGGGGAGGGGGGTTGTATTCCCCGCGGCGCAATTGGGCCCTGCTTGGCGGCAGGTGCTAACGAAGGCAATCCCGCTAATGACTGGGCTGGACCACCTCGTTAACCTCCAAAGCAGACGCTGGTTCCAACCGGCAAACACCTGCTCCTGCGAGGGACATCGCAGAGGCGTTGACGCCGTGGAGGAATCTGCGTTGGGAAGGAAGGGTCACCTGGCACTGGTGCTCATCCGTTGGCTTCTGTGTTGAATGTAGTCTCCTCTGACCACCACACACTCCCTCCAGTGACATTCCAATACTTTAAATTTATCCACATAAAAGGATTCCTCTTGTGTATCAAAAAATGGAGGCAGCAGCATATAAGAAGTCATCAACTTATTGAAATTCGCGCTATATAGAAATATCTTTAGATTTACAAATAACAGGAAGTGCTAAGGGGTCAGATCTGGTGAATAGGGGTGTTTGCTGTTCGTATGGAAACCAACACTCGTGAAGTGCAGTTATAGAAATATGAGAATTGCGAGCAGGAACATGTACCTGACTAAAGAGCACCTTTTTAATAACTTGCCTCTCTACTTTCCATTGGTAGCTGCACGCAACTGGCAGAAGATATCTCTGGTAGGTGAGAACTGGCGTGCTTCCACAGTTGTTTTGACTCTGCGATAAAATAATGGCCACAGCTTACGTCCATAGTCACCAATCGTTTAGCAGAATCTGCTGGATTGATTTCAAAGATAGAATTTCAGCAGTCACTTGCCTACGCATTACATTCTGATTTGCAGTCAAAAGTTTCGACATCCAAGGAGCGAAAACGTTTTAAAGTATCAAATATTTTGTCAGTTGTTCTTGGAATCGTTTAATCGCTTAATCATGCCTAATTCTTTACCTTCCGTCTGTTTTCACGAAGTCTCAGTAAGCGAGGTGTTTCTACCGCAATGCGGTGGTGATAGCTATGTTGGGCTTACTGGCCGTGGAACCCTTGTTTCTCCACTGAATGTGTGTTAATTTCTATAGCCCCACGAACCGCGCCCTTTTATCCCTTTGTTGTTACCAGACCGGGGTGTTGGATAGGTGGAACGTTGATGACGTACAACGCCAATATCCAACCGGCCATCGCCTGTGTAATAATCTCCTTTAGTGGTTTTTGCAATACCCTTGTAAGCTCGGAGAAACTTTGCCGCTACATGTGAAGAGAACAATATTCTGAGTCGCCTAGCCGAACATTGTACGCTTCTCTAAAACAGGCATCGAGGTTGTTGAGGTAACAAAACAATCACTTGCTTTCTATGAGCGCGGTTTTGGCTGGGAGCGAGGGAACGTTTCCCCTGTCCTGTGGATATCTGCGTTTTTTTTTTTTTCGGAATGCGGCGTGAGGTTGATAGCAATGTTTATTATCACATTTATTGGTGATTATCTTCGCCGCTCATTTCCCGGTCAGGAATCCAAGCATTTAAATACCAATAAAGATGCAGCACTGATACAGCAGATAGCTGCCGCGCTTTTGATACAGTGCATACTATACTGGCAGACTTTGTAACCATCTGTTTTGGTAATTCTTACTATGTTGTAGGGTAATGTCCCCTTTGTTACAGGTTCAAGGGATTTTGGCAGCGGTTCTTTAATTTCCGGTATATCCTGTCCTAATGTTTTCATAGAGAAGCAGCCTGGTGGTTCATTGGTTGAGCCTTCCGACTGGAGACGAAAACGTCCCTGGTTCGACTCCTTTCTTCCTGGCGGGGATTTTCATAAACTCTTAATCCGACCTTCATTTCTGGCACAGCTTTCCGTCTAATGTGATTTACGCCATGATGTGCTTATGATTATTTCTGCGTGGTTCTGATTCCACGTTGAACTGTAACTCCACTCTAGGTTTAGCAACTCTAGTTGTAACACTGATGTGTACACATCCCAAGCAAATTTAAGCCAAACGAAGGCACACACACACACACACACACACACACACACACACACACACACACACACACACACACACACACACACACACACACACACACACACACACACACACATACATACCTACCTACCTACCTACCTACCTACCATTTCAATTTTATTTCAAAATTATTGCAATATTGTTTGCCCTTACATTATTATCGCCCTCTTTGTTGGGGAGTCAAAATAAATGCAAAAAACCAAAGAGTTTGGAGGAGTGCGATAACGGCATTTTCGAGTTCAAATCCCTATCCGGTCATTCTGTGGTTTTCCGCAGTCCCTCCAGGCGAATGCCGGGATGGTTTCTTTCAGTGGCCACGGCTGAATTCCTTCCCACTTGCTCCCTTAGATTAGACCCTCCAGTATCCCACCTCCCAGGCTTCACCTGGAAGGAATGAAATTTGTTTGTAAAATGAAAAAAAAAAATCATTTTTATTCTCTGTGAAAAACATCAACTTACTTGGGGTACCAGTTATAATACGATTGTGAAAAACTCTACGGTTAGCAGGACACATGTTAGATTCATCGCTTGACTTCGAAGGGAAAGGGGGGGGGCAAATCTCAATCGATTGTAGGGTGCAATCACGATTTTGGAGTGTGATAGTCGACCGTTGAGGATAGGCCCTGTTCCGCTGTTTGAGCTACTACTTACTTGGTGTATTGGTGTAATAGCTGACAAGAATACTTTGACGCGATGTTTCGGAAATTAAGACCCTTCACATAAATCTTGAATCTGTAATAAAACTAATATTATGCTAGAATGGAATCGTGGAAATCCATGATTACCCCCTGTGATGGTCGTCTTGTGAGCACGCCATTTGTTCAGTGGTCAGGTGACAGGTGGCCGGGTCTATTCTGGCAGAGTGCTGCCTGCAGTGTACAGATATCACCAGCTACCTAGCGTGTCTGTCTGTCTGGTAACTGGGTCACCGTGCAACACGAAGCAGACACACCAGCTATAAAGTCGGCACTCAACAGATGGGCTGACAATTTGGTGGGATGATGACACAACCTGCGATCAGTTGACTAATATGCGATCATCCAGTGAAATACTTCTGCCATCTATGTATTTGCGTATCAGTGGCTTATTAGATAAGATTAAGGAAATAAAAGTACAGCAATTACGTGTCCCATAAATAGAAATGTATTCATCAAGAGGAGGTGGAGAGCATCATAACGATTCAGGATTCCGAGAAACCCATCACCAGAAACGTCATGACAAAGTGGTAACAGAGATACAAGAAATGAAAGGACATGAGGCAGACATTTATTCCATTTCACGATGTTAGAAGACATGTTCGAAGTTTCCACCATTACTTTCCATGCATGCGTTATCGAAGATTGACAGTCAGGGTCGAAAATACTTGAATTTTGTTCATAAGCGTAAATATTATCGCCTTCAGTATTAGCAACCGTCATGAAGCGAAAGATGAATGTATATACCCTGTATCAGTTAACAGGGTACCTCGGTGACTGGTCTTCGCTCGGCAGCTTTCGATTTCTGTTCAATATGCACGATTTTGAGTAAAGTTCGATTAAAGTAAAACGTTTTTCTTGAAGACTTCCTAGGCATTTGAGGTGCGCAGTTCCTTGCTCTAACCAAAGAGGAGCTTAACTGACATCAGTAGGCTTACTGGTACCTGAAACTTCTACGAGATAAAGATACCAAATACAAGTTTTTTAATTCGTGTTACAAACTTGAAAAGCAAAACGTTATCTACATTTGAAATTTCATCCAAATCGCTAGTGCCATTTCCGAGGTCGTCTGGTTTACCACCTAATAAATTACTTTTAAAGAAAAAATCTATTATTGTGTTAAATGCAAATCTTAATGCTAATCAGGGATTAATTAATGGTGCGAATTTGTGGTAACTCACGTAGACGATTACACCATCAGTGTTAAATTCATTAACTCTGATAAAACTATTCTCATACCTCGCATTAACTTCACATCTTCTCATCAACCGTGCATTTCCAAATGATAAGAAAACAATTCCGAATAGAAGTAACCTTCGTTATGAACATTAATGAAGAACAAGGTCAGATGCTTCAAAAGGCAGAATTGTATTTAACAGAACCTGTTTTTTTCGTATGGACACCTGTACGTGGCTTTTTCACGAGTTTATAGATCTTTTAATATCTATTTTTGTGTTAAAGACATACGGGGTCAAAAAGTCAACGATGATCACATTATAACTGCTAATATTGTTTTCAAAGTAAAGAAGATTGAAAAAAAAGGACATCTGACAAAGCAAATATTTTTTTAATATTTTGCAATTAAACGTATATTATTTAAATATAACTACTTTTTACAGGTAAAGTGATATTTATTACTTCTCTCCAAAATAAAATATCTTTCATTAATAAATACTTGAATTTACTTATTTCCAAATTATTATATCACCATTCGGTGACTGATCACGGTACTATTCGCACAGGTCAGCTAGTATACAAGAATAGTTCGTTTTAAGATATGAATTCCTTGTTGTAACCAACGAGAAACTATTAGTAGGTTTTCTGGTACTGAAACGTCTAAGAGATGGCGTTAGAGCCGTTTCAGAGATACCAAATACAAAAATTGTTCGTGTTTTATAAAATAGCGTTAAAAAGCAAAACTGTATCTAAATATGAAATTTCATCCAAATCGTTAAAGCCGTTTCCGAGATACCAATATATATAAAGAAGAAAGTGTAAGATACTCTGTATCAGTTAACAGATACAGTTCTCGTTGTTAGTTTTATGGCACGACATTTGTTGCTAAACCTATGTTAACTTTTTTGGTTTATGTCCAATAAAAAATATAATTTGAAAATTAATTGGAAACTTAAAGAAAGAAGATGCTTGTGAAATGACAGGTAAGGAAAGAAAGAAGTGTGTTGAAAACTCCCGCAGAAAGAAAGACAGGATGGTGTATCACATTTTGAGACATGCAATATGGTTAATTTGTTCTTCAAACATGCAATGCTTGAGGAATATCTGGTAGTGAATCGCGGAGTAATAATAATAATAACTTCGGATCCTTAGGCAGTCCGCCACGTAGTAAGCTATTGGTCGGAGCTCCAGTAAATTGGGCCGGGAACGCCCGATTTGCCCCGATGCGAGCCGATGAAATTATAAGACATGTATTTTAGTCTCTTAGCTTTCATTTAATTTGCTTATTGATTCGTAGCATTTTATTTTAAATTAAATACGTCAATTTAATTAAAAACACATGGTGAAACTTTGCGACTGAAAAGACTTGTAATAAAACTGTTCTTTACGATGAAATGAAGTCCTTCCCGTCGATGCCAATTTTCAGTCACTTCCCTCACACTCCTCGGCCAGCTTTAGAAATTTATATTGGACATCAGACTCGAAGTTAAGACAGTTAAAAGTACGAGTTAAAACGTGGGAGATTTTTTTTTTATTACGTTTTATTTGCTTTTTACGTTCTGTCGTATCATCTGTAGATGGGTCATTACGTCATTATGCGTATGTCTTCGTTGTGTCTTTTTTATGTATATGTATTCGTTTATTGTGTATTTTAAAACTTATAACCTTATAACCCAGAAGAACTATTTTTGTATATTAAATTTTATATGTTTTTACGTGTTCACTGTAACTGTAATTTCTTCATTATATTTTTTTTTGTGCTTTGAACACAGTGTTCTGGTTATTTCTTCGTAGTAGAATTGTTAGTAATATTAGTTTTAGGGTTGGTCGAGGCCGCATATATCGCGATAAATACCATACCCAAAGCACGGACCTAATATATATTATTATTAATTATTGCCCTTGAGGACAGTGTTTAAACTCAAATTTTTCATGATTATTCAGTTTTTGTTTGTTTGTATTTGTCTTCTTCGTCTTCTCTTCCCAAAACCTCTTCATACGTTCACTGTGTTCCTCTTTCCTTTGTTCTGTCCATTTTGTTCCCGTTTTCTTCTGTATTTTAAATTTTGTGTTCATAATTATGTTCCTGAATTGTCCAATTTCCTGTGTTAGTTCCTTGCTGATCCTTGGATGATTTAAGTTCTCTTCTATTTCATGGAATCAATTGGTTTTCCTGAGCGAACCATTTACGACATCAAAGATCCTCTTTGTGACTCTTGTGTTGTTCATTCTCGGTAAATGTCCCTACAACTGTAACCTGCGTCTTTTGATTATGTTTGTCAGTCTGTCTGTATGTTTGTATAGTTCTTTCGTTGGTCTTTTCATTCATATGCTGTCTTTATGTATTGCTCCAAAAAAATTTCTAAGGATTTTGCGCCCAATTTTTTCCGCTTCCGTGATGGCTCAAGCGCCAATCGTGGTTGTTTCTGATGCATAGAATGCTCTGACAGTACCACTGTGTTGTAATGTCTGAGTTTGGCCTGCCTTGGTATATTTCTTTTGTTATAATATGCCCACGTGCAAAATATGTGGAGCTGTTTCGCAGCAGTGGACAGTTTTGATGTTGCCGTCTGCCGCGGCGTACGTTTGCGTGTGCAATTTGCCGCGGCGCTCACGAGAATCGTGCCAGTGAGCTGGAGGCGGGCGTCGCGGCGCGGCGCGTCGCTCTAGGCGCCATAAATACCTGCGGGACGCCCGGCCGTCGCGACGCCGGCCCGGCAAAAATCAATGAGACTACGCGGCGCCGAGGCGAGCTGCGAGCCGCGGCGACTGTCTCGTCTTACAACACGCTACACGTGACGTCAGCGCACTGAGATTTAACCCACCTGACCTGCTGCACCCGATACTGTTACAAACTGATTTTTGGTGCATTTCCAAGTATTTGGTTTACATACAATCTGAAGCTCGGTCCTTACAAAATCGAAGTTTGTACCTTCCATCTTTAGTAGCACAGAAACAAAGAGAAAACTTGACATAAGAGGCCATCCATAATTTACGTCACACCTTGGGGGGGGGGGGGCGAGGGGTTCAACAAAATGTGACATCGTGTGACAAGGGGGGGGGGGGGGGACGTGTCGAACTTTGTAACATCACATGCATAATTTGTATCACTTTTTGAATCGTGGCGGAAGATGAAGATGATGATGTTGACACATCGAATGTTCCCAACAGTATCGAAATCAAGAATGAAGTTACTATTATGCCAATAATAAACAGTATCATGGAATGGGTTCAAAATCCATGGACATATGACGACTCAATTTTGTATCATTAATTCGATTTTTTATATATTTTTATATTTTCTTAAATGTTTGATTTATTGTTGATATGATTTTTTAACTAGAAATACATAAATTAGTTTGGAAGTGCTGTTTTAATTTATAAATTACAATTGCAAAATATGTGACGTCACACCAGAGGAGGGGGTGGGGGGTCACACAAATGTGACAACCTGTGACAGGGGGAAGGGAGGGGTCCAAAAATTATGAAATTCGTGTGACGTAATTTGTGGATGGCCCCTAATGTAGCGTGAACAGGACTGCTGCTTCGTGTCCCAACAAAGAATCTGGGCGTTGAATTTGTTCGACTATTCTGATTGAAGCAAGGCGGTCAGCATATCAGAGGTAAAGCGGAAAGTGTGTCCCTAAATTGACAACTACGCGTTCTTGGCACATGAGTTCTGCATTTCATTCGCTGGGTAAGCAACTATGTTTCGAGGAGCTCTACCCGTACCAAGCAAGTGCACTTAGCTGTCGATGAAGGTGAACGTTTAATTATTGCTTATCTCATCCCGACTAAGCATACCTACTCTTCGATCATCACTGTTCGTCCGCGCATCTCGAGAGCTGAAGCAGGGGAAATTGTGGCGAGATGCCAGACAACAAATCCACATAGCCCAGTTATTGGAGTACTCGTATCTGGGGGTCCGCGAACTGTTGATAATTCTAATCATTCCCCCCCCCCCCTCCCCATCCGCAAGTTGAGAGACCTATGGAAATTTTCTTTTTGTTTTGCCTAATTAATTGGAGTCCTTTTCCGTAGCGAAGTCTGGATTTAAATTAACATATAGTTTAAAATATTGTTTACTTTATTAATTAGGTTGACCGGTATAGTTGGCGTATTTACCCGTACCCTATTTTTATTCCCACAAAACGTTTGTACGAAGTTTCATAAAATTAGCGCCAACTTTTTCGGAATTAAAGCAAACCTAGATTCACCCACCCCCTACCAAGAAACGGGTGGGTTGAAGTTTATTTGCACGTACACTATTTTCATTCATGCGAAAAGATTCATGTATATCAAGCTTCGTTAATTTGGTTAGAAATTGCATTAATACATTACGAAACAACGCTAGATTATGTTAGAAACTCACGTTTGATTCAATTGCGAAGTGAATGGATATACGTTTTGCTCGAAACGCCAGATTCAGCCTTTTATACAAATATAAAAAGTGAACCAGGAATAATATTATCGTAAACGGAAGACTAATGGCTGAAGGCCAGAGATATTGTCCAGAGATCGTGCTTAAATAAATCTCTGATGTTATTGCGGCTATTTATGGCGTTTAAAAATTGATATCCCGAATTAAAGGAAAGAATACTTCAAGTTTTGTTTAGTGTGCAAAATAGTTATTACTGTAAAATTATCTTATTGCTTTCATTAAAGGCTATTGTCAGACACATTGTGTTGTGTGTTTAGTGCGAAGTATGCAACATCTAATCCTTCCAACTTTGGGATTTGTCATTATACGTTCAGAATTTCGTTTAATGCTCTTGCAGTATTTAACGTTGAAACATAAGACATGTCAAACAACTGAATTGAGATTCTAGGCTTTAAAATGGTGAAAACTCCATCGAAAACTGCTCCGTAGTTTCCGAGTTTTTATACGACCAATATATCCGGCTTTGGTTTTATATCTATCTATCTATCTATCTATAGATAGATAGATAGATAGATAGATAGATAGATAGATAGATAGATAGATAGATAGATAGATAGATAGATAGATAGAAGAAGATAGATAGAAGAAGATTTAAGATTTCGCAAAGCAAACACACTCCTGTTGTGATATAATTGATTTATTATTACAGTCTTCCTTCCAACCAATCACCACTCGTAAGCATTTTCTAGGCAACATGGAGATTATTTTAAGTGGTGAGGGTAATATTTGAACAACACGAACCACTCACTGCTGGCGTGTATATTGGATAGCCAGCTAAACTCGCTAAGGCTTCCTAGAGCCGACACAGCGGGAAACGGAAACCTCGCTCTCGTCACAGCCGCGACCAGATTCCTACAACGCATTATCGTCTTTCACGACCCGACTGTATATTCTAACCAACTAAGCGACTTCCCGTTGATGGAACGTTCTCCGCTTTATCTTTATCTTTGCCCCCTCTCCATCGTTTTCTGGCGAAGGATGAGAAGCATGTCAATCCAGGGACACGGAAACGCAATATGCAACCTTTGCTTGCAGAAAGTATAGCTGAAAGAAGAATTGGAACCTAGCATACATACCTCTAATGGAGCTTCCACAAACTACGTGGCTCCATTTTGGCCTCGTTTTGAACCCTCCTCCGCCCATGTAGCCTGACGTGCCTTTTGCTATGACAACCTCCGCCACCCCTTCCCCCGCTGCCGTGCGGAACGTTAGTTTCTTTTCATATTAATTCCGGAAAACATTTTGCGCTGTTTTCTCTTAATACAATGTCGTTAAAAAAATCTTTTTTTTTTTTTTTACTTATTGCTTTGCGCCTCGTCTACGTCGAGGTCATTAGATGCGGGATGGGAGTGGGTACAAGGAACGGGAAGGAATTCGGCCATGGCCTTTTTGAAGGATGCATCTCGGCATTCGCCTGGAGTGATTTGGGGAAACCATGGAAAACCTAAATCTGCATGCCCAGACGTGGATTCGAACCGCCGTCATCCAGAACGCGAGGCCAGAACGCTAACCGCTCACCCACCACGCTCGGTAAAAAAAAAAATCGCCTATGCAATAAACATGACCGATATTTACTTTATATACTTTTCAATAATTATTAATGTGCTGAAATTAGCTATTTCTGCAGATGATCAGTCATTGGGAAAACATGTTTCGCAGGTACAGTCAGGGATCCTTTTGTTCATCTCATTCATCATTGTTTATTAATTGATAAAATGAGAAAAAAACTATACCTGCTGCGTAAAAAACCCGAGATGAGGTAATTTTTTTTGTTTTGCTGCAGTCCTGTACCGGGGAATGATTCTTTTTCCTGCTTAAGGGTTTTTCACAGCTCATGGACGCCGTTTTTCATTTTAAAAATTCACCGGGAAAACATTTCCGGTGAGCCTCGTAAAGTTTATTGTACAGCGTCACTTCACGTTACATTTAGTTCTTGAAATAACACTTCAGCGATCACTATAATAAAAGTTACACTGAAATTCAGTTGACAGAACAGAATTAGAATTATTTTATCAACAAGTGGTGTGGTGACAGGTGGGCGATCCGAATCAAAATAGCTATTTTCCAAACATCCTTATGTTTTCCGGCGCGTAAGGCGCCGTCTCGTGTCGGTTAGTTGAAAAGCTGCGTATTCGTGCGACCCGAACACTATGACTTCATGTCATCCACATGCTATTGTGTATTCTGTACCCTATCTTAGATGGATCAAAATTAATGAAAAATCACATACCTTGGTTCGGATGCCCCCTCTCCTCTTCCTCCACGTTGCCCAGCCTAGCTTTCTACCAAACCCCTCCCTCCCCTCCTTGACCGAGCCTCGTAGCTCAAGTACGCTACTTTATATCAAATGGAATTCGCACAATCGTCTTAGGTCTGGCGAACAGAAATATTTTTTTGACAAATGAGGCAGATGAATGAGAGATTTTGCAGATTCCAAATAATGAACGTATCATCTTGGTGTGCTGCAGTTTTAACAATTAGCGTACTCTACTGCCTTTTATTTGTAAGTTCAGGCGTTATCAAGTCAGCATACGAGATATTTAACGGACACAGGCAATATTTACCTGTGGACGTTTCATCGTCGTTTCTTCATCAGATTCAAAATACTTAGGAATCGCATCTGAAATATTCTGAACTTGTAAAACGCTTCAAGGCCATTATTCTATTCGTTGACGGGCTTATACAGACACTAACTGAACTTCTATTTCTTCACACAAACCTGGTCGATCGTGCTACACTAAACATACCACCCTGTCATTCAGTCTGGTCGTGCATTTGACGAATTTAACATTCAAGGCCATTTTTCCCTTTTTCGAACTGTCGTACTCGTAACCCGGCCTCTTGTTCGAGGAAATTAGCGATGCCTTCCACCACGGATCCTTAAAAAACTGGCATTTGGCTTCGAGGCACACAGCCAACACTATGTATTTATGTAATTCGCAAGTATTTATGGGTGCACTCCGTGTATACTAGACTCATCAGGATACAGACGACACAAGACAAACACTTACATGTCCGAGGACGGACTCGAATCGGCGACACCTGCAAAGTGAGGCTAGTACGCTACGCTGCCGTAGTCGGCTCCAAGGAGCTTTAGCAAATAGTTTCCTGTAATAATCTTACTCCCCGATCATTGCCTTTTCGGCATTGACTCGTTTGCGTTGCCAACATCGTCTCGCCAACGAGTTTTCGTTCACCTCTTAACGCTGAACTTCAATGTTGGCTCCAGCCGCATTTGAGTTTGCGGCGGTATTATTTCGAAAGGCTTACACCTTGAACAACTACAATTGTTAGCTTATGGATGCGATATTTATTTTCGTTCGTCTGTCGACAGACTATTGATTCTTCTCAATCCATTTCAGTCTATTCACTTTCTAGAGTACAGGTTCACAATTCTGTATCAACTTAAATTCTGCCATCAAAGTGATATTAATTTTTTATTTTTGTTTTCATCTACTGTCAGTTACCAGTTCATTAAATAATAGCGAAGGTAATCCTCAACATCTATCCTATCTTTGTTATTTAGTATAAGAAAATGGGGTATAGAACTTGAGATAATAAAAACAAATTGCATAATGAGAGTGATATTGTGCATATGCAGCCAGTCTAATAATTTAAACCTTCTTGAATCCGAGAATAGATAAAATATCGTAAATAATTCTACGGACACGGGATATCGTATCGAATTACATGCCACCGCATGTATAATGTCTGTTGCCGAAATATTCATGGCTTTTATATAATTTGGCTCGTATGCTTGTCGTTTATAATGCTCATAGCTAAGTACCAGTGGGATATCCATTTTACATAAACAGTTATTACTAATTTATCTTTTGTTTTGATATCCTTAATCAAACGATAATTAAATTTATAACACTGCCAGCGGACTACCTGTCCCATCTTCAATGACCAAAGGCTGATAATCACTGATTTGTAGTAAGGTTTCCACGTGAAATGAATTATATATATATTACTTTAAAATTGAATGATTACGCAACAGTGAGAGGGGATGTCATACGAATGTGAGTACTAGTGATAAAAGAGCGTCCATAAACTGCGTAGCTCCATTTTGGCCTCCTGTGAACCCTCCTCCCCCACACATATCCCGACGTGGCTTTAGCCTCTATCCCTTCCCCCGCCCCTCCTTCTCGCGTAACACGTAGCTCTTTCCCTTATTGATTCCAAAAGGCATTTTGTGCTGTTTTCTCTTGTCAGACTATCATAAATTACCTACAGAGATAATTAAATGAAGGAAATAAATATTCACATGCTGTTGGGTGTTCTGTACCTTATTTTATAGGTTACAAATAATATGAATGAAAAGTTACGTGGCTTGGCTCGGGAAATCCCCCCCCCTCTCCCCACATAGCCCCCCCTCCCCACAGATCGAGTTAAGTAGTTTATGGACGCTCCCTAAGGATGCGGAAGGAGGAGCAAATGTCTAGAAAATTTGTGTGACGCGATTTATGATCGACTCCTAAGTCGATTTTCTCCCAATTTATGATTGTCGACTCAAACTACTCTGATGTAGGCAAGTGATCAAGACCCTACGCTTCCTTCGAATTCGACTATTACCTGGTTGAGAGATTCGTATTTGCGCTTTGTGACCTTGTAGAACGGTGTAGTGATCGCGCGACTAGCATTGCGTTCCGACGGTGATGGTATCGTAACGGTCGTGATGCTACTGAGAATTCGTAACCTTGCTATCTCTGACAGGCTGCGGAGTTGGAATGTGTTTAACAAGTTATGCCACCGCTACGGGAAGGCTAGAGTTCTAACTGCCACCTACTCTGCTCGTATTTCGTGCCTTCTCTTCGGAGAGGGAGCGCTAAATGCAAATCTCGGCTGTCTGTATAACGTAATCCTTTAAGTAACCCTTGTCATATTCCGCGAAATAAAGCTCCATGCTTTTATCTTTTTGGGTCAGCACTGGCCTCTCTTGGTGTTCTTTGTGCATTTCAAATGCAAAGTAACATGCTTTTATTCCATTTTGCTCTGTTTTTCTGTTTGAAGACGAGGGAGATAAAAATTTACCTCATCTTTCTTGGTTTGCATCATAGTGTTGCATGACCTACTAGAGCACTACAGAGCATTGTATAGAGAAAGCTTGTTTTGATGGTAATCGGCGTGTTACAGAGTGGATTGCGTGTTTTCGTAACAGACATGTCATTAACTTACATTTCTGTTCTAATCAGTACAGTTCAAGTCTGTCAAGTACCCTTATAGTTTTGTGACGAAATGCTCAATACCACTAGAAGTACCTTCGGAATGCGCTAGTGTAGCTCTTGTATATTAGTACGTGTTCTTCAGTTTCAATTGAAGGAAAATAATTGATTCCTATTCGCCTTGCCTCTAATCGCATAACTTCTCGATGTGGTTTCTATCCATTCCGCGACGTAACTACGTTTTTGTTACTATGGTCGTGGTTTTCGTCTATAATGAGGTACTTTATTTTATTTATTTTTTTTTTTATTTGAAATAAGAAAGTCCCAATTTCGCTAACGTGCATAAATTTATTACCGCTACCGTAAATAGTAGACAAGTTATTTAGCTATGAGAAAAATTTTAACGAAATATCTGAAACACCTCTTGATTCGAATTTCCGGGTAACCAAGAAGCTAATGAACATATAAATGCAGCTCCTACAACAACACTGTATACTTAGTTTCCACCAATACGCCAAACTAATACATCACCAAATATCTTCTGCTTCGTGAGAACGAATTTTTTAAGCGGTGGTAGCGGATTGTGGCAAGAAATAATGAGAAGGAATTTTGTCAAGGCCTTTTGAAGAAACCATAGAAAACCCGCGTCCTACCGCGTCCTACAGAATGCGAGAATGCCATGCTGGTATGAAATTTTATTTTTTTATCATACATTTACATGAAGGTGTCGAATTAATGTGAAATGCTCTTCAGCTATATCACGTTATCAATAAAAGTGATTGCAGTCTGAAGGGAGGCACCCACTCAGAGACCTCTGCAAGTTATTTCAGCTAAGAGTTCCGCTTTCCAACTCGTCTCTGACTCCCATTCCACTAAAAGAAAAAGAAAAAGTTCTTGAACAAGTAAGTTGTGCTGATCGTTCTGGTGTCTAGCCTTACTCAGATTAAGAAATTAGATCGGGGCAGAAACATATGGATGATTGCATTATAGCAGTGCAGACGCTGATGACAGAAAGGAAAAGTTAATACTCTTGTACATTTAACGCGTTTTTCACTCCTAACCGACAATTCGTTCTTGGTGCCGTGACAAAATTCCAGGTTTTGATATGGATGCTCTTTACTGGTTCTTTGGGAAAATGCACGCACGTTGAGACGAAATCTAAATGCAGGCGTGGTTAGCGCTCACTTGGTGATATAATCGTCACTATTTTCAAAAATGACTTGGATCAGTTTGGATCAAATCAAAAGAGGCAAAGTGTATCTGCCTTGTGCCAGCCGTGAAAAATCAGAATAAACACTACCTAGACATTGTGTGCATTAAGTTATATATATATATTCCGTGCACTCAGTTTTTCCCTCATAAGCTTCACCAACAAGATTGCTGTAATCGCTTATTCGTTTAACTTTCTCTCAGGAGAATTTGGTACATTTACAACAGCCATTTAGATTTCCGTTTCGATTTGCTTCTGGAATTTAATTGTGGATGTTCCGATTTACACCCTAAACCATACCCGTTGTCTCTTTTAATGACCTCTCCTGGTGAGTTGGCAAACAGTACGTTGACTTTGAAACTGGTGACTCGGCCCCAGCTGTTGAGAATCGGGGTTCCGTTTTCCAGCTAATGATTGGCCCCTGGGAACAATGGGCCATTATTGTCGACAGAAGGGCATCGAGCATGAAATTGTTTCCCTGCGAGGTACAGCAACTTCCTCTCCACTGAGCTGCGTCATTGTGTCTGTGACAGTCACAGGAAGGCGCTAGCGGGGTTTGCCAACGTTTTCAACGGATTCTCAAAGGCCCTACAATTCGGAAGAGCGATACCCGGATTGTTCGCCTATAGAACCTTATCAGGCGCCTAGAGCAGGGATGTAACGGAGCTCCGCATCCGCAAGTGCGGAACTTCCGCGTTAAATCCTACCTCCGCTTCCGCATCCACATCAGCAATTTTTATTGCGCATGTATAGTGAAGGTTTTGTTTACATTGTAATATGTATTGATCTTTTCTATTTATACGAGATTCGGTACATCATCGCTTATCTAACAACGTGGTTGTTTTTTTCTTGGAATCTTACATAAAAGTAACAATTAACTGAACGATGTTGTTACCCAAGCGACAAATTTACTGGTTTGAACTTGCATATAAAGTAAAGTGGCCTATTCACGATCTAACTTGTAGGACCGCCGTGTAGAACTACCGTAGGATGCACTCACTCATTCACGCTACTAGAAGGGGTCCAACAAAATGTTCCAAACAATCCTTCCCACTCATACTTTATCGCGGCTCACTAGGGTCCTTATCGCACACTCATATGATGTTTCTTCCAAACATGATCCAATGCCATAGCTGTTTGGACGGCAAGGACTGGTGTTTGTCTGGAACTCCGACGACATCCAACACGTCCTACATTTAGTCCTGCAACTCCTTTCACGGCCCATCAAGATTCCTTTATTGGAAAATCAGATCATCGTAGGTCCTACAATTTGGACTGTGAATGGGCGGGCCTGTAGAGCGGTGGAAAGGCGGATGGCGGGCACCGAGATGTGCGGTGGCGCTACCATGTGCTTGACGCTTGAATTAGTGGAGCCGCGAACACCACCAAGTTCATATGACAAAGATTTTTTTTTTTTTTTTGACGTCAGCGTAATTATATGTAAATAACTTAACTCACTTGTGAAATCATCCCCCGTTTCTTGTTATTGAAAGATGAGGTAAAAAATAAATCAATATGGCAATATGTTATGGAAATAGACTTCACTTATGGAAATTAAGGATAAAAAATATATCTATTTTTATTTTAAGTTTATTTTTGATATTAAAGTCATAATATTAAAAATTTATTTTTCCACATCCGCCAAAGATGACCTTCGTTACAACCGTAGTCTAAACGCCTGGTACATTTAGAAATTCTTCACCTTTTCCAAAAGGGAGGCAGGGAGTAAAATAAACCTGTTCACAATTTGTTTTTCCAAACAATCAAACCGTTTTATTATATTTCATTTGCAAAGAAGTAATTTTATCAATAAAATTTATAAGAATAATAATAGAATACCGGTAGGTATTACACTATGAAAAAAAAAGTAAGTTTAAAGAAAGCATCTTGGGATTCAGAAGAATTAGAGCAAAAATTACTTAACATTTTCTCGACATGACTCAGGAGTTTTAAAATATCTTTAACGCTATGAAAATAAAAATGAGAATGATATATGGTAGGAAATTCAAAAGATTGGATCAATAATGGAGAGAACATGGCCTCCTAGTCTTCTGTTCATAACTGAAATCACCAGCATCTAGAGAATTGTTCGGAATGGGAAACTGCGAGAAATGATATCATCGGAGTAAACAAGCATGAGCCATCGAAACATCAGCGAAATATTGACAAAAAATGAATTAAAGTAATTTATTTAGTCTAGCCCTTAAATTGATGAAACGAACTTAATGAAAACGAAAAAGAAAGAAAACACCGCTTATCACAGATTACGGAAGAACGACACAGAAACACAAAAATAGGACGTCGCCGACAACACTGATCACGTTTCGTTGTTTCGTCTGTGATTTTGTGTCCTCAGAAGTTCTACTATTTTTTTTCCCCTCGCCGCTAACCGTTTTCTGGTTTTCCTATGATTTTATTTTTTCTGTCACCATTTTTCACGAATTCCTTGCCTTCTCTTTTCGCTTTACAATTTTTCATGATTACCTCCTCTAGTTGTTCATTATTCCTATTTTTTTTAAAAATCATATATGGTATACTACTTATTGATTGTTTAAATGTTTCCTTGTGATTCCCTATTACTTTTCATCTTGTTCTTTGCTTATGGGAGATTTGCACTGGAAACGTTTTTTGTACAGCATGTCTACCAGCTGTTTTCTGTCTCATACTGTCTTCATGTTTTGTAACACTTCTTTGTTTATTTTTAGTCATGTTCGCTAATCAGCGGTTCCCGGCAGATCGAATTCTGTTGGATATGCAGTTGATTGCATATGAGAAGGACTTCTTGCGGAAATCGTTTTGTACAGCCCTGGTTTCCGGCCCTCAGGAGTCGGTTCTTGTGTGGGCGGTAGTGATACTTAGTTAGTCTGCTTCCTGCCGCCCCCACACATATGGTTCTACTCAACTTCTTCCGCCACCTCAAGTCTGCTTTCCATCAACGTCGCGCAGTAAGCGCGAACGCTGTGCACGTTCGAAGCGGCAGTAAATACGATACAGTGTTTAGTAGTCTTTGACAGTTACATAGTCTTACCCTTGAAACGGAATCGTTTATTGTGGACTATTAGCTATCAGTGTATTAACTTCTCTCTATGGGCTGGCTGTATGTGCCAGAATAAATCGAAGCATTCTGGATGTACAATTTATTTCGATCTCAGAAATTAGGCGTAATTTTTCCGACATAATCTCATTGCTTTTCGAAAAGTGTGAGGACGAGCATTGTCATAGTCCCTTTGATAACATTCTTTGTTTCGATATTGAGTCTTCAGTGAATAGGACACTGTCTGTAACAGTGGTTGATTGTTGAATTTCTGATGAATAAATGGAGACTTGTACATCTACCAACAAGCTTTCATATTCGGTTATTACAAAATGTTTTAGGCTGAGCTAAAATTAACTTAGTCAACAACCCTAAGGTTCGTTAGATCTTCCTGAAGGAGGCATGTTAAGACATTATATCATATGGAGGGCCGCCAATTCCTTTGTTCTGGAACCTACAACGTGGAAACCGATCGTGGTGGGTGAACGTTTAACGTTCTGGCCTCGCATTCGGGAGGACGTGGGTTCGAATCCCCGTCCGGGCATCCAGATTTGGATTTCCATGGTTTCCCCAAATCACTCCAGGCGAATGCCGGGATGCTTCCTTCAATAGGCCATGGCCGAATTCCTTCCCATTCCTTGCCCCCATCCTTGCCCCCCATCCTTTCACGTCTCTAAAGACCTCGATGTTAAAAAGAGACGTAAAGCAGTTAAAAAAAAATGCTATTTTTAAAACATTATTTCCTATTTCTCCATTTAATTTTTGTGCACTCATTCTTTTATGTTCCTTTCTCCGTATATTATCCTACATTTCTTAACTTTCCATGATGTATACATGGTCCTTGCAGAGCAGTCTCCTCTTATTCAGATGTTTTACATTATTTTCGAATGTTTCTGTTTTGCTGTTCTGTCCCGTCGCGTATCGCCTAGTGTTTTTTAAACGACTTAGCGTTCATCATCTTATTGCTCTGGTGTGTGTTGTAGCTTCTCCATTCGTCATTGCAGGTCTCATGTTGTGTTGTTACGCATACCATCAGCTATGTTTGCATACATACATATCTGATTTCTCAGCTTGTTTACTTTTCTGTCGAATCATAGCTTGTCATTCCTAATCCTAAAAAGCCGATTTTCATTATATGGGCCAGTTTTTTTCTTCTATTATAAACTTAATTCTCGCTGGTTTTGCGGTGATAATCATGGCTTTAGTTTCACTTGAAGATATTCCCTTATTGCGCTACTTAAACGTGTTGTGCTTTGTTTAATGTCTTCATTTTCAGTTATAAGAATAGCATATTCAACGTACCACATAGAATTGAAATTAGGTTTACCAAGTTGTGATTTTGTGAGAATTTTCAGTAAAAATACCATGGAATCTTGTTTTGCGAATTTACCTCGCCAACCTGTTCTGTTCGGTGAAATTCACGTGTTTGTTCATGATGAGTTTAAAAAAATTAAAAACCGAAAGGTGGAAGAGAAAGGGAACAAACAAAAGTAACAGAACAGATTTTAGAGTGACCCGCCAATTACTGTCTCTAATTGGCTGCTGGACTCATCCAGGTGTTCCTAATAATTGGACGCGTGAGTAAATTGGAAGAGCTGGCCAAAAAGACCGACGGCTATCAGTCTGTCTATTGGAACACACTGTAAATAATTAAAATGAACAGGCTTGATAGATTTACGAAAGAGTAATGAAGTACCAAGTTATTGAACTGAGCACAGTGCTAAAAAAATCTTTAATCTGATAATTGGAAAAGATTTAATTTTTTTAAAAAAAATAAGGCTCTTGCATCTCTCCCTCTGTTGATAATACCTGCGGAACAGGAAATTATACTTAACCACGGAAATCACAATGGAAGTTGAATGTTTCTACAATGATCCGGATGTTTGGGATTGCAGTAAATGGAGGTTGGCTAATTTCTGGCAGTCTTTGGCTTTGCCTGGTTATTGACGTGGTTTCGGAAATGTGTTGTGTTCATGTTTTGAATTGGGTAACCTTTTCGGATTTTCAAAGAGTTTGAAGAGGTTATTTTCCAGTTGCTCATAACTTCATATTCACTTATCATGTACAGTTTGTAAATCAATACTGTTTGTCGGTTAGTACACAAGGATGGTGTAAGTACACAAGGATGGTGTTCACGAAGAAACTAAACATTAAAACATTTCGAAAGTTTGACTGCAAATTTTCTGAGAGCCTATTTGCGCTACTTTATCAACTCAGTGATTTACAATGAAAGTGTACAAAACGTTTTTGCGAATTCTCTACGGATGTTAGGAAGTCAATTTAAAAATTGATGACTTCTCCTTTTGGTGATGGGGTAAATAGAATGCTTACTGTTCAGAATTTGGCCTTAGTTTCAAAGAGTTTGACGGTGGATAAATAATAGTACATTATCTTCACTGGTCGTTGTGAAGTGTTGAATATAGTATAGCCGACCCCGGTCGCTTAGTTTCTAGAGCAGTGGTCTTACGTACCGAGGGTTGCCGGTTCAAGCCCGTTCTGGGACATGGCTGGTTTTAATTAAGTGTTGTATTCGCCCTGCGTTGTCTTCTCTATGGAGAGCAATAATACTAGTGTTGAAGAATTAAGAAAATAGAAATATTGACTGTGGTTGGCTATATGGCCAAGAAGGCAATTGCCTATCACATGGGCGCTAATAACCCAGACGTTGACGCGCCCTACAGCAGCAACAACAGCAGCAACAACAACAACAACAACAACAACAACAACCTATCACACGCTGTTCTCCATTTTCTTTTAGGGGTCAAATTCCGAATATTCTCCGCATCAATTACATATATCTAGCCGGATATGGCCGTTCAAGGATCTTCGTTGAGGAGACTAATTTCAGATTGTCTTCTAGAATTGTATCACACCAAATACATCAATGTTATGCATTGCCTTTACCAGATTTTACGATGTTTCATCTTTGGAAGTTTTTGCAAGAAATTACTTTTTATAAGAAAACTTTGACATACAAAAGGCAATAATAAATACTCCACGAACACGTACACTTAACAAACTAGGCGTTATTACAGTTCTAATTTTGGGAGGGCGTAGGTTCGAATCAGCCACCATTCTTATTTCAATTTTTCGTGGCTTCCCGAAATCACTCTTGGTAAATGCCTGGATGGTTTCTTCAAAATACCATGACCGAATTCCTTCCAGTTCTTTCTCTTCAGTCGTACCCAGCCTTTCATTTTGCAGCATTGCATAAGTTTTTGTAATATCACAGAGCTTATTTTTCGCCATTTCGCAGCGCACTGGCCGTTTATTTAACTCTCGGCACTTCGTATTCGATTACTTTGAATATCCCTTAGAATTAAGTATCATTTTAATTAGTATTTGGCATAATTCAATAACCAATCTTTAGAACATTTGGTCATGTTTTTTTTGTTTTCTTTACGATTACGCAAGCAGCATCAGTCAAGAGTAATTCTATATGATTCATATTCATGAAGACTGGAAAGTAGACTAGCGCGAATATGGATGATTGGAGTGATGGAATGATGGTGTATGTGCGACGCTTCTGGATGTCACCCAAATGGATGATATGCGAATGGAGTGATCGTGTATGGCCACCTTAATAATACCTAGATGAAAGCAGAACTTTTCCGATTGTTAACAACAGTTATTTTGTTCTTTTTTAAGTAGTAATTTATTATCTTAACAAGTAAATCTAGGTAAACAAGATTCGATATCCATATATTAAATAATTGTTTTTTATTCTTACTATTTATGTTGGATGTTGTCATAAAATAAGAAATTATGACGGGAAATGTATTCTAGGTTAACAGGGGGCTCGATGCAAAAAAAAAAAAAAAATTATTTTGGGTCCTCAGGCCAGATGGGCGACCTTTTTTTACACCCCTGAATCTATTATAAAATAATTTCCTTCCCTTTGTCGGGGTACGTGTGGTTATTCTTTTTGCAGATCTTTCATTGGAATTGCTGGCAACTGTTCCAGCGGTTGTTGAAAGCATTGTTATGGAAACATAACTTAATCCGCCTTGTTTATCGAAACACTTTTATTCCTCGGTAGGTGGTTGGGAAAAGTAGCAAGAGGCCTATGGAAGGTCACGAACAAGAAGGATGTTAGGGGGCATCCATAAATTACGTGAGGTGAAATAGGGGGGGGGGGGGCTACGGAAATCTCACGTGAGGTTTTGTGAAAAAAATTTTGAACCCTAGAGCTAAAAAAAAAAAGTCTATAAATTGCACGTAAGTCGATTTTAGGCGGGTATTTCGTCGAAAAGTGGGGGTGTGACCGGATTTTGAAGGGTGAGACGTAAAAAAAAGAAAAAAAAGGTCTCAAATTTCGAGGGTGGTTTCCCACGAACCACATCTCACCAGAGAGAGGAGGGGGGGGGGGGGGGGAAATCCGGAAAAACACATCTCGTGCGTTCACTACCCTCACTCGGTCATAATGTTACCACTAGTAACTGGTGTTCTGTGGGAAGCAAAAAATTTACATATGTGGTTTTTTTTTCACCTCCTTGTCGTATAATGCAGCCATTTTTATACTTGATACTACAGGAAAAAGTAAGAAACTAGCAATAACGTTTCTGCTAATCCGTCGCTTTAATTTTCACCGTTAGAAGTTGGCTTGGAACCAGATGAATTGATTTCGGCAGCAATATTATCTGAGATTTTAATCATATCACTGCCTCATTAGGTTAGGTTTCCGGTTCCAATTTGTGTGTCGGCTTATAACTGCCACTACAGATTAACTCGTTTAATAGCAGCAGCATTATTAAATGCAGCTCGCCTATTGATTTCCCAAATCACTTGTAATTTGACATCACTCTCGCCACAGAGACGTGAACTGCACGCCAAAGATTCGTCAAAATTCACCAAACACATGCTACAGTTTATGGTTTACTTTGGCCGAGCATAACAGTATCGGGAAAGGATGGGAAGAGAGAAACGGGAAGGAATACTGCTATAATCTTTTGAATGAATCACCCAGGCAGTACTCAAGAATGATTTGGGGGAAGTGGAATGGGGATGGATGGGCCTGGTATCAAACCCGCATCTCCAGAATGCCATACTCCACTCTTCCATATTGTACACGGGAAGTTACTGAAGGCCTGGGTTGAAATCTCAGTCATCAATTTGATTATGGTTTCAAGGCTATTTTCCGTAATTAATAATGGGATATAGGTAACGTGACGATACATCCCGCTTTCAGACTGTCTGTCCAGTTGTCCCCAGCGGGAGTAAAAATGTCTCTCTTTCGCAAACAAACCGACAGTTTAATATATCTATCTATTAAGGTCTAAATCAGACGATGTGGTTTTTGCCGCGCGCACGGACCATTGCTGATCACGCAAGGATTTATTAGCAGCAGCTAAGATATGGAAACGTTCGTCGAGTTTTCGCATATTTCCAACTACGTCACAGATCAAAAAATCACTAGCTGGAACGCTGAGAACGTTGCTGTTGAAGACCGTTGGGCGGAATTATTTCAACACTTCCGTGCTAACACACTCAACTGTACGAACTTTCGTTTAAGCATTGAGTACATTATGTTCTACCTGGAAGTAACGCACCTGTCGAAATAGTTTTTTCTCTGATAAATAAAATATGGACAAGTGACAAAACAGTTATATTAAGTGTCGCAGTATTGAAAGCCATTTTGACTACCAATAGTAACATCAACAAATGAGCGCCATTCCGAATTGCAAACTAAACCTGGTATTATGAAACTGTTTTGTTCCGCCAATAAATACAAAACAACTGCCTAGTTAGACGTAACTCATCTATCATGTAATACATTCTACTTATTATAGTTCTTCGTTTATGAACAAAAACTAGTAAAATAAGTTTTTACAAAATTTCTCAGACGTCCGGTTCTGACGAAAAAGATTAATGGTCACGTTAGATATAGGCCTCTTTTCTTCTCCTAACCTACACTTACAGAAACAGCATGTCGCAAATCACATCTTCACAGCACATACGACTCGCTTGCTGTCTTATTGCGTGTTATGCGAACGGTTCTTTGTTCCCAACATGATGGGTGAGAGGTTAATGCTCGGACCTGCTATTAGGAAGGACGTGTGGTCGATCCCCGGCGCAAACATCTCGATGCTAGTTTTACATTGTTTCCCGAAGTCACTCCAGGTGAATGACGAGATGGTTCCTCAAAAACGGCATACTGGAAGAGCACCTTTCCGTTCCCAATTTTCCCGTGGCTCTAATGACCTGGAAGTCTACTAGCCCTAAGGAAAAAAAATATTACTAGTTATGTGGAATGTGGATTCTGTTAAAGGGTTAGGGATATTTCGTGTCTATGAAGAATTTAGCAGTTTCGTGTATAGTAAATTCGTATGGTGTAGTAAGAGATTTCGATTTGCCACGAATTCCATGTCTTTCATGGATGGGCTAGCAGTATAACGTGGAACCTGACCCCCAGAGTGCCCTAACAGAGTAAAACCCTTAAAAATTCGTGATAACAGTGGTATCCTAAAGCCCGGATTATCAAGGATACTAGACCCGCTCTGAGAAGAGCTGAAGTACACCTTATGAAGCGTTGCCATTATATTTCTAATAACAAACATTGATATAGCTTTCGGTATATCGTATTTTTCGAATGGCACGGAGGCTGCGCATACAGAGAGAAAGCAGAGCGCGCCACTAACAAGCAGAGTGGCGCCTCAGATGCCGCCTCCAGGGAGGGGTAGCTTCCTATTCTTTCACGCCACCGAGATTCGCCATATAAGTGGTCGTCCCTCTGCTTTAGTGTGGTGATATACTTAGCGAAGTTATTGTAGTATTTACTGTATGTATCTACGTTGAATAAAGCTATATTATGATCGTAATATGGCTTAGGACTTTTGACTTTCCTTTACTTCGTTCCGAATCACGATATAACAAAAATAATGAAAAGGGGACATCCATATTTTTCTATCAGCTCTGATTAACTTGGAACCTGAAATTCCTTCCCGTTCCATTTTCACTAACTTCTGTCGGCTGTGAAGACCTCCACGTCGACGAGCCGTAAACTCTAAAAAATAAAAGATCGTTTAAAAAGCCAGTGGCAGTCATACGAGAGTATTCTGCAACAATATTCTGTATAGATTTATGGTGAGATTACTCTTTCTTGTATACAAGTCATTCAGAGTTTTGAGTCATAGCTCTTCCTTTTTCTGGCCAATCTTCAGCAGCCGAAAGGCGGTTGATTTCTTTCTACAGTTGGCGCTGCTTCAGAGAGCCGAGTCCAGACTAATGATTTCCGTTTGCGTCCCTCCAATTTCCTCCGGCGATTAAACTTGATTACAGTCGAAATCAAAGACTACCAAACCGTCAGATGTCGGAGATGAAACCAATAGTAAAGAAACGCGGAGAAATACACTTTAGCAAGGTATCCATACGCTCAGTATGAAGATTGCATTTGTGAAGCACTCAACTATTTTGACTGAAATGCTATAAACCCGTATGAGATTCCTGTTTCCATTTTCAGTAAAAGTACTATGTGCAGTTGCCCAAAGAACTAGTTCCTTCTCCTAACAGCAGCGTTCCAAGTGAAATTCGCTATAATTTTTACTTTTTGTTTTGCTTGGTACTCTACGCCTTGTCGACGTTGAGGTCATTAGAAGCGGGACAGGATTGGGAGCAAGGAACCGGTATGAATTCGGCCATGGCCTTTTGAGAAACCATCCCGCTTAGCCTGGAACATTTCCGGAAATCATAGAATCACTATATCCGAATAACGTGGCGGGTGAACGATAACGCTCTGGTCTCGCATTCGGGAGGACGCGGATCGAATCCCTGACTCGCCAACCAGATCTCGGTTTTCCGTATAACTTGGTCCAAAGATTTTTTAAATTTTTTTTTTACTGGTCCTAGGTTGAGAAACGTAGTTTTAAACCAACAAATGCCATAAAAGTATCCTCGTTTTTCTTGATTCGTTCCTCAAATTTTATCGTAAAGCCAGACTTGCTTCTCTTGCGTTCCTTTTTTGCCCTAAACCTAAATTGATCTTCACCTACTGTCTCTTCTACTATCCTTTCTATTCTTCTGTATATTACTGCAGTCAGTAATTGTAAAACATGTGATGTTAGATTAATAGTGCGATAGTTTTCACATTTGTCGACTTGTGCTTTCTTCTACTGTATCTGGTGAGTGATGGACTGGTGGCATGCATGACATTGCGTCGTCTTCCATTGATCAGGTACTGCCAACGCCTCAGGCTGCAACGCACACTTGAACGCCGTCACTGGCTTGCTGAGCAGCAAAATGTAGGGTTTTTGGACGAGTTCCCCTTCAACTTCCCGCAGTGATGACTGCATTATTGTTGGACGCTACCGTGGTATATGCAATAGGGCAGAATACAGTTAGGTCGTGTAGCGAATAAATGTTAAGTGTGATGGTTCGGGGCGCCATTGGCTATAACATGTGGTCTCGCCTCCTACGTATTGAGGGCAATCTAAACAGCAACCACAGCACCAGGGAGGTTTTAGAGCCTGAGGCACTGCCCCGCCTGCATATTTCAGCAGTGGAATGTCCGATCACATGTGGCGGGGAATGTTAAAGCCTTCTTCGAAAAATGACGAGTACCACTGCTTCCCTTACCCGCGCGTTCGCCTGACATGTCTTCTATCGAACATATGCGGGATATGAGCGGCAGGCAAATTATTCTTTCTGGTCATGTTGCAATCATTGCCTATACTTTGTGGACGCGCCTACAAGCCACGTGGCAGTTTGTTCCTCGGCAGCATATCCAGGCTCTCTTTGATTCCATGCAACGACTTCTAAGGGCTTCGACTGCGGCACGTGATGACTTCACACCGTGATGAATTCTCGCTCTCAAAGTGCATACACAATTCTGTAATTCCCATCATTTGTGTATTGCCATGTCCCTAATGTGTGGGAAAAATTTCACTGTGATCACATGTCTTCTCCTTGGCGGTACAGTGTTCAAAAACAGTAGCGTGTAACAGATTTGCGATTTTATATTATAGCTTATTTACATACCAATAAAAAAAAATTGTGCACGTGCCAGGCTGCTATACTTCAAAATATTGTTTATAGAGAAGTTTTATGGACAGTACTGAAGCCTGAGGGTCACCCAAAGCCATAAAATCCTCAGACGCGGCGGTGGAAACGGCGGTGGAAAGAAGTGTGCCAACACCTTTAAAACAATCTCTTACAACCTAACTCCAAAGGACGGCTGCTTCTTTGGGGGCATCCATAATTTGCGTGAGGTGTTTTTCAGGACATCCCCCCCCCCCCCTGTTATGAGACTTCGTGAGATCTGGTCCGACCTCCCGCCCCCTTCTGGTGAGATCTGTTTTTTTTTTTTTTTTTTTTTTTTTTTTTTTTTTTTAAGGTCTCACCCTTCCAAAGCTGATTACACCCCCACTTTTCGACGAAATACCCCCCCCCCCCTAAAATCGACTTTCGCGTCATTTGTAGACCTTTAAACGTTTACAAAACCTCACGTGAGATTTCGCCGGACTCACCACCCATATTTCACCTCACGAAGTTAATGGAAGCCCCCTTTCTACCTAGCCAACAGCAAAAATGTCAAATTACACGCGGTCGAAGTCGTGGGCGTAGTTGGTAGAGAATAAGTATCCTTGAAGGTTACTGAATGTGCGTATTCATAGAAACTGTAACATTGTATACAGAGAAATTCGTAATTAACGTAGAATATAAATGTTCTGCTCACTGTTATGTAACTGTCCACCTCAGAATAATTATAGTATCGTAACTTACTCTTGCTATGTATCCTAACTTAATTAAATAATCTTCATGATACGGTCAATCTAAAAGGGCGTTGACGATCTGTGGTAAAAAGTCCGATAGCAGAAGAAACTACTTTACAGTTAGGAAGTTTTACAATTGATGTCTGTTTGTTAAATAGTAATAAATAATTAGCAGCACTAATTAAGATACCACGACTTACTGTAGGTTATAGATTGGTGACTAGGGACGAAATATAAATTAGTACATACAAAGGGAATATTACACTAGGTAGGTCTAATGTCGTTTCTTAGATACATCTGATATCAAAAATGCTTAAAAATTAACGATTTTTATGGCCGGCCAGTGATAAAAACCGAAATAATATCTTGCCAAATTAGTCCTGTACTTGACGATCTGCGATATGCTAGAGTAAACAAAAAGTGTCGATCCCTTTACAGGTGGAAAACCTCTCTAGAATATAATGTTACAAAATTTTAAGTATGATGATCGGTTTGGGGATAACATGAGTGAATTTTGTTTAATAACAAGGGACCTGTGACAGACGGAAAGTTCATGTAGAGCTCCATTTTCAGTAGGATACTGAATCCTAACCTCCTTCCGGTTCTCCACATCTCACATTGTATATCTAGCTTCCAACGATATTTCTCCTTCACAAAGTCTTGTAAGAGGTCACAATAAACGTATCATAAGACAGTTATTAATTAAAACCACGCATAACCGTCACCATGTTGGAACCTGCGACACTCAGTACGTGAACAACCGTTGCCCTATTCGCTGTGCTGCCAGAAAAGATCGTAAGTAACTTCGTTCAGTTCTACATCTACATATATACTCTGCAATTCACAAAATTGTGGGTGGCAGAGGGTGCTCAGCACCAAAGCTAATCTCTTTGCTGTGCATTCCAATCCCTAATGGTACGAGGGAAAAAAGAATTCATATAAGAATCAGTGCGGCACCTTATTTCTCTAATTTTATCTTTCCTGTCCTTCCGACTCAAATAGGTTGGTGGAAGAAGTATTTCACTACACTCAAAAGTGAAAGTGGGAGAACGCATGTTTTCCAATAAGTTTAAACGAAACGTGTGTCGTCTATCTACCAGAGACTCCCAACCTAATCTACTAATCAGTTCTGTGACGCTTTCATAAGGACTGTAGCAAGCGGTCACGAATCGAGCGGCTCTTCTCTGTACTTTCTCTATACTTTCGATCAATCCCTTACGAAACGGGTCCCAAATGGCACAACAATAATCCAAATGTGGACGCACAAGAGATTTGTACGCTATCTCCTTTGTTTGTTCATTACAATTAATCAAGATTCGACCTATGAATCGCAACCTAGAATTTGCTCTACCTACTAACGAATTAATGTGTATGTTCCATTTCATGTTCCTTTGTACTGTTACTCCCGAATATTTCATAGAATCGACCATATCAATAACTGAACTGTTTACCTCGTATTTCTGAACAATCGGATTCTTTTTGTTAGTTATGCTCATTGTCTTGCACTTTTTACAATTTAGAGTAAGTTGCCACTCAGCGCACCAAGCCAAAATAACATCCAGATCGCGCTGAATTTCTAAACAATCGGCCAAATTTCTTACTTCCCTATAAATAACCGCATCATCAGCAAACAATCTAAAAAGGCTTTTCACTTTGTCTCCGAGATCGTTTATAAAAATTAAGAGTGTTGACCAGATGTGAAAGGTGGAAAGTGCATCTGGCGGCAGTCTGCCTTGGACAACTGACATTCAAGGTGGCACCTACGCTCGAGAAGTTGCTTTCCAAACACCCACACACAGGCAGATTAGTCTCTTACAGGTGAGATTGAAAAGAATGAAAGCAAGCCTGCCTTTTGAAAATACGTACTCGTATGTTCGTAATGACCTAGACAGAATTTTTATTGGGTGCTCATTCCGCCCCTATCATCGCCCCCTTAAACTAACCTGGTAGTCTTATCGGGCTTAGGGAATCTATAGTTTAACGATGAAGCCAAACCACGGAATCTTTCTTGCGTACACAGCAAGCTGTTCGTGAGGTGAGTGTCGGATTACGGCCTTCGAAAATCCCCACCGAGACAGGAATTCGAACCGGGAACCCAGTTAGATGACTTAAGCACCGAGCCACCAGACAGAATACGTACTAAAAATGGCTGAGGAAGAAAAATCCAACATTATTAGATTTTGTGAACCTGGATAATGGATTTGGCAGTATCGACCATGGCTTTGTGCTCTAGAACCCTGATGCTAACGTATAATTCTAAAATCAGCTAAAAGAACAATGTGAGGAATGAAGAGGTATTTAACAGAGCTGGTGACTCACGCGGGCTGAGGAGTCGCATTTATATCAGAAGTGACCTTTTATTGGTCTTATACTGCGCCATAAAAAATATATACCCGCAGCCAGATAAGAAAACAGTTCCCAGAGTCCAGTACGGCGGCGCTTAAAACGCTAGACCAACTCCGTTAGAAACTGTTCAGTATATACTGATAGGTCCTATCGCGGGTATGGTCTGTGTAGTGTTGGTGTGATAGGTACGTTCACTTCCGCATACCGAGTGCGGCGGAGTAGTGGGCGTCCGTCGCTTCCTGGTCGGTGATCCGTGCTGCACCAGCTCTACACTCCAGTGACTGCACATCGCGGCTAGACACGTGCTAAAGCAAACATCTCTGCACCGCTTGGCAGGCAGGGGGGTGGCTGGCCTTATTCGCCACGCGGATGCATCGACTCACATCCAGCTTTCGAATTTTCTCCTCGTTTTAGGGATGACGAAACCGAGACGTATTCTTGTCGCTTATCCGTCTATAGCCGCGTTCCCACGACGTCTTGTAACGAAGACGGGGCGGGACGGGACCTCATTTAGACGAAGTGTAGGGACGAGCGCGCGCCGCAGATTAGCCCTCGCTTACCTCGCCGCCACCTCCCCACCACGTTGCCTAGTGTCGTTTGGCACAGACCACTTTACAGCAACAGAAGGGGTGCGCACATCTGCTGTAAACCGATGGCAACAGCGCTCCACTACGCACACCAGTGATGTTTACCGACACAGAGTGGGTAGCTGCGTCTCGTCCCCACTAGCAGAGGCAGCCCTGTTCCCATGGCGTGTGGTTGAGTATTCGTTCCGTCCCGTCCCGCCTTCGTTAAAAGACGTCATGGGAACGCGGCTTATCACGGGCCTATAGCTCGTAAACAGAATACGTTTTAGACATCAAATTTGCACATATTATGAGTTTCGTTGAGACAGAACCGAAACTCATATTTCAAATTTTGTAGAAGGTTAAAGGGGTACAAATATTTAAAGCTCAGAGTAGGGGTCATCCACAAATTACGTCACACGAATTTCATGATTTTTGGACACCTCCCTCCCCACCATGTTACAGATTTTCACATTTGTGGGACCCCCCCCTCCCCTGGTGTGACGTCACATATTCTGCAATTTTAAATTTATAAATTAAAACAGCACTTCCAAAATGATTTATGTATTTCTAGTTACAAAATCATATCAACAATAAATCGAAAATTTAAGAAAGTATTAAAAAAAACATAAAAATCGAATTAATGATACAAAATTGAGTCATCACGTGTACATCGATTTTGAACCCATTCCTTGATACTTTTTATATAATAGTCACTTCATCCTTGATTTTGTTAGTGTTGGGAAGATTCGATGTGTCAACATCACCTTCATCTTCCGCCACGAGCCAAAAAGTGATACAAATTATGCATGTGATGTCACAAAGTTTGACACGTCCCCCCCCCCTCAATTGTCACACAATGTCACACTTTGTTGACCCCCTCCCCGTCTCCCTCCCTCAAGGTGTGACGTAATTTATGGATGGCCCCGTATGAGGTATCGTTGTTTAGAACTCAAGAAAAGGCCTAAGGGAGCGTCCATAAGCCACTTAGCTCCATTTTGACCTCCTGTAAACCCGCCTTACTCCCACGTAGCCCAACGTGACTTCCCCCCCCCCCCCAGAAGATATTTTTGTACTGTTTTCTCTTGTCAGACTATCGTACAGAGATAGTTAAATGACAGAAATGAATATTCTCATGCTACTGTGTGTTCTGCACCTTATTTTAACTGCGACAAATAATATGAATAAGAATCTACTTGCCTTAGCTTGGAACCCCTCTCCCCCCCCTCCCCACGTTGCTCAGCGTAGCTTTCCAGCCAACCCCTCTCCCCCCCTCCCCTAGAGGGAGCCACGTAGCACCTTAAGATATTTGAAAATAATGACTTCGTAAGCCTTCAAATTTGTCAAATTTAGATTATTGTTGCTACCGTTTCTTAGGTACAAATCAAACAACACACACTCCGTCGCAATTCCACACATAGCAGCAATAATATTCTTTTTCACTACCTTTTGTCAATATTAGGGATCGTCTGCCTTTGATGAGTTTTACTCATCATAGGCGTCGTCAAATCTGGAGCTATGATTTTACGGCCAGATACCCATGCTGACGCAAACATTTTGTACGTACAGCCAGGTTGCCCTTCCGTAGTAATAGAAATAAAAATTTCCCGGCCGAGCGTGGTGGGTGAGCGGTTAGCGCTCTAGCCTCGCATTCGCGAGGACGGCGGTTCGAATCCCCGTTCGGGCATCCAGATTTGGGTTTTCCATGGTTTCCCCAAATTACTCCAGGCGAATGCCGGGATGCTTCCTTCAAAAGGCCATGGCCGAATTCCTTCGCATTCCTTGCCCCCCGTCCCATCCCGCCTCTAATGACCTCGACGTCGAGAAGGCATAAAGCCATGAAAAAGGTCCCTGTCTGTGAAATGTGTAACTACACTTCTGTTTGTGAAAAGAGTATTTTTTTGTTTTGTGAAATGTGTAGTTTATGAGGCGGAGATTAGTGACCGTCTCGGCATTCATCTTGATGCCTGCGAAAACCGCCTAAAAACCGCAGTCAGGACAGCCGGTACGCGAGGCCCTGGGCTCGTGCCCGGTCCCGTTGTACCTCCCCTACCCAGTGCGCGGCGCCTCACCGCACCGAGCCACACTGGTGGCTACATAGCAGCAATAATACTAGCGGGAAAAGCTACACCGATTGCTTTTCCAGATAGTTGGTTGGCTATGTGTTACGAGTCATCGTGTAAAAAACCTTTTTTTTGTAACTTAAAAAAAAACTTTGACGAAAAAAACACGTTTTTTTTTCATAACTACTAAATTTCACATTTCTAAGGCATTTATCGATTAATATGACTGTTTTAGAGTTTATACTAAGTCATAATCTTAATTTTTTAAATCTACTATACTTTTCTGGTTCAGTAGAAAAGAAAACGAAAATATTGGCAACATTGAAGTTTTCTTTTACGAACGGGGACTTTGCAAAGAGGCTTGGTTGAGCGAGAAGGAATCCCCGTTCCCCTTTGTTTGGATTGATACTCGCTATTTGAACTAGTGCTGCCAACCCTACGAATTTATCTGTATACCTACGGATCTTTTCAAAAAATTAAGAATTTTAAATTTATCTACGGTTTTTTTGCCTCTTTTTATTACTTATTGTGCTTTCCTTATATTCGTATACTTGTTAGACACTCAGCGTATAGTGATACTGAGTCATTAAATTGTCAGTAATTATGAATCGTTTCCTTGCAACCGTTGGCGTAAACCAACGATTGAAAAAGAAACAAAGCTCCTATTTTGTATGATAATAGATTTAAATTCAAACTTAAAAAACCGTAATACAGAATTATCAGCGCAGTCTTTATGCACAGTGTGTACTTTGCTTACAATTTAAAATTGCAATTTCAAAATATTTTGCGTTCAATACAAGAACAACCAGCAAAAGAAAATGTAACTATTTCTGAAGTTATGGATCTAGAGGAACCAGAAGAAAAAATTCCGACACCGACCGAACTAGTGTTGGTGGTGCTGATACTAATGAATGTGGTACTGACATAGAGGATGAATAAAATTATGTTACTTATATAGATACATTTATGAATCATTAAGTAAGACATTATATGATTCAGTAATATTTAAAACACACATGTAAAATGTAAGTTCCGCAAATAATACTATAATTTATCAAATTTATTGTTTTCTGAAAAAAAAAAATTAGAAAAAAACTCAGGGTGCTAGGTTTTTTTTCACAAAGCTGGAAAAAACTTTTTTTTTCAATTTGCAACACTAGTTACGTGTCACCGGGTAAAACCATTCAGTCAGAAATACAGTAGGAAGTAACTCTAAGATACCAATCGCGTTAGTTTGTTACAATTTAACATACCATTTCATTTGTTCTTTACAAGTTTCTTTTTTATGTTTCAGGTAATACATTTGGTCTTGATGAAGTTAAAACTGAAAACTAACGTCGCCTGAGCGGAATATAGCAGGTGATGTAGTAAATTAGATGTTATTTTATTTGTTACCATTCCTTTCTAAGTTTGTATATAAAAAAATACTTGTAAATATTTTTATGAAACATTGCACTGACTATTAACATTTGTACAACAGTCGTTTTTATTTCTAGTTCTTAAGAAGCATTAACACAGCATTATATCGTTGTTAACTTTAAACTGATTGTGAAGCTGTTATACTATACGAATTAAAACACTGTCAACAACAACAAACTTATATTTCAACAAGGACTAAATTGCAAAACACTGAAGCTCTGAAGCCGTTAATTTTTACATTTCTCAGCTGGTGCTCTTTTATTTCCGGAGGTGTGAACACGATACTGTTATTAAAATTAGTTGCAATTTCTCCGGTTTCGGAACTTTTTGAAATCAGTTTCAGTAATCTTTGGAGTCTTTCTTCTCCTAGAGTGTCCATTGAACGGAAAAGAAACAGAAACAAAGTAACAAGTATCCAAGAAAACATACTGTTAATTAACTGGGAAAGAGCGCGAGGAAATTACTTTTATTTGACAAATTACACCCCAATTTTATATAGGTAACTGTACGATTGTAGGGGAGTAATTGAGGAAAGCGGGCTTGAATTAGAAGAATCTAACCATTCCAAGATTTCTGAATTAAAAAGCGAAGTAGGAAATTTCTAGTTACACTCTACAATACGCGTTGAAGTTGTGAAGATCGCGGACTACATAATGGAAACTGTCAAACAGTTGCAAATGTAAATATCCATTGAAATCTGGAAAATTTTCCATCATTTTGATACTTTCTTATTACAATTTTCTACGAAGAAAGTAAAGTTTTTAATAAACCTTCCATTCGCAACACATTGTAACCGAACTTGTAAACAGTGTCAGGCGAACTAGTCGGTTGAAAATAAGACCGTCACTGGCGGAGTCTCTTGGGGTGGGGCGGGTGCTCAAGTTCTCGCCGAGACAAGGAGCAAACTACTGTGCTGCTCTGGTTAAGAGCCCCGCAGAAGCGCCAACTTCGCACAGGCAGAGCTAATCAAGTTGGAAGCTGTTAGCTTCAATTTGGTGTCGTATTCGCGTGGCTGGTTGCTGCGCTACCGGCGGGCTCATATCCATCTCGGCGAAGCGTAGACCGCACATTCGATCTTTGAGATACTGAAAATTAATCAAAGGATCAAATTGTTTACATG
The DNA here is from genome assembly GCA_031002005.1 of Vandiemenella viatica. Classification (NCBI taxonomy): domain Eukaryota; kingdom Metazoa; phylum Arthropoda; class Insecta; order Orthoptera; family Morabidae; genus Vandiemenella; species Vandiemenella viatica. The sequence continues at coordinate 345,846,166 of CM061920.1, read as the reverse complement.
TTCTGTTGGCAGCATTTTAGTAGCTGTAAAAACAGTACACAAAACTGCAGCTATGATCATGCTTAAATAATGACGTTATATGGCTTCTTTGCAGTATTTAATTAATAATTGTACAGTACTAGCATTTGCTTCTTGCTAAACCCGCGCCGACCTAGGAGTGTGGAGTAGAGCGTTTATCGTGTTTTTTTTTTATTTTCGATTAACAATTCTCATCCCTGAGAATTATATGTGTCATATAATCTTTTCGGGTGTCCAGCCGTATTGTGTCGTGGAAACGCCACTGGTTCTGTCGTCTTCATCAGGTGTCAATTAGCTTTCAGATATTACAAGCTTTCTGCTCCTCAGACTGGCTTAACCTCATTTAATGCCGGGAAAGTCTCCATTAACACTAAATGTCATGTAAAAAGTTTCGTTTTTTAGCTTTTGTTATCTGTACTGTGCTTCTACAGTGATCCGAAAGTTCTCATATTTTATATTTTAACGTAATTTAATTGAGAAGGATTAATAAATTAACTAATCAAATGTTCATAAAGCTGCGTAATAATTATGGATTTTAATGCGAGGATGAAATATTCTACACACATCGATATCAAGCAGAAACTTTAATTAAGATTCTGAGTTTTGGTATTAGTACATTTCAGTGAAGAATTAAATAATCAAAGTTACGTATCAGAAAACAATATTTACAGAATTCAATGAGCATTTATCTGTGATGTAGTGTGATCTTTGGTGGGTACCTTTTGGGCTTGGATGCAGTTTGATCTGTGGCGTCTATTTGTTATGCTTATCGTTTCTTGCTCCCTCTCCTGGTTACGCAGAGTAATAAAATATATCGCAGATTTCAAGTTAGACTATAAGCTATTAATCTGTAAGAACCACATCCAGATCAGTTCAGTAGTTTTTACTTGACGCGGTGTCAAAACTACAGACAACCGGCTTACAGATTTATACATGTAAAGATGGACATGCAATTTGGACTTGATGTGAATTATTATCTGTTATTTGTTTATTTAAATTACCATCACTTTTATCTCTTTATTTTGACCTGACACTCGGCTAGCTTCACATGTTTTACTGTATGATCCTTGTTACCATCTTTATTTTTTTTTAACAATCTCTATATAGTTGGTGAGTACAAAACGTTTGTCGTGAGAGATTATTGTACCCAGTTCAAGTTTATCACACTATTACGCAATTACTGAGCTAGGGCTTTACATTTGTCGCTGTACGCTTCTGGTATTAAGGGGAAAATGGAACACATTTTTACGACCAAGTTAGAAAACACATCCAGCCCCTTTTTATATCTGCTCAACGACAGTCTCCAGTTTAACAAAGGTTTAGGACTTTCACATTGAAATAAATTTATTTCCTCTGTAAATGTGAGACTTGCGTTTTCAGTTTCTGAATTGCGTCCCAGTCGCGCGCTGTGTTTGGTGAATGTCCTGTTTCTGAGTGCTTTCACAGCCGAAGCTTTGTTTCTCTCACTGGCGAACTGTGTCAGATAACGAGACTCTTGCTGCTCCACTAAATACCTCCCTGCTTTCCCTCCAATTAAATTTTATTTGACCCTAATGACGTTAACTATTCTACGAGGCACCGCAAAGCCATAATTCCTCATTATCTAGACCAGTCGGATAACACAGATTTTTTTTGGAAAATATTTAAAATCAGAAGCAACAATTATTTTTTTAATCTCTTTTTTACTTATGGATTTACGTCTCTTCGACGTCGTGCTCATTAGAAGCGGGATGGGGTTGGGGACAAGGAATGGGAAGTTATTCGGCCATGGCCTTTTCTAAAGAGGCATCACGGTATTCGCCAGGAGTCATTTGGGAAACCATGAAGAACCCAAACCTAGATGTCCGGACGGGGATTCGAACCCACGTCCTCCTGAATGCGAGACCAGAGCGTCAAAGCTCATTCCCCACGCTCTGTAGTGATTATTCTTCTTCCTGTTCCTATCTAGGCAGATTTACTTGTTTATTCATTGTTCCTTTGCTTACCAGCTGCCATTCCCCGCATTTTGCTTTAACTATCCTTTATTCATCCGTTTCGATTTCATTAATATACGTGTTCGATTCAGTCTTTTTCTTTGTACACAATCGTTATTACTCTCAAAAATCGCTCTTATCCTTGTCCATTGGCATTTTCCTACTCGTCTCCAATAATCTTTGGTTTATTTTGTTACTTGCAGTTTCGTAAGTTTATAAATTCGTTATCTGGTCTCAGTTCGTACATATTGTATTTGAATTACTTCCAGCAGATGGACCGAGCGTGGTGGGTGAGTGGTTAACGCTCTGGCCTTGCATTCGAGAGGACCGCGGTTCGAATCCCCGTCCGGACATCCAGATTTGGGTTTTCCATGGTTTCCCCAAATCAATCCAGGCGAATGTCGGGATGCTTCCTTCAAAAGGCCATCGCCGAATTCCCGTTCCTTGATCCCAATCCCAATCCCATCCCGCCTCTAATGACCTCGAGGTCGACGAGGCCTAAAGCAATAAGTAAAAAACAAATCCATTGGAGATTATTAAGGAAGCCAGTGTTTGGTGCTTAGCAGTAGCATAAAATTTTGCTGTTCGAGTACTATTTATGGTATTGTATATCTTAAATAAATGAAATATCATTATATTGTTTTGTTAATGAGTCCTCAGATTTTAAATATTTCAGTCTCAGTACACATATTTTTATGTATTTGCTTTTATGCTAGTTAGAAATAGTGATAACTCACATTACTTGATGTTAGTTTCAAATTTTAGATTTGATAATTTTAAAATAGCTAAAATCAGGTTCTGGTTTTTCGGTCTTTCTTGTATAATGCGAAAATCTACCGGGTGCTTTTCGGGATTGTTTATCTCGTTTAATACCAATAACATAATTGTCTGTCATAATACCACTAATTAGGTACAATGAAATGTTGACGATCTTACGATTGTCAGTGACATCGTTTGCCTAGCTCGTTTTTTGTTCAAGTCTGCAATTTAGTTCTTGTATGGTTTGGACACAAATAATTTAAATCGTGGAAGTTTATAAAATATTTCATCTGACATATGGCATTGCGCCTCGTCGACACCGAGATTATTAAAGTCGGAAGAGACTTTTCAGACTAAAAATGTTTAAGGTTTCGGCGGTGGCCTTCGAAGTAACCATCTCGGTATTTACCTGGAGTGATTTCGGGTAACTGTCGAAAACAGATATCTGTATGACCTATCCGGGGATCGAACACCTACCACCAAATAGTGTTAGCTTCTATGCTGATAAAACACCAACTAATTAGCCTTGAGTTCAGAATGCCGTTGCTGCTTGTTTACACGACAAGCCCATTAAAGTTTGCGCCGTCTTTTTCCGCGTTTGAGTACTCCAGCAGCTGAGTGTTGAGGAGATGTCTAGGGCAGCAGTTTCCCTTAAGAGGGGGAGTCCACCAGACGAGGGGAGAGGCTCCCCTCCAGCAAGACATATGTGACTGCGGGGGCTGTCCCGGTGATAAAGTGGACCTGCAATGTTGTAGCACCAGCCATGAATTAGACTGCACCACGGACCTGGGCCACTCACGACCTCAGTGTAGGTTATCGTCTCGTAACAAATAAATGAAAAACGTTGTGTACGTATTACCTAAGGCAGCACAAAATAAACAATATTGGTGCTAGCATTCTTCTTGACATTCGTCGGACGCAAAAAAATTAGTCCATAGTAAAACACACTTAGATCATTCGTCTTACCTGTGCTGCGTTCTATTATTACCGATACTGTAAGCATCACTCTTACTTGTGAGAAATCTACTTGCATCATTTCGTTTCCGTTTCCAGAGCAGCCAACAACGTTACGTTTGCATAAGCGAGCTGTCTCTACTTCAAATGCTCTTCACTGAATGAGAAAGAAAAGAAATATCTGCCACTATTACCAAATCGTAAGATGAGTCACAAAACTCATTCGATCGAGTGAGTGACCTGTACTGTCAGGTGTGATAGGTCTATACTGGTTTGTAATCCAATGAATCCAAACATTTTTCCTCAACGATCTTCCATCCCCACTCGTGCTGTTACGAAATAACTACTGCCAGGTTTATACTCTTACATAAGACACCATTGTTGTGACAAGGTGGTAAAGGGAATGGGAAGCTCAACACCATCAGCTTGAAACTATAATAGTTTGGAAAGTATCAACATCACTAACCAATCTCTGGCTAATATACATTCGCGACCGTCACTATGTGGCAAAAGATTTAAAATTTTGTATGCTGGTCGGTCTTGTCACAAAATTTTTAGCAGACTAGTTTAGGTTTTAAGATGGATGGGTGTTCATTTTACAGCCAGTCATCCATGTTCATTGTTATCAATTCTTTTAATTATTAGACTTACACTTTTAAATCCGACCAGGCATTGTTTGTAAAGTCTGTACCGCAGACCGCTTTACAATCGGCCAAGCAGACAGTAATTTCGTTCATTTTTAAGCTACATTAGCGTGTTGTTAGAACGCTAATGACCCCGTTGTCGACGCTCCATAAAGCCACAACAACAACGCTTTTGGGGCGAGAGATTAATGTTCCAACTTCCCAGACCGAGCCATCAGTTTTGCATGGTTTGCCGAAGTCATTCCGGGCGAATTCCAGGAGGTTCCTTTGAGAAGCATTGGCCGAATTCCTTCCCATTCCTTACTCCAGCCCTCTCTTGATTGCAATTACCTCAACATCGACGAGCCGCAAAGCGCTAACAAAAAATATTCGCTCCACCACTGCTAAAATGGCATCCTGCCGCGATTTTTACGATTTGTCTAGATGTTGACTGGATAAGCATACCGCTCTGCTGATCTGTGGTAACGATCCTCGCTTCGAGCTAGTGGTCTCACTGGGGGATATGGAAGCACCAATACATAAACTATGAAATATATTTTCCCCAATGCTGTCCTGAATTTTCACTAAATGCATACCTGCAGATGGCAGCTATTAGTGGCAACTTGGCTGTATATTTGTAGCTCGGACAGCCAATTCTATAGGCACAGTGCCATAATAATAACGACAAGAATCTGAACAGATGAGCTAGCAAAACTGTAGAATATCATAAGATTCCTACTATTGGCCACAACAACGTCCAAGATGCCTAATTGTGCGATCAGTGACATAAGACCAGCACGAAACATGCTTCAAGTCGAGGGGAACGTTAGCACGGCTTCCATAATTGGAGGTTACATTTAGCTAAGGAGGCAACAATTTTTGAATTCGGCAACTGAGGCCATACAGCCAGGTCAATGTGATTATCATGACTCATCCAGAGAATCAGTTTCTCCAGTACGTTTTAGCTTCTAAGTATGCGCACAACAGGACGGACACGACATTAACAGACACAACACTTAAACACCCATGCCGTCGGCGGCCTCGATCCAGCGACCTTCTCCACGCGGGGCCAGTACTCTGGCCCCTACGCTACCGATGCTGGCAATGAGGCTACATTTCACCGGTATAGGAATCGTTGTAAGCAAAGTCAGGTGAAGATGGCGCACCGAACTATTTATATGGTTTAGGGTATGTTAGTGCAAATGTAATGAAATATGAAATTCAGTGTACTTTCCTCGTATTGTTTGACGCTGGCTAGCAACTCAGCAGATCACTCACTACCTTTAGCACCTCTCTCCACAGACAACAAAGAATGGAAAGCCGCACCTGAAAGTTGTTCGTTGCCCAGGCTATCCAAATAAAGTTTCAGTTACGGATGGATAAACTAACATTAACGGTTTAAGATGTGAAATTAAGTAACTGTTTAAAAAATGTCCTGAGCTTGTAGACTATAGATAGTACCATCAATAATTTGTTTTATACAGTGACTTAAACATAAAACAAACATTATTTAGACATAGAGTTGAGTAGCGAGAAACGGGCAACCTTCGCTCAGTTTTTTTTACCCTCCATTAGTCATCTCTTATTACCTCTTTTTTACTTACGGCTAAGGTCATTAGAAGCGGGATGGGACGGGGTACAATGAACGGAAAGGAATTCAACCATGGCCTTTTTGAAGGAAGCATCCCGGCATTCGCCTGGAGTGATTTGGGGAAACCATGAGAAACCAAATCTGGATGCTCGGACGGGGATTCGAGCCCGCGTCCTCCCGAATGCGAAGCCAGTGCGCTAATCGTTCACCCACCACGCTCGGTTATTTCCTCTTGAAAAATTAAAGTACAAAGGTCACCACCACATAGTCACCTATCATACATTAATTCGCTTAGCCAAATTTTAGACATGCATTAGATGTCGCAGTGATTAGGGCTAGTGCGAAAGCGCAACGTTCCCCCCCCCCCCCCCCCTCAAGCGTTATTTAGCATATGTAATCTAACAAAAATTACTGCCATTACCTGTTCGACACAGTTTAGACTGCCAGTGAGGTTTTATTCAGTAATGGTCTTTCCATTTCTTAGATCTTGATAGGCGCTCTGCCCAAGTGTTTTAGTGCAAGCTTTATTTCTTAATTCGGCTGAAACGAGTTACTCAGGTACTATACCGTCATGTAATAAGCAATTTTTTTTTTTAATGTGATGCGAGGATAGCTTTAAAATTTTAAAATTGCCTTTTAAATGATACTTGATGCAAAAAATCTGTCTTATATGCAATTTTGTCTGAATTTGTGGGCTCTAAAAGCAAAAACTGCGGTGTAACACCGAGCATGTTTTAAAGACGAATAGAAGTGAATTTATTTTGATTCTAGATACGAATTAATAATTACCCGCACCCTGGATGGACTAAATACAAATATTGACGTCCCGGGAAAGTTGGTTCAAATGCCATAAGCTGGGATTACAGAATTTGCGCTCCGTTTTTATTATTCGGTTCAGAAAACGGCAAATAGCATCGGCTTTGAGTACAGGGTTCGATATTTTTCACGACACCCAAAGCTAGGTGTGCATCTTACGCCTGTAAAAAATATTTTGCATTCGATTAAATCTTTCGAGACGCTGGAAACGATCCGCTAGAAAAGGCAATTAAGAAAATTTGTTCACTTTTTTTGTATCTTAAAGAAGAAACATTATACAAACTACATTGGTTATAACTCATTTTAAAGCTCCTTACTAGGATGGTATAACGGGCGGGAATGTGGCACCTGGGTGAGTGTGGTTCTATCAGTGCTAAGTGATTTGTGTGGCTGACATATGCTGTTAAAAATTATGCTATTTATGCTTGTAAATTTTCTCACGAAATGACACTGCATTCATTTAACGCTGCCAAGTGACAAAAGAATCCTGTGGCCATAACAACAAAGAACAGTTTTATTTTGATTTACCGACAAATGATCAGTTAATTATTTCGTCGCTACTGAACACGATGTATTGCAGTTACAAGTTCTAATAGTTCATGGAAAAACTCCGGCGACAGCTGTATGGTACATGCGATAATTGAAATTGATGGCGTCTCTCATTCGACCCCTGGTCTATGCACAGTTTTTCACCGATCGCTCTGTATCCAATAATCTAATGAACTGTAATGTTCTGATTGATAATTTATTTGTATGTACTGTAAAAGATTATCACTACTCTACATTTCACTAAAGCTCCGACTGACTACATAACTTTGCATCTAATAGACAAGATGAAATGTTTCTTTATAGGAGTTTGATCAGTTACGTCAGTTTTCTCGGCGACGTGGAGTATTGGTATTTTGCAATTTCATTTTTTTTTTTTTAATTAAGACCTACGCTATATGTAAAAACCGACCTCGACCACCTAATTATACACACTGTATGAAATACAACAGAATGCGCCATGCAAAATTATCATTACTCATCTTTTCATTTTTAATACAGATCGTGTTTTTGAAGTATTTCCCCAGAAGATATCGTAACATACAATGGATTGAAAATATACCGACCTAATTGTCCCTAAACGAAACATTTTACGTTATAGTATTAGTCTTTATGTTCCCTAAACGTTTTTTTACTGCCTGGTTGATGGTATTCGTAAGGATATTAAATTTCGTCTGACAGTAAGAATTTACTTTGTCATGAGATGTCATTTTGTATAGTTATTTTCGTGAGATCGTAGTCAATATTAATCATCCCGTAATCTTCATTGCAGATTCCAGCTATGAATTCAGTGTTCGTTTGGTATTCGTATATTTACAGTCGAAGGGTTTATTGCATTATGTTGGTGTGTGCTGTCCTTGTGATTACTCGGCAGAGTTTGTCTGATTGTGGCTTGGTCCTCATCAAAAGTCAACAGCAGAGCTAGGTAGAGAGCACGGCTCCAGTGGCGTTTGTCGTCTGTTTGACCTGAGCAGGGCCGTGCGGTGTGGGCGGGAGGTTAAACGGCAAACACAAGTGACCGCCTCCCAGAGGACAATTAGCGCTAGTGGCTGCTCTGGACCACCGCACTGTACACCAGACGTACCAACTTCCGACACAGTAATCCAAGTTTACAGTCTAGCCTAAAATATTAATTGAAGTATAATAAACGCTGTACTGCCACAATGCTGAGGTCCTACAGCCATAATTTAGGATCCATGGGTCACATCATAATAAAGGCATCGAAATTTTGTAAAACATTTGATATTATTCATTTAACCCCATGGGTGATGAAGGAGAGGGACAAAAGGAGAGTACAAGCTATGGAAATTAAATTTTAAGGGAATAGGAGTAACGGGAAGCGACAGGAGGAAGAGTGCAAAAATCAACAAGAAACCGTTGTAACAAATAATAGAGAAATCAAGGTTACACTTGCATGACCATGTGAAGAGAATTGGAGAAGAGAAGATAGCAAGGACGATGCAGGACATGGAGAGGCCCAGAGGAAGACTGAGGAACAAATAGGTGAAAGATGTAAAAAAAGTATATTGAAGAAGGAGGGAGAAAATGGATGAGAGTAGAGGAAGAGAGATGGTGATGGACAGGAAGCGTTGGAGAGGATTTTGTTCCAAGCAGCTCAAGATGATGATGGTTTAAGGATTTCAAAGAGGATTTGTAGGAAATGCATTACCGAAAAACAATGAAGATTTTTTTTTTGCTCTGTTACAAATATAGTTCAAATTATGTTAACAAAACTGAATGTTTTTGAAGTTGCTTACGGGCTGGTAGGCATGACAAATGACTGCACTTCGTAGCGGTTTGGTGGTTCAGTTGCTTAAGGACTGGATATCGAGAAGTCCCTGACTGGAATCACGTTATCGGTTGGAATTTTTACGACCTCTGAAACTAACCTTCACCTTTGGAAATACTTTGCTTTCTTTCTTTGTAGTACGCTGGATCGCTTCCTGGCTAGGATTCCATGTTAGACCACTCGTCCAAGTACAAAACAACTACCCTTGTATCTGTACCTCATGGAGATGACCGCTAAACGATTTCGTTTTACCTGTAGCTAGTTTACCCTACTTTCGTTATTTAAATTGAAATAAACGTCATAACCGTTACTACGTTGTCAAATGCTACAGGACAATAAGGCTTTGCTAGGTAAGTGGTTTGTGGTCCAAGTCCGTGTACCGATTATGTTTGTGGGTTGAGAAAAATGGAGATAATTAATCGGCATCAAAATTCTGAGTCCATTCTTGTATTTTTTTGATATATACTTCTTCTTCTAGTGTCTTCTTAACTAACTCACTACTAAACGCGATTCAGTTTAGATTACGAGTACACAAGGCTCTTCGACAGTAGCATTTTGAGATGACGCAGCTCAGTTAGTGCTTACTGGGTTCTGTGTATGGAGATAATAACCTAACTTATGTTTTTAAATGTTTATTATTTAACTTTCTGATTATTTATTAGTCTCGTCACCTCCAAATTATTTCCCTTCCCTCTTCACACACTTGTCCCCACGGTGTTTCCTCTTCGCAAAGTTTCTTTTCAATGACTGTGACAATTTTGATTTAATGTCGTCAATTGCATTGTAACGGCGTTCTTTAAAACATTGATTTTAATTTTGAATAAAATCACGGGGCTGAGGGATGAGTGGGCAGTTACGTGATTTTTGGTACGTAACTGACGAATTAACAATGCTGAAAGAGAGCTGGGGCCATGTAGTGGTGAAGGAACCATGAGTTGTCTCGCCACAACTCTGTTTCCTGTTTATTAATTCACTGGCGCAACCAGCGTAGTATTGACGACAGCCAGAGGACGGTTTGCACGCTCTGCTCTGCTCGGCTCAGTGGTTCCTAGTGAGGGCGGTACCGCCCACCGGTGGGCGTTGAAGAGATCATCGGAAGCGTTTGTGGTCCTAGATAAACTTTCGGAGTGTTATATCCGGCTTTAAGAAGTTTTTAATTGCATTCCGCTGATCATAAGTAGCCAGAAGAGGAGTTAGCATTGAGAGAAATCTATTAGCTAAGAAGAGAAACAGATTTTTAATAGGTCATGACGGAACGCGGCGATTTAAGATTGTTGATAAACAAGGCATCAAATACCGAAAAATTATTGTCATCACACTGAGCTCAGCTCTCTGATTAATAATATTTAGTTTATAATCAGACTGTGAACAATGCACTAATATTGTGAATATCTTTTTATAAAGTAATTTTAGAAACCTTTCCTTGTTTTTCCGTACACTTGACCTGAGAGGGGTTTCATCGAATCACTGTTTCAAAAAGTGAGTCACGAGCTAAAAAGCTTGGAACACTATGAGTTACATTATTTATTACAAGCAAGGGAGAAAAGGGGACGATGAGTAAATTTTTTTTTAGGAAAAGGGGCGGTAGGCCAAAAAAGTTAAGGACTTACGGTCTAGATCTTGAACATGTGTTTCATCATTGTGGCTGAGAGTTATCTTTAATTAATGGGATCGCTAAACCATTCGTAACACTGCGTGCGACCCAGAGTTTTGTTCCGTGAAAGCCTTCTGTAATCTCACGCAAAACCTGACGATGCATTGTTGCTGCAGTTAAATGCAAGTTTCAAAAATAGCCATGAACACTGAAAAACCTCGCACACGAAAAGCAGTAACATGGAACCTAGGGGAAATATCAACATTCTATACCCTGTGCAGTTAACAGAGGCGGCTCAAGGTTAGTTTGCTGTCTCCCCACTCGGCTGCCTTAATCCCTACATGCGAAAGGGAATTTACCATTAGGTTACATAGACACTGCGGTCAGCTAGGAGAGGTAAGAATAAGAGGAGGTGGTGAATTGGGCCAGGGGAACATTACCATGAACAGCCAGTTCGCAGTGATAAAGTAAAAACTTGTGAAGTCTGGAGGATATGACGAATTCAGTGCTGCCAACTGCACGTCGCGATGCTAAGAAGCTCCGTTGCCGCCTAATTGAATAACTTTATAACGGTGGTAGGATATTACTTAACGACGGTACGTGTTAAAACGCCAGCATACTGAAACGGTACCCATTTCCCGTCTCAAGAAGCACATAATTTCATGAACGTGGAAATGAGATAGAGAAGACGGCAGTTTGATTCCTACTATTATTATTACTCCGCGATTCACTAAAAGTGGGTTGCGGAGGGTTCATTGCACCTATCCTCAGGGCCGGTGCTAGGATTCTAGGGCCCTGGATAAGCGCTCTTAGGAGCCTCCCCCCACCCCGAATAAATTTTTTCTTGAAACTTTGATTTTTTGATAGTCAGAAAATTTTAATGCAAAAAATTAAATAACTCCTTTTTTAAGAAAGTTTTTTTAATTTATTTATATTTAGTTAGTTACCCCGGATGGAGGGCGCCCTTCGGAGGCTCGGGCCCGGGGTACTTTTGCCCCGCTTACCTCTCCCTAACTCCGGCTCTGCCTGTCCTAATGTGTAATCGTTTGTGCATAGGAAGGGATATACGGAATACGGCACGAGGCGCCCATGGGCTATTTTTGAGGAACCATCTTGGCATTCATCTTTTCGTACATAGGTGGGAACATCGGGGTTGAAAAGTGTCGAGATTATGATGACATGAAGTTACGCAGTGGATGAGCAGCAGTATTTCGTTGCTGAAACACAATATCTTCGTTCCGCTCCAATTTCTCGGTCGTTGTTCAAGAGCCTCTTTGCTGTCATAGAGCTTTTTAGTCTCTTCAACTTCAGTCTCCCTCTCTATCGTACTTTCTCTTTGTTTCCAGCTTGTCGTCGTTACTCGTTTCCCATTCATCTTCTTGTCAGGGTTATTCCATGCCATTCATTCTCATTAAATGTCCGTACCAGCCGAGTTTTGCTTTCCCGATGTATTCTGTCACTGAGCTGTTCTCTGTAGCTTCTATTCTATTTCAATTTTAGGATTCATTAGCTTTAAGTGAAAAACGGAACCTTTTATGGATTCGCTTATTTGTCTGTCCGTGCGTGCGCCAAACCCTAATAACCTCCAAACTCTTTACCTAAGAAATTTGTGACTGCGCACAACTTTAGATCTTAATAACATTGATAAGAATATAACATAAAATTTCGAAAAATCGTTGGGGATAAGAATAATTATAGACAGTTTAGTGTGTGGGCCAAGAAAAGATTGCTTTTCATGAGTGTCAGTTGGAAGATGGCAATCATCCGAATCTATTGCTTTTTCATCCAGGCATTATCGAAGATTTACGCGAGAAACCATTTAAAAAACTTTTTCACTCTTTTATATCTGAAACCAATAAATTTACAATGGTGCGTAGGCTGATAGTGTTTTTAGAAAATTGTAATGATCTTTCTGAAGTTTATGGGTAGCCTATAATTTTTCTACTAAAAATATGTAACCTTTGATGGAGAATTTCGCGAATCCAGTGATACTTATGCCGGGAGAAACTTTGATTTATTTATAAATTTATATTTATAAACTTCTAAGCCCCAAAACCTTTTTTCAACTGAATTTTTTTATATTTATTAATTTTATTTATGCATACGACATGAAAGAAAACAAAACTTACGAAATCTATTTAAATATTACATTTTTTGTTTTTTTTAAAAAAATGTACAATTTTTTTGCGAATTCAATTTATTACACAAGCTAATGTACAGAACTCTCAGGACGGAAAACTCACAATTAACATTTCTAGTTATTTTATCTTTCTTGATCCTCCGGTTCAATGTCTATACCAGCTTCATTTCTGTGGCTTGAATTTTGAAATATTTTGCACGCTGAAGGTGGAAGTTTGAAGCGCGTAAGTCAACGTTGGCCAAAAATTTGAACGTTGGTTTGGCGTTATGTGAAACTTCGCTTTCTGAAAGTAGTTGCCTAGTGTGAGTATAAAAGATCTGAGCTGTTCTGCATGCTGTGTAATACCTCCTGATGGAACAGATTTGTTTAAAGAAATGTTTTGCGTAGTTTGTGGTTGGTGAACAGATCTGATCAATATTCCTGTTTCCCGGTGTTCCTCTCTACAGCGGAGACTCACACAGCCCCGGGGCTGGCGGACAAATATTGCGTGGGCGTCCCGCACACTGCTGTCACAATATTTGCGTCGTAAATACCACTCCGCTCCGTCGTGTTCCCCCCGGCGCACTCTTTGTCCCTCCTAATTGACGTTTTGATCAGCAGCTCTCAAACTCCCCATTCACTATTTGTCGACACTACAGCTGCAGCTGCACTCCTCACTTCACGACCGAATCTGTGGCCGAGATAGTTGGTGGCATTTTTATTTTCCATCTCAAACTTTACACATGTGCATTTCTTGAAGGGTCTTTAGTGTCTTATTTAAGCGATTTCTTTCACAGTTTTGCTGCCTGGGTTATACGATGGTGGTCGTAAGAACTATATGCCTCCACCAAAGATAACTCTAGACGTTGATTTATGTTTTGAGAAACAAAAAGTTCTGTAGAAGGTTGTTTGAAAATTAACTAGAGAATTTTTTTTATGACTTGATGCTTAGTTCCGGCTTTCACCTGAAATGTTTTTGGGGAACCATGGAAACCCAAAATCTGGATGGCCGCACGGGGATTCGAACCCGCGTCATCTGGAATACGAGAACAGAATTACCGCTCATCCACCACGCTAGGTGATATGGATAAAGTATGAACTGAACGTGTTCTACTGAACTTTGGAGGCATCCATAAATTACGTGAGGTGTTTTTCCGGATTTCCGCCCCCCCCTCCCTCTGGTGAGACTTAGTGAGATCTGGTCCGAGAGAACCCCCCTAGAAATCGCCCTTTTAAGTTTCACCCTTCCAACGCCGGTTACACCCCCACTTTTCGACGAAATACCACCCTAAAATCGACTTTCGCGTCATTTGTATACTTTTTTTTTAGCTCTACAGTCCAACAAAAATTTCAAAAACCTCACGTGAGATTTCCGTTGTCCTCCCCCTCCCCCCTCTCCCACTTGGTGAGATTTCGCCGGACCCCCCTCCTATTTCACTTCACGTAATTTATGGACGCTCTCTTTCTGGGTTGAGAGGTAACACTCGAACCTGGCATTCGGGAGTATGCGGGTTCGAATCCGCATCCAGTTATTTGGATTTTGGTTTTCCATCTTTTTCTGGTAATCTCTCAACCCGAATCTCCGGATGAGTTCTTCAAAATGTGATGGCTGAATTCCTTTCTGTTCCTTGCTTCTAGTCTTTCTTAGTTAATGATCTAGAAGTGGCTCTAAGTAAAAGAAAGGCATAAAAAGAACATGTCCTGTAAATGATGAGCGAGGAATGTAGTTTGTTGTAGGGTGTTAGAGAAGAGTCAGAACGATGGATCGTATTTTATGACGTGAGGAATTGCTTGATTCCGTACTGCATGGAACAGGGGACGAAAAGACTGTGGAAAAACTGCAATAATTATACATTAAAAAGGTAATGCTGGAATTGGGTTGTGGCAGGTATTTTGAAATGATGTGGTTTATTATATATGAAATAATTAGTACCGGACATACCTTAAATTTTAACTTGTTTTTATTTCAAGTAAAGCATACTTCATAGATACTGGTCACATGTAAACACGAGCTCCAGCGACTACACCCAAAGACTGTTTCCAACGATAATACAGTACTGTTCGCTCAAAACTTTTACAACTGAGTGTCCTTTGCCGACGTGAACTGTGTCCATAAAGTTTTCTGAGTCTCTGCTGCTCGCTTATATACGTTTCATAGAATGGTCCAGAACATTACAAAGGCTTCCGACAGAAATTTCTCTAAGTTTAACAATACTTAAACAATTAAAAAATATTAAAAACAATCAAAATAGATACATAATCAATTACAATCATTACGAACGGCTCAGAAATGAAAATTAAGATATTTAAATACAAAATTATCCACATAAATCATTTTAAACTGTGGTAAAGCGTCCTTTAAACATCGTAGCTCACCTTAATACTTAGAATTACAAACATTTAAGCAAATCTCTCGCAGATTACTGTCCTTAAACTTATTAAATAGTATTCACATAATTTGTTTTCAAAAAACAAAGTTCATTTACACCGATTTACAGTAGATTGCAAGACAAACATACAAATTAATATTCACTCAACCCGTAGCTTGCTACAAATGCTTCATAAAATACATTCCATTTAAAGTCTAGGTTTGAGGGCTGTTACGATGTGATAAGCTCGAAATAGGAAGAGATGGAAATTTTCATCAAAGCAGACAGAAAAACAAGGTACAGTAACGCCAAATAAACTAATATATTGTCCTAAGGAAATTAAAAGGAGATAAGATTTCTTTGAAAGCTCATGCTCCGTAGTTTGGCAATAGCTTTGTCATTTGTGTTTTCGTGGAACGTAAACGCACAGTTTGGTATTTTACATGAAGAATGTTGCTGTAGCAAATTCACTGTTTCTATCACTTTGCAGTTCACTGTAAATATTTGGAGCCTTTCTGGCGTGGTGAAGACGATGATCACAAATTTATTCCACGATGTTTATGCAGACCCAGCAACCGAGTAGAAATTATTACCGATCACAGTGCAAAATAACCATTAACTATGTTTTAATGACCGATCTTGTGATAGTTTAATTATGCGATTTAAATTTGCTGGTGAAATGGGAAAGGTTATACATTATCACTGCTAGAATTAAGACGCGTTCTCACGGCGCGTGGTAGGCAGTACTCGCCTTTCATCTTTTACCGCCTGGCGGTGGATCGGGGTGCGCCGTACCTGCTAGTATATGCGGTAAAGATGAAAGGCGTCCACAAACACACGCATTGGGAACGCTGCTTTGGTGCCGTGTTGCGCATTTAGGGTTCCGTTCTCTAATCTCCAAACACATCTCGCATGACACAAACGTCAGTGCCTGACACGTTTTCGGGTTAGGGACCGTGCACAAACTACGTGGCTTGGTCCAGGGGGGGGGAGGGGTTGGCTGGAAGGCTACGCTGGACTACGTGGGGGGAGGGAGGGTTCCGAGCCGGGCCACGTAGCTTTCCTTTCATAACATTTTTCACAGTTAAAATGAGGAACAGAACTCACAACAGCATGTGAATATTTATTTCCCTCAGTTAATTACCTCCGTATGTAATATACAATTGTATGACAAGAGAAAACAGTACAAAATGTCTTCTGGAATCAAAATGGAAAAAAGCTACGTGCTATGTGGGGTAGGGAGGGTTCACAGGAGGCCAAAATGGAGCTATGTGGTGTATGCACGCTCCCTTAGGCGGCTGACACTGCTCCACGACCCTCGAGCACCGCACCAAGTTACCGCGCGCACTGCTAATGCCATTGTTCGGTTACAAGGGGGAGTCCATTAATTACGTTGGTGAAATCTCACTTGGGGGGGGGGGGCAGTTTACAGAAATCACACGTCATATTTTTAATTCCTTGAAAAACAATAGACCTAAAAAAAGAAGTCTACTAACGACGTTGAACCGAACATTAGGTGAGTAGGGGGGGGGGGGGGGGTCTAACCGCCCTTAAAAACAGGAGGGAAAAAAAGATTTCCAAAACTCACGAGGTCGTCAGCAAGGGGTGGGGGGGGGGAAACCAGATTTCTGAGAAAACATCTCACGTAATTAATAGACGCCCACCCCAATCAAATTTATTACGTTTTTTTAGAGCGTAATGAACTCTGAATATAGAGCACTTATAAATTAAATTTGGGGAAATACCTAAAAATTAGGAAAGGTTCTTTATTTTTCTAACTAGTATACTAGATCTAATTCTTTTCAGAATTTGTCCTTCATGTATTGGATATGGTCGGAATTGGGACAAATTTCAAATGCCTAGGTTACACCGTTTTGAGACATACCAGGTAACAAAAATGGTTAAAATTGCTAATTTTTTATGGGCATTCACTTCTTTATTTTTCGGTATAAAATTAAAAAAGTTCGTAGCCCTCTTGACCTCTGTACATCGACACCTGGCGTATAGGAATATGTTTTCTTCTTCTTTACACCCCGATTATTTATGTGTTGTTCGCCAGAAGAGAGTTATACACAGTTTTGATTAAGATATTCGGTTTTGCATGAAAATTGTTTGCAATTCAATACTTATAATTTAACGCATATAATATTTTATTAACGTTATTTTTTTTAAAACAATTTCATTCCTCCCAGCTGAAGGCTGGGAGGCGGGCTGCTGCAGGATTACGGAGATCCTTTTCAGCCTACTACACTACGGGGAGGGAGGGGGATGGAACTTTGGAAGGTCGGCCGTGGCCTTATATGGAACCATCCCAGCATTCGCCTAGACTGACTGAGGAAAACCTCAGACAGGATGGCCGAACCGGATTTGACCCCGGTCCTCCCGAATGGCAAGTAGCAGTGCGAAATCGCACTGCCCAAGCGGTGGCTCTGGGGCATCCGGCAAGTTGCGAAATGCTCGCGTCAATTATTAACAATAACATTAGGCATAAGACTTTTTATATTGTCGCTTATAAATGTCTCTACTGCGAGTAGCAAATTCTTCTTCTCTCAGTACGATTAATGCGAAAACAATGGCATAAATTTTCGTAGAGTTCCATATATCGCTGACCTTGTTCTCGAGGCTTAAATAGGGCATATTTTACCTTGATTTGATATCGGAAAACTGACAAATAAACAAAAACCTGTCTGTTTGAAGGCTGTTCGTTTCGTTAAATGGGGTTCACTAAAAAACCTCTGGTCCGATCTCCCACTCACGTGAGATTTGCCTTACAATTTTAAGTTTTAAATAATTAAATTTGTTTGATATGTTCATGTGTTTTGCTTCATGCTACTAAATACTTAAGTGTTAACACTGATGTCTCCTAGGTATGTACTAATTTTTTTCCTTCCTGTGAAATAAGACGAGAAAAATGATATAAAGTGGACGTGAGATTTTCATTGACCCACTCTCCCTTTAAATGACATCTGGTGAGATTTTGCCGGACCTCTCCTCCCTTTTTTGAGCTAACTTTATAGGTGCACATCCCCAAGAGTAAAATAGGATGTGTTTCAATTATTATGTGACGTCGAAGAGCTTAAAAGTGCCCCCAGATTAGTATCCATTTAAAGGCAAATTATTTTTCTCTGCTGTAATGCTTGAAATGATACGTATGGGGTCATCATTTTATTCGAAAATGAAACTATTATTCATCACCAACAGTTGTTTAAATAATTTCTGAAAATCGTGACTCCATTGGGTTCTTACAATATTTGCGACATTCTCGACTGCAAATTAGGTCGAATTGTCCGTGTAACTTCGATACACGACCTGAATTCAACTCATTATACTTTTATATGAGTGAATGAAGTTACGGACAGCTGCTAGTTTTTCATAAAATACTTGAGTCGCTCTTAAGGACCTAAACCCCTCTGAAACGAACACCAAGCAGTGAAAGAATATCGGCCTGGCAGGAGAGAGAAGGCGACTCAACATCGACCGGATAAAGCCGTTAGAGAATCTACTGTACTACATGGGTCTAAACACCAATGGCCCATGTGGAAGTTACTGAATTGGAGTTGGCCGCTGCAAACACACTTTCGCTTCATGGGGATACCTGGGAGAACAACCAGACACCACATGTTCCTGCGGCGAGATTGAAACTATGGTACATTTGTAGTCACGCCCACAACTCGGAATAAATGTATCTCAGTCAGACCATCAATCAGCTAGTGACAAAGACATCGAATCTTGTATCTGCTGCTGCTATCAACACGAAAAGAAGATGACTTGAGTCGCTAGTTAATGTTTAATTTACAAAAAAATAATGAATTGCTTTAGCACGCATAAGGAATGAGACTCTCATTAACAATAATTACGCAGGTACTTGCACTTCTGTGGACCATATATGTGAATTGTTACCATAGTATTACGGATGGCAATCGCGTGGTGCAGCGTTAAAATCGCCGCTACTCAGGAAGTCCGCCCCTCTGGTCGGGAGATGCGTTGATGGAGAGGCAGGTAGATCCGCACGGTGTGGTGTCCGATGGAGAAGACAGGACGTTGATCCGTTGTGGCTTGCGGTCGAACCAGGCGGTACTCGTTCGAATGAATTTGACCCTTGCTTCCCGCACCTAGCTCTCGGATGATGCAAACTTACAGAGGATAACCGTTAGTGATCGGCCATTTAGCACCTGTCTACGCTTAGAACTAATTGTTCTTTGGGGCCGAAAATTGGTAGACACATTCCTTAGACGATATAATTTAAGAGGGAGTAAAGAGAACGACTGCAGTTAACCACGTTCAGATTGTAGTTACGTAGTAACAGTTAACTTAACTTAGTCCACAACCCGAAGGTTGGTTGGATCCTCCTAGGGAGGCATACTAAGCCATTGTGTCAGAGGTAGAACGGCCAGTTCCTTTCCTCTGGGACCTAGTTTTACGTGGAATCCGAACCACGGAAGTAAAAGTTATTACGCTCCAAAAACGTTTTGTTACCTGCTGATTTTTGGTTGATGTTTAGTGAGCTATTTGTTGCATAAACTTGTATCATCCCTGTACCAGTATCTTGTATCCGCTATGTAGTGAGATCGCGTGTTTTATGCTAATTCTTCTAAATCTCTTCAAACTCAACAGAAATTCTTGAAATTTCGTATAGCGAAATGTTTGGCTCAAACACAGATTAATTTCGGAATTTAGCTCGATGAGGTAATGCGGTCATGATCTTTCACCCTAAAAACCAATTTTTTTTTTTTTTTTTTTTGCTTTCCAGCCAACCCCTCCCCTGGATTGAGGCATGTTGTTTGTGCACGCTCCCTTATCATGTTTGGAATCTGCACATGCATTTTTGGTTTAAATCGACAGTGATCAAACTCAAGAAACTCATCACACACGCAGTCATAACCTGTAAGCCTAAAAAAAATTTTTTTTTGGCTTCATAAAAATTCGTTTATTACTCAGTATAATTCAATACAAAAATCGGACTTGGGTACTGTTCTAGACTCCTGACCATATATTTAGTGTAGGTGTAAGACAGTGACCTTTTTTTGGAGGGGGGGAGGGGTGTATGATAAAGAGTCTGGGGTAGTTTTTAGGAAACATCAGGAAATAGGCATTCCGCTTAGCCAACACCTTCTAGAGACACAGGTGCTGCGCAGTGGTCGGTTCCACGTCATAACAACTCTCAGCGTTGAACGTCACAGGTATGTAAACATTGCTATCACGGCTCGCGTTTGGTATAACATTATTTCAACAGCACTCGTTCGTCCGCACTGTAGTCCACTTGATCTTGAATAACGTAGCCTAAGGAATGTCTGTTCAAAATTTCAGTTCTAGGAAACAAAAGCTATTATGGGCGTTGAGGGAATAGTTTAACCGCCTATTCCACCTCAAACATGTAATAAGCAGATGTTATTCGTCCTTGGTTTTCTATAGACTGCGCACAAGATGCGTCATTGGTTGTGTTAAAAACATCGGTTACGGATTTGCTGAATGTCTTTTAAGCTGGGAACAGCATGACTGGTCACGTTTTTGAACATTTCCAAGCTGCTCCGAACTCCTCGCTTTTATCTGGGAAAAGTGGTTTGAGTCACGCACAGCATATCTCACGCTTTGTTGCGGATTCTTGACTTCGGAGGAATGGTGTCTTGGCTTGGCTTATTCTGACGCGTGTGCATGTTAGTTTGAAACAGTGGTCTCGAATGTCAAATGCGAAATCAGTAGATCTGCCCGCTAATATCGGTACATTTGTTCCCAGAATAGGTATATGAAAAAATACCACCCAAACAACCACCTTTTGCCGGGCAAGATGTGCTATTGAAGAATTTCTAATCAGTTTGACATCAATTTTACTGCCATTCTTGGAACTTCATGACTTGCTACCAATTTGAGGGCAATCTGTTGCCACAATTGGACGACAAATTATTCACCAAAAGTTGGAAAGAAAATTTTGGTTTCAACTTGCATTCAAAGATGGGCTTGATTTTCATATTGCCTTTTTTAGCTTCGTATAGTGTACATTGAAGTCAGAAGACGGCAGTGAGGGTATTTTTTAAGTTAAAGAATGAAATATAAGTTATTTAAGTTTATTTAAAACTTCATTACATTACTATATTATTTTATTTTAAACATCTTTATCCTTGTTAAATAACAGGAAAATTACAGGATATATTATAAATTTAAAACTAATACCAGAATTTTTTAATAAAAATTTCATGTCATGAATAAGCACTAGTCAATACTCGTAAAACATAATCAAAATAACAAAAACAACAGACTAAGTAGTTTGAAATTCGTTTATTAAGTTATTTAACAAAAAGATATTAACTCTTGAAAGGCCTATTCCGTTAGGGGGCGTCCACAAATTACGTGAGGTAGAATAGGGAAAAAGGGGTGGGGTCTGGCGAAATCCACAAACGGGGGGGGGGGGGGGGGATCAACGAAAATCTCACGTGAGGTTTTTGGAATTTTTGTTGGACTGTAGAGCTTAAAAAAAGGTCTACAGATGATGCGAAAGTCGATTTTAGGGGGGGTATTTCGTCGAAAAGTGGGGGTGTTACCGGCTTTGGAAGGGTGAGACCTGAAAAAAAAAGGTCTCAAAAAATTGCGAGGGCGATTTCTAGGGTGGGGGGAGTCTTACGGATCAGATCTCACCAGAAGGGGAGGGGGGGGGTCGGATCAGCTCTCACGAAGTCTCACCAGAGGGGGGAGGGGTTCGGATATTCGGAGAAACACCTCACGTAATTTATGGGTGCCCCCTTAGTTGCGGGTTGACTTGACCAAGGTTGTCGACTGTTGATATATTTCGACACACGTTGCATGCAAATAATTCACCAAATACGAAGCATTGCCTCTTACTCCACTGTCCATCACATTGTCTTTAATAACATGTGTGTACATTTTATTAACAAAATGTGTTTAAGGTAATGGTTACCAATAGAATACAGACAAGCGAAATAGCTCGGGAATCCCCTTAGAACGTCGATAATGTAGGGCACAAACGCACAGATGTAGTCCCCAAAAGATACACCGAACATTCTGCAAAAGGTAACTAACTAACTACCTATCATATAATCTATCGAATAATTTCCCGTAAAACATAAACGAAATGGGTTGCCAACCTGAAAAAGTAAAATCGTGAAAAAATTCGGGAAAATTTGATTGCATTCACAGAAATCGTGGAAAATTTTTTACATTTCGGTATTTCGGCAGAGCAGACTAGAACAGACTACATATCGGTGGAAATACCGAAACATCGGTAGGTTCGAGACCATTGCCACTCACAGATGAACATCCTTCATCATTCTCAGCTTCTGTACTGGTTAAGCACAATACAGTCTTCGTTTCTTACCATCTTGTCCATTCATATCCAGATTCATAGTGAGTCGTCTGTTCCGTAAGTACTATTCTTTGTCCTTTTCTATAGTTTATCCCTCCAACTGTGCGACTATGCTAACCAGTAAATCAATGTCACAAATGTGGACTCGTAATATACCGCACAATTCTTTTCGATTTACTAGTTAAATACTGATTAAGATAGCGAAAGTGGAAACTTCATACATAGCAGAAATTATCTGGTGAACACCCTTTAAAACGATGCACAAAATTCCCCAAGTATACAACCATTTACAAATTTCGAGTAAAGTGAGACCATTGGGCGCGTCCATTAATTGCGTGAGTCATTTTTTGTCTCTGGAATTCCGGCTTCCTCTCCCCCTCTGGTGAGATTTGGTGAGACGTGTGATTTTGACGGGATAGACCTCGTAGTGGTTTTTTTTTTCTGCTTCCAAGGGCGGTTATATCTCCCTAAAATCGTCATCCGTGTCGTTTTAGGACCTTTTTTTTTTTTTTTTAGCTCTTCCGTCCTTCAAGAATTTCAAAAGCTTACGTAAGATTTCGCCGAACCCTCCCCACCCATTTTACCTCACATAATTAATGAATGCCCCCTTTATTTCCTTATTACTAAAACATTGTGCTTGATTAGAAGATTATAATTTCAATTTGCTTTACAAAACCATGTAGTCACCGAGGAAGGAAATAAAGAGACCTTGTGGAACAGTATGATATTTAGTTCTGATTCGGTTGAATTTGGGCTACGCCATTCGGTAACATGTGTCGGGTCGGATACATAAGTCATGAGTAGCGGAAAAGAAGCGCGTTTTCTTTTATCTGTTTGCCTTTCCACTTGGAGTAAGGGCTGCAACTGATGTTGAATAAACAAGGAACTGCTGCGGGTTGCCTAGCAGCTGCGTCTCTCCCGGCGCGCGTGTGACTTGCCAAGTTGAGGCAGGCCTTGTGGGGGTCTACCGAATAAGAATGTGATCAGTTACTTCAGTCAGAGAAATATCTCAGCAGCAGAGCAAGAAAATGGAGAAATGCTGATTCCAATACCTGGCCAACTTAGTGCATCGACGGAATGACTCCTAATAGATTGCCAATCTACAGTTAAACATTAAACAGAGGTAATGGAAATTATATTGATAGTGTGATATTTTCAAACTGAGTGTGACAGCGGTTATACAATAGTGTAATAAATTCCGCTGGCTAATGCCTACTGAAGTGATTTTCCGTAGTGGGATATTGCCCACTTCCCCCGAGCCGACGGATCGTATTAGGCACGAGTTGGTTGTCAGACAAACAGGGATCTTATTTGGTTACCTGAAAAGAAATATAATAATAAAAATCATGAGAGGAATTAATTAGGGTAAAAACTAAAAATAATTTATTTAAAAAATTTAATTTCATTTTCCAATAATATATTTTGTGCAAAAAAATTCACTTATTATAATTTAAATTTATTGTTTTTCATCACTAATTGCGTAATTTAAAAACTGCACTGTTTTTTGATCTGCTTGATAGCTCCCAAATTCCAGGTGCGTAAAATACTCACCAAGAATTTCACAGGTGCGTACTGGTTCATAACCTAAATGCTTCAGGATCAGCACATCCCAAAACACATTTCCTCAAACATACATGACTCGCATACTACTTATTGCATGTTTGACAGTTTGTTTCTTTTTACCGAGTGGGTGAGCTGTAACGTTCGGGCCTCGCATTTGAGAAGACGCAGGTTCATGTCACCGTCCGTCCATCCCATCACTCCAGGCGAATGCCGGGAATAGTTCTTCAAAATGCCATCACCGAATTTCTTTCCGTTCCTTGCCTTCATACTCGCTCAACACTAATGACCTCGATGTCGAAGAGATGTCGAGCCCATTTTTTTTAATGCCTGCCGAGTTGTCAGATGGCATTTTGCTCTGTTGCGAGAAATTCATCGATGTTTTTTTTTTTTGCCACTTCACTTTTTGTACATTTTATTTCTGTACGTACTCCAAACTAAAATTAATGGCATTTTTCTGTCATCGGAGACAGCTTTAAGAAAATTCATTTTTGTGTTATTTTGCTAATGTAACGTGTAATTTTCTTTAAGAACTTATTGAAAAATTGATATAAGTGTAGGTTACTTTTTCCATGCTTAGTGGTTATTTATATTCCTGCAAAGTCTTAGTGCGGAAACTAAACCCAGTTTCCCTAGCATTTGGGAAAACTTGGGTTCGATTGCAAGGGGACAACCCTTCCAGATTTCGGATTTAAGTTTTCACAAATTTCCGAACCTTGTACCCGGCTGGTATCAACGGAACCTTCATGATTTTGGATTTTAGGTTTTCTCAAATTTTTCCAACGTTGTATATCAGGGGATATCTCTCCGTTGTTTCGGATTTTTCTTTTTTCTTGGGCTCTACGCCTCTTCAACGGGGAGGTAATTAAGGGGCGGGGAAACGGGAGGTAATTCACACTTGCCTTTTTAAGTAACTACCCGGAATTCGCCTAGAGTGATTTCGGGAAACCACGGAAAATCGAATTCTGGATGACCGGTCAGGGATTTGAATCTGCGTCCTCCCGGAGCTTTCTGCTTACGTGTAACACTAAGAAAAGGTTGTTATAACCCGGCTTCTCTCGCAGCTACTGCATTTTCTGTTAACTCGTAAACATACAAGCGAAAAAGTTATCTTCATCCTCGATCTCCCGCAGAAAATTTAATATTTTTTTTCCAGAGTTATTATGTTATGCTGCAACAAGATCCATTGAAAGAAGAAATACTGAATAGTGTTGTTCGTATAGTTTCTTCGTAATGAACTTAGTAGTATTTGTGTATCTGACATTAATGACCCGGAGTTGGCTCGCTTCGTCACGTTAAGTTACCGCAAATTCCGTTACTGCGTTGGGTTAACTAACGCATTAACCGCAGCGAACATGGCAAGATGACCCGGCTTCCGGTCTGCGTGCTGACGTTCAGGCTAGATTCCCCCACTCTGCGGTGTTGACGTGTAATACACATTTGGCAGATGTGAGGCAGGCGAGCCGCCCAAAACAACAGCGCCGAGTTGAGCCGAGTTAAGCCGATAACCTCCGAGTAGTGGAGTCAAGGCCGGCCGCCACTTCCTCGCCATCTGATTCATTCATTCATCCATTTTGTAGCTCACCCACTGAAGCAGCTCCGGATCGACACACTTACAATTCGATTTTTAACTTTGCAAGATTTAAAATTGTAATGGTAATAGTGAATACATTACAGCCCGCTATTCTTACTTGTCACCGATCAGAGATCTGACAGAAGTGTAGGATTTGATGGATGGACGCAGACGTTCGGATCTGCCATTCGGTAGTATATGGGTTCGATTCTCTGTTTGGCCATCCAGATTAAATAATTTCACGAAATAACTACAAGCGAATGCCGGGATGATTTCTTCAAAAAGCCATTCCCTTTCAGTTTCTTGCCCTCAGTCCTCTCGTTATCAAAAGGCCGAAAAGCTTCAACTAAGTAAGTAAGAAAGTAATAATCATAATAATAATTATAAAAAGAAACTCTTCGGTATTATGCGGAATTTCTCTGTGAAAATGGAACTTGTTTTGTCTGAATCTTCTTTAACAGACTGTTTTTTCTCTAAAAAAAAATGTGTTAACTATAGGTTGGTGAGTAAATTCAATTAGATCCTTTGTTTAGCTATAGCTATTAAATTTCCCAATTAAAAATATTGGTTAATCACTAATAATTATGCTGAGGCTCAGCAGGTCGCTAGCTTGAGTAACTATGATATTGGTGATTTAAGGAACTTTGTCTTAGAGGTTCATTACGCGTAAATGATTAAATCATAGATATAACTGTAGTATTTTTACCATTATTTCTCATTTTTCTTTTTAAGGCGGCCAGGAAACATTTTGTTTTCATCAATCGATTCTTCCAGACTACATGGTTAACAAAGTGGATACCGTTTTTAAATCTCTTAGAACTTCTGTTCATCAACAACGAAATCGGAGGCAGAGTTGTGGACAAGGAACCGGAATGAAATAGGCAATGGCCTTTTGAAGTAACCATCCTGGGATTCATCTGAAAAGATTTGGGGAAACCGTGAAAAACTTAAACCTACTTGGTCCAGACTGGAAATCCAATCCGAAGGTCCGAAACTTGCCGTTCACTTGGCAGGCTTTAACTTCCAGATTTAGTAGTGACAGTTATAGTACTGGCTTTAGAACTTATTCTTAGTTTCGGTGTTAAAACGGCTTTAAAATTGATGCTGTGAGTTGGGAGGCAATCGCGCCCAAATGAGCGAAAGTTTCTGTTAAAGAAATTTCAATAACGCGGCTAAAAGTTAGACGTAAAGCCATGTTGGTCTCGTTTTAAAGAGTTAGAATGGTTTGTTGCAGTACCGCTCAAACATTCCTTGTAGCTCGATATCGTGAATCCACGCGCTATGTGAACCAGGATTCTACACGTTCATATATCAGAGACCAGTTATCCGATCCGCATGAAACAAGTGCTGATTCGAAGAGGAGTGTATGCGTTACAATTCGTACTGGGCTGTAAGATGTATCCAAAAAACTCAACAATTGTATTTTGAAAAGTTTGAAATTTTTTCGATACTTTTAAAATGTGGCGATTTACAAGGGCAAAGTACAATCGGAATTGCAAAAATCGGGTACAAATGCGTAGACCACAAAATTCCAAAGAAAATAACAATAACAATAAAAACCCTGGACCCAACCTCAATACGAACGCGCTATACTGCCGGAAATATAGGCAACACGAAGCATTTGACGAACCAGGCTCAGGCGCGGATGTCGTAGCTGATGAGATTGAGACTGCAATGGAGGCAACCCATACTCGTCGGATGCACTTTTAATCTCTGTTTACTGTACACTATTGTGGTTTTCATGAAAATAACTGCGACTGTGTTGTCCGACACCGCCTAAACCGAATATTTTTGATTGAGGCTGATCACACGTGATGGGTTGTCCATGCCACTTGGTTTATGGTTCTGGGCCAGCAGGAGCGGCATAACGCCAGCAGTGGGCGGGCAGATTTGGTGCCGGGTGCGCTGGATGCTTTCATTGCTCATGCTGGGCACGTCCGAGAGAGATCCTGTCTGCAGGGGATACGGCGGCGTGCAGAATCCAAAACTGAAAAACTGATTAGAAACACTCTAAACAAGCTGCTCACACATCAGGCATGAAGTACAGTAATGAAATCTTAAAAACAATTAGAAATATTTGCTTGGAAAACGTTAACTACTGGAGGAAGGTGCCCTAAACCTGAACCTCAATTTGTCTTTTACTTCTAAAAAATATAAATTAATAAAAAATATGTTTTTAAAGCATGGAATAATTACTTCTGAATGTTATGCATCATTTAAATTCTGATTTAAAAAAAATATATTATTCAAAATGATAACCAAAAAAATACTTTATAAAACCCGTACAGTTGGCGATATGAAAAATAATTGCCTAAACCGGACCCCTCATAAAAATTAATGAAATAGCACTAGAAAAATAGAAAATGATATTGAATCACAGAAAATATATTTTAAGTGAAATAATTACAGGTTTTAGTTTTTAAAAAAGTATACAAGTATAGCATAAATGTAGGGTATATAAGACACAGAAAATACTTGTAAGAATTAAATCGTTTAGCGACAAAAATCGAAGATGTACAAATCCTTTTAAGCCCCAGTACAATACACATGGGTCTACACTAAACGTATAACACACATCATCCAAATTTCCATTCTGAAACTTCGAAAAAATGTCCTGTCGCAAAACACACACCATTTTTGGAAGGGGACACTCCAGGGAGAATCTTCAATTCCGATGTTCCAGGGGTCGCGCTCTTCTCATCCTCAATGCTTGTTCACATTTTTCTTAAAATTATGGCTCCTTTTCACAAGTTCTCTCTAGAGGCTCTATAGCTGACCGAAGCTCCTGGCCGCGACTGCTTTTGCATCCTCCGACATGATTACGTTTTTTCTGTTGACCTTCGTTGACTTCTTTAGCTCTTTTAACTTCCATCAATGGGGCTTTATAAGGCGTAGATAAGATGACCGTAAAAATGCAAGCATTACATTCCATACTTGACTTTAAGCATAAAAAAAAATAAGAGGTCCGGTTTAGGCAACTGGAGGGGGTCTGGTTTGCGCAACTATAGCCTGTATTTTGTTAACTCAATAGATTTTTAACTTTTCTGACCTGACGCTATCGAAGTTATGAAATGATTCATATTTGATCATTTCAATAATGCTTAGGAAGAGGTATTTTTAGTATTAAAAATTTTAGGAAATGTTCAAAACGCCTCACAGACTTACAAGGTTTCCGAATAATCTGCACATTTAATTATGTGGGCTTAAAAAGAATTGACTGGATATTTAATACTACTGTACATATTATTATGAGGTTACTGCGCCAGAAGAGACATTGTTAGGACTTGTTCCGACAGCTGGTAACAAATGGCAGTACCAGCATAAGACAGTGGATAGTGCGTAAAGCACGGCTCCCCCGCTAGAAAACTTCACCTGTTAGTAATAAGATTTTTGTGGTCAAGGAGTGTGGAACTTGCGGTAATTTAAAGAACAGTGACCCAGCAGCGTGATGGAAGCCGTGTGACTGAGAGGCAACTGCGTCAAGCCGGCCATGTCTGGATGAAAATCATGCAGTGTGCCATTACGTTACGCATTCGACGTTCTCGGAATTGCACTGGTTCTCTTACGTTTCCTTTCATTCACACGATTTCGCCACACTGCTGGACCATTCTTTTCTCGATTTGGTTATAAATATAATTAATATGGTGAGACTTTGATGTATTGTATCTTGGTGTGCTTATGTGGGTCACTAGGTGTAAACCCGAGACAGGAATTGGGTCTGGTCACA
This sequence comes from Vandiemenella viatica, assembly GCA_031002005.1. Lineage (NCBI taxonomy): Eukaryota > Metazoa > Arthropoda > Insecta > Orthoptera > Morabidae > Vandiemenella > Vandiemenella viatica. The sequence goes on along the minus strand of CM061920.1, from coordinate 345,816,840 downwards.
GGTTAAGAATTGTTTCCATTTGGTAGACAGGTTTAGGTAGGTAAATACTGACCTAAACTGATCTGTTTCTTGGTTTTGATCATTGTTGGACCGATTTAAACAAATACGCATTGCACAGATTGTAAAGGTACAAGAAAATAAGTTTTTTTAATGAAAAAAACTAGTTTTTAGGATAAAGGTAATTAACGTGTGACCTTATTTACCTAAAATACGAATATCAACTACGTGAACAAAGGCTCTCCCGGCGTATCGCTGAAATATAATCTTTGCGGCTTCGCTGCCGGATGGTGTTATCGAAAGATGCGTCATCTTTAAGTCAACACAGAGAGCGCCGTCAAAAGCTTGTCTTTCCATAACAGCATCCGGCAGTAAAGCCGCTGTAATAGTATTTGATACTGAGGGTTCGCTCTGAAAAACTGTTAAGAATTTCTGTTGAATTTGAAGAGACGTAGAAGTGTTAAAGAGGAACAAATAGGATTCTCCTACAATTATTCGAGACCATTTCCCTAATTAATCTGCTATATGGGTGAAGCCGCTTATACGAAACGTAGGCCTTAAGTGCTGGCACCATGTTTCAAACAGTTCGTCCTCATACACTAAATGGAGTCATATATGCCCGTATTTTTACTAGAATTCGAAGGAAACGATCTGAGCACCTTCTTTGGTTCAGTACGACTTCTCCCACCATTACAAGTGTTCGTGTCATGGGGAAGTAACGACCGCCTTGGTTATACCTGCAAATATTTACGTCGTCTATTTTGGTTATTGTTTTCATACAGTTTTGCGTATTCATAGTGCGTGATAATGGACTACACCCCAATGTCATGAAACACACACAAATTTTCCGACGGAGGCAGATGCCAGTAATTTACCTGAAAACAATCGTCGTCGATGGATCCAATAAAAAAAAGGAACTGCTGCTACCTGAATCTAGGATCATTCCAAAAAGAAAATGCAGATTTTGATATTTTATTTCGCACAAATTATAAAAGTATACAAATACATGCCGCACATTACTGGATGGAGGAAGGCTGAAAATTTATAACCCCCGCCTATTAGTTCCATGCGCTGTCCGCCAGTGGTGCTGTTGTTTGTTTATGTGGAAATGGCGATGCGATAGGAGGAGTCGTTTTGTGTGCTACGGTATGCAAAAAGTGAAGTCCATTGCTGATGTGCAGGATGCATGCTGTCGTTAATTCAATAAAGTGCCACTTCGTTATAAGAAATTCGTAGAAGATTGGTGCTTATGCAAAGGGAAAAGCACTGGCCGTCTTCCAAAGTCAAATGAAGATGTACAACTTTCGTACGAAGCTCATTTCGAATGTGTACAGAAAAGCTTTGTATCTTTCATAGTTTGCGGGAAATAAAAATTCAAAATCTGTTCCTTCTTTTTTAATAAACCTGTATAAGATATACCTCAGTGAAGAATACGTCTTACATATTCTGCTTATGAGACCCTTTCTCCTGCTAGCAACAAAAGCCGGCATTATTTACAGATGATTTAACTGATGCGCAATTCATTTCGTGAAACTGCACATGCTCCGTGACATAAGCTCATATGTTTTGCGGGATGAGGGGCCCTGCTGTGAATTTCGAATGGCCCGTACTGGCGGACCCATCGACGCAATGGGCCGTGTCTGTTATTAATCTCACTGTTCGTTACCAGGCTGCTGTATTAATAGCCCCTCTAATTCGAGCAGTGGCAATTTGTCTACGCAAGAGGTTTCGCGGTCCCCAACTTGAGAGTTCTCGTGAGCGGCTCCGAGTCGGCCGAATGAGTATGCAAACTGCCGTTACGTGATCAAGACCTGTGATTACAGCCACACTGCCGGGGATTGCCGTCCCCACTTATCGCTCTTATCGAGTTTGAGCCTCGTCCTGGCGAGCAGAACTTGTCCACCTGGCCGCACACTGTGCGCACAGACAATTCTCCACACGAGGCGACAGCGTTGGTATTCTTCTTTTTACCTTCCTGTATTAGAATCATTGGCCCTGTTAAACGCCTAGCTTGTTTCTTTGTCTTTCTAAATTTCCTTTTCTTCATCTTACTTTTCTGGGTAACGGCTCTGGTTCATTCAGTTTCATTTCATCATCATTTATTTTTGTTTTTCATGGCATGTTCCTACTACTTTTCTTTTGTCAGCATTCACTATCCCTTCTTGTGGAGAATTGTGGTGGCTCAGTGGCTAAGGCGTCTGACTGGAGAACTAAAGGCCCTCGGTTCGAATCCAAATCTCGCTGGAATTTTTCAAAGAACCTTAACCTGACCTTCACATCGAGAGTGGTGGGTGAGTACCTTCACATCCAGGGTGGTGGGTGACTGGTAGCTGTTCAGGTATCGCATTCTGGAGGACGTGCGTTCAAATCCCCGTCCGGCATTCCGGGTTTGATTTTTCCATGGTTTCCGCAAGTCACTCCAGGCGAATGCTTTGATGGTAACTTAAAAAGGCCATGGCCGAGTTCCTTTCCGTTTTGCCAACAGTACTTTCCCGCTTCGACGACGTAAAGTCAGGAAAAAAACCAGTCTTGTCATTTGGCAAAGCTTGCTTTGGGTATGTGAATTACGTGAGAATGCTTCCGTGGTTTGGATTCGTTATTTAACTGTAAGTCCCCTATACGCAGCAAGATTAGAGGGTAATGATAGGCGACTATGACGATGCCGGATTACGCAGCCGGCAAAAAAGCTATGTCAACGAGGATCCTAAAACGACCACACGAAGTTGTTACATCATCCCTTCTTGTATATCCCTTGTGATGGACCTCATAAACCTTATTTGCGCATTCTGTATTCTTTCTTCTTGGGATTTATTCACAGCTTTTGAGATGATTGAGCGGAGGCGGATATTACAAGCATCAAGGATGGAAAAAGAACAAACAACTCCATTCTAGAAGGTTTGAAATAAAAAGAGGACTATCACCCTTATGCAGCAGTGAATCTTCAATACTGTGGAAAATTTATCGTCGACAGGGAAAACCGGGAAAAATAATCCAGGGAAATGTGGTAGGACATCTATCGGAGATTTGCAAGGCAACGGCCAGATACACGTCGAGCAGAAAACAAACAGGACCATAACTCAAATATTCTGGGAAATACTTGATCGGGAACGGTGCAACTATGATAAGTCACCAGTTTTCTTCTCTAAAAAACGGTTTATAGATGATAACTGACAGTCTATAATCAGTTTCCGTACATTAAGAATGAAACTGTCATTGTCTTATAAAGCTTCCATCAAGGCTACTGTCTGATTTTTCTTCACATATGTATTTATTCTTTCGCGTATATTTAAAAGTTCTCGAAATTTTTTCAATGTTTTTATCGTAAGTTAAAATGGCTAACTAGGTCAACAGGTTCACAGGTTTTGCGCGTATAGTTTCGTTTTCTACAGAAGCAGTTTTCTTCGTTTTTTGTTTGTTTGGCATTTTCAAACTGGTATTCCAAGTGTAGATATTGCCATTTGCAAATAATTTTCTTGCTCAAAGTTACAAAGTAGCGGTTCATACATTCAGTCGCCACTGTTTTTCTTAATTACCTTTTTTTCCTATCAAAAGTGGTAACGCTAATACAGGAACAGCTCCGTAATTAATATTAGTCCAGAATGTGTTCATTTTGTAATTTCAGTCAACTTCATTTTCAACACGTATCAATACCGTCTAGATTCAAATGCTTCGATTTTTGTTGATCATGTTCTATAATTCCCTTCACAAAGCACTATTTTTTGTTCTCGTTTAGTCACTGTGGAGAATGGAAGCACCTGCTAGTGTGAATGAAGATGGCGGGAGGAGGGTGTTGCAGACTTCACTATACTCAGAAATAGATTTGTTAGGTCTGGAGCACCGATCGCGGTGGGTGAGCGGGAACTGTGGCTCGGCATTTAGGAGGACGCAGGCTCGAACCCGCGTCCTGCCATTCAGCTTTCGTGATTCCCAAGGTTTCCGGAAATCGCTCCAGACAAATACTGATATGCTTTGTTCAAAAGGTCATGATCAGATTGCTTCTCGTTCCTTCCTCCGCCCCTCACCAGTTCTTTCACGCCTGCAAAAACCTTGACGTGGACAAGATTTAAATCCATAAAAAGATCATTTTAAGAAAAATATCTGCTTGTGTACCATTATACTGAAGATCAGTATAGTTAAAGTTATTTATTTTGTTTTGTACTGATGAAATTTGTCCGTCACTTTGTTCTCCAATCTCAGCAGAAGCGCGTTGTCGGTCCTGAATGAACTCTTCATAGCAGTGAGGACGCGTCGCTTCCAGTGTTATCGCATCTCCGGCATACGGACGTCCGTTCTGCCCGGCCCGGGAAGCGGATGTGACGAGCACAGAACACATAGCGCACGGTTCGTGTGTACACGGGAGCAAGGTACAAGCACTGACCAGGACGTTCACATAGCGGCATCCCGCTGCTTAACAACATGTGGCTTGGGATCGAGAGATCAGTTCAAATATATACACTGATGTAATATTCACGTGAACCAAGTTTAATTTATGTCTTTAACACAGATTGCTTTGGATATGTGAACTTCACTTACATCATTACGGAAAACTATCAGATAAAACGTACCTACTGTCGCCATACACTTGTTTGTTGTTTGATGTAATATTGTACTTGAGCCCTATTTTCTGAGGCTGAAATCTGGGATTCTCTCACCACTTACCCTGTTTTGTTCAGGTTTTTTTTTTAAGTTTTGGGGTGAAATTTGCGATTATCGCTGATCCATTAACGCTCTAGCTTAACATTTTGTAAGACGAAGGTTTGAATACCCTTGCGGCCACGAGATTTCGTTTTTCCATGATTTCCAAAAATAATTTCAGGCGTATTTAGGTATGTTACCTTCGAAAGGCAATGGCTGAATTCCTTCCTGTTCCTTGTGAACAATCCTCTCGCTGCTGTAAAGACCGAACGTTGACGCTGTGTAAAGTCATTATGAGAAAAATCGGAATTATACCAGCATTCTGGCAAGTTATTACTAAATAACTATCTAAAGCCTATGATCAGCGTGGCCGTTAATTGAAGCGAGAGGTAGGAACTTGTGCCTCTTGCATGTCCAAAGACCTAATGTAGCAATGTATTTTTGTTTGTGAATGGTGTAATTTATGAGGCGGAAATTGGAACGTCACCTTGATTGGGGGAAATCCACCTAAAACCACAACCAGGACGGGCGATACGCGGGACCAGGACTCGAACCTGGTACCGCTGTACATCCCCGGTCCAGTGTGATGGGCAGTCACACTGGCGCGTCGTAATTGTGTACTTACACCTTGTTACAGTACACTGTGAGCGCTCCGTGATTTGTATTCCTCTGTTCCAGCCACGACAGAGGCGCACGCGTAGGGAATCGAAACTCTGACACTTGGCGGCCGAAATACTCTTCGAGGACTTCCGACTAAAGCCGGCCACACACAGAACCGGGCGGGGCGGGGCACGACAAGTCAAACATTTAGCAAATTTTCTTCATTGCCTCAGTCACCTGTCAGTGAACTCAGTGGGAGCATACTGGTGTGTAGTGTATCATTATGAAATGGATGAAGATGAGCAGACCATTTTGTTAATTTGGAACTATCTGCAGCTCTTGGACCACAATGTTAACAACAGAGAGATAAACCTGAAAAGGAATATAGGAAGTTTTATTTCTGAGTTTCGAGCCGAACCCAGACAAGTTTTTTAACTATTGTCGCATGTCAATTTCGACATTCGACTTTGTACTTGAGAGCATTCGGAGCAGAACAGAAAAGCAAAATACCAACTGGAGAACAGCCATAACCCCAGAGGAGCGGCTTTTGATAACCTTAAGGTATGTATGTTGGTCCTCTTTTTCCTGAGCATTAGTTATTCAACCATATAATAACACTGTATATTCATATAAATTTTAAATCTTACAGTCATACATGGCACATATACAAATCAGTCGAATATTCGAAACACAACACAACCAGACCGCGAGATAGTGGAGACTGGGGAGGGAGGGTGGGTCCCGTGACAGCGCATGCGCAGAACGTTCTGCCCGGCAGCGACTTGCCCCGGGGCATAATTTGTTTCAGTTTCGCATTTTGCCCCGGATCGTCTTTTCGACGTGCCCTGCCCCGCTCGGTCCTGTGTGTGATGCTCCATAGGCACCCGTGCGTTTCCCGTCGCACAAGACGCCCCGGGGCAAAATGCCCTGCCCCGCCCGGTTCTGTGTGTGGCCGGCCTAACAATGGCTTACCTTTACTTTGTTAGCAGCAACTGGTAAACATGGGACGAATAAAACACCGATGAACGAGGCCCGATTCGAACGGGTGACCCCTGCCGCTCGTGCCCCTGCGTTGTCTGTGGCGAGTTATTTTCGCTCAGGCAGTCGTCCAAGAGGTCTGGTGACGTAGAGCGCCTCTCGCTAATGGCTGCTAATGGGCCGCGCTGGCAAGAAATTCGCGGACTCCAATTGAAACGTCATTATGTAACGGACGTCCACGATCAAGCCTTCCATTACGGCCACAAGAGGCGCCAAGTGTGCGCATCCCTCTCTCTTGGACAGCTCAGTGGAACGACCGGCCTCGCATAGTTCCATCACTAGACCCACGCTTCACATCTGCACTCCACATACCATAGGAGATCTGTCCTAAACGACGGCTTCCAGTTGGATTTCATGCGTGTTTACCACAGCTCTGTGCACCAGGCTTCGATTAATTCCCAGTTTGTTCACACAATAAGAATATAACTACAACTATGCGGATTAATACGCTACTAGATGGCCCGTCAGAAAATCCCGCGAAAATATTTTAATACTTCCTTTGCTACTGGAGGGTATTAGATCGAATATATTATTAAACGTTCAAACTATTGAATATTAAATCAAATGTACACGATTAATCCTAATTGAACATTACAGTACAATCAACAAAGTAGATTTACACAAAGTCGAACACTAAAACAGATTTTTACAATAATTAATCTTATTAATTCATTGGATATATTTTTTTATAATTGCTTTATGAAGGATGGATTTGTAAACTAAAATTTAGATCATGGAAAATTTAATACAATAAAATGTTATTGTTTGAAGACACTGAGTATCATACAAAATTTATATTACCCTCATATTAACATGAACAACGAGATGACAGGTTTACTATGATTTTAAAACAGATAAAATTCCTACAACAGACTACAACAAAAGATTGCAAAAAGACATTTAATTAAATCAAAAACGGAAAACTTGAGACCCCAAAGAATATTTTCTTACTGTTGCTGTGCCAACTAGTCTCAGATGGAGCAACTCGGTGTAAACTACAGGGCCGTTTATGGGTACAAACGATATGCAGTGCCTACGAAGACATAACACAATGTTCGGAGCATTTACCGTATTTTGATGGCTGGGTCCACATTGCAGCTGAAACCTCCGGAAAAACCCCTCATGTCAGTAATGCCCCCCCCCCTAACTTTGATGGCTGGGTCCACATTGCAGCGCTGTGTCCGCCGTCTTTATTCCTCCACGTGTCTGTGACGAGTCCCCCAGATCCGGCAGTCTCCGCACCCCTTTGTCCTATAGGCGCGCGGAATTCCAACAGCCAATCCGGTGTCTTCCAACCGCGCCGTTCGAGTTAAAACATAGAGAAGAAAGCACATCTTAACATAGCCGTCCATAGGTAGAATGACCTGTCTCTCTCCAGCCAAACTTCCTTCCACACTTTTGCCCTGCAATCTCTATGCGTGCAAAAATACTCCATTATTAAATACCAAAATATGGGGTGACACTGTTCACTACACAACATACTGAGGGAGTAATGGCAGCCGTTACTAAAAGCTGCCTTAATTCACCTAGTGTGTGAACACCTTAAACATAAAACTACTGTACGTAAACTGGTGCACTAAAAAAAAAAAACCAATTTCAATATCTGGAACTTCTCCCACACGCCAACCTGTCTTCCTTAAGACAGGGGGCGGCATAATCTGTATTGCACGCGGGCGCTCAAAGTAGAGCCGTTCCTTTCTCCCCTTCCAGTCTTCCCTTCGCGCGCCGGGCCAACAGGAGTTACCCATTCCCTGGTCGATTCCCGGTGTCTGGTGGCAAATATGTGGCAGGACCTGTTTCTTTCCCACATTCACCCACACAGTTATAGGTTGGCTGGACCCTAATTAGGGTTGGGTCGCTAAAGCATTTAGTGGATTCTTGACACTAAAATATACAGTATACGATGAATAAATTGTGCCTGTCTGAAAATTATGAACAGGATTAAGGAAAATAAATATTTGTCAGATTTTGACCGAGTTTCGCTTAATGTACAGTCCGTGGTCCCGCGAGTAAAATAAGGCAAGTTTCATTTTGATGTGAATTTGGAAAGCTGAGATATTTAAGACAAAAGTGTATACAAATTAGTGTCCACTTTTCTTTGCCCGGGTTATCCCACTCCAGTCGTGGTGGGGGGTAGTCTACCAGACCCTCGGCTACCTGGCTCGGCGCGGTGGATTTTGGACTCGCCAAAAATCCAGTAGGGCCTGCCGAGCCACGCCAGTCCGTCCGCGCTGCCCCCCACACGACGAGCTTTGGATCGGCGCGAGGACATTTGGCCTGTTGGCTCGTCCGTGTGTGGCGGCCTTTAGACAGGGGGCGGCATAATTTGTATTGCACGCGGGCGCTCAAAGTAGAGCCGTTCCTTTCTCCCCTTCACCGCTTCCATTTCCAGTCTTCCCTTCGCGCGCCGGGCCAACAGGAGTTATCCATTCCCTGGTCGATTCCCGGTGTCTGGTGGCAAATATGTGGCAGGACCTGTTTCTTTCCCACATTCACCCACACAGTCATAGGTTGGCTGGACCCTAACTAGGGTTGGGTCGCTAAAGCATTTAGTGGATTTCGTGACACTAAAATATACAGTATACGATGAATAGCGAGGATAGTGGGTTATAGCAGGATGAATGTAGAACTGGCTCACTTGCAGAAATTGTGTTTGTCAACTGAAACGGGTACGTATCAAATAAATAAATAAAAAAATTAATAAAATTATTAAGAAGTGTTGAAATGTTTTCCTAACAGAAACAAAAATATTTCAAAAGCTCGTTACTCTAGGGAAAAAAAAAAAAAAAAACACAGTCTGTCAGTATCTCTATGATATGCGGTAATGCGGATATGTGATCACTGCTTAGGGACCGCGCATAAACCACGTAGCTCCATTTTGGCCTCCTGTGAACCCCCACTTAGCACGCAGCTTTTTTCCCTTTTGATTCCAGAAGACATTTTGTACTGTTTTCTCTTGTAAGACTATTTTAAATTACATACAGAGATAATTTACTGAGGGAAATAAATATTCACATGGTGTTGCGAGTTCTATTCCTCATTTTAACTGTGAAAAATGTTATGAAAGGAAAGCTACGTGGCATGGCTCGGAACCCCCACCCCTTCCCCCCACCTAGCCCAGCCCTCCCAGCCAACCCCCCCCCCCCCTGGACCGAGCCACGTAGTTTGTGCACGGTCCCTTACCAACTCTAGCAAAGCCTAGTAGCTCGAGTCTGAACTGTCTCATATCCGTCATCTTTATTTTTCAGGTTGAATATCGAAAACTCGTCTCTTAATTAACGATGAAGCAGAGAATCTAGTATTTAAAAGTGATACCTCACTTATCTTTTTTGGTTAAATATAAAACGAGAAGTGGCTCGTAACAAAAACAAAAAAATCTTTTTGAAATAACATATACGATTAAACATATAAGGAGATGTGCATACTTGCCTGATCGTAGAAAAAGTAAAAATATGTGTCATATATGGTGCCTCAGGTGTATGCGGTTAAAGGTGGAAGTTGTTACAACTAACAGAGAAAATTTTAATTGCATATCTTTCGGCAACAACAACAACGAACTACATTTAAAACACAGATCACTATCATGGAAACATACTGTAAATAATAACCATAAGGGACAAAGCAACGGAAAAATCAGCACAGTTAAAATTTAAACACATTAGGCGAAATCCACTTTATAGTTTCTTTGACCGAGACAGCTATTGGCTGGAGCTCGGCTAGACTTCGCCGATGACGCACGATGTGAGCCGACGCGAGCCGACGAAATTATAAGACGTATTTTAAATTCATAGCTTTAGTTACTTTCGCTTTTCATTTTAAATTAAATACTGCATCTTAGTTAAAAACATATGGTAAACCTTTACTGATGAATTTTTTTTTGTATTTTACGGTTCAGGGATGTCATTCCCGTTGTTCATTTTTCAGTCGTTACTACCACGATATTTCGTCATCTTTGGGTATTTATATTGGACATCATTAGGGTTCGGATCTTTATGACCAGAAAAATAGAGAAATATGAAGGCAAATATGACCTTAAAAATGGGTAAATATGACCTAAGAATGACAAAATATGATCAAAGAATTAAATTTACTATACATCAAAACATGCTCAATTATACATTTATTTAATCAAGTAGTGTCGCTTTCATGTAGATAGCACAATTTGCTTCCGTGCACTCGCTGCACCATTGAGAAATTAAATTTTAAATCGTTTTATTGAAGTCACTTTAATTTTAGATAATATACAGAATAGAACTCCTTCATCTGTACTAAAACTCTCCTCTCTAAATTTCCTTCCGTAACTTCGCACTTTCAGAAAATTTTATTTTCGGCATAGCGGTAGGTCTACTCACTGATACATTGCAAATTAAGAGACATTGAGACATTGATTGACGAGGATCAACACAGGCATGCTTCTGCTGCATTGTCGAAACGTTACGTTTAGAGAGTGACAATAATGTATAACTTTAATTCTTGATTGGTGAATTCTGACAACAGTGAAAATTTGTTTTTTTTTCCGCCACCTATATAGCATAAGTACAGTTCTACGAATAATTATCTTAATTTCTTCTCATCTATATCTTGTGGATTCCAGGTACTATTAACAAAACTATCAGATTTTTTCTCAAAATATGACCATATGACCATTAATACTAACGAAATATGACTAAAACTAGGAAAATGATCTGAATATGCATTTATATGCTATATAGAATACATTAAAATACAATCAGAAACGTTGAATCGGTGTTTAATTCTGCATTTGAGCTCTAAAAGAAGGCAGGAAAAAAATATGACTTGTCCTAAAGATCCGAACCCTAGACATCATACTTGAGGTTACTCAGATGTGAAGTTAAGGCTATTCAATATAAAAATGTGGTTAAATTTTTATTATTATTATTATTTTGCTTTTTATGTTGTGTCCGTGTACGCTGTAGCTGGGTCGTTATATTACTACGTGATTTTATACATTGCGTTTTTTATTTCTTTATTGTTAATTTTATATGTTTATCAAACAAGTAAAATTGTTAATAATACTAGGAGCGGTTTGGTAACTCAGTTGTTAAGGCGCTTGCTTTGAACAGTGCGTGGTCTGGTCCCGGGTTCAGATCCCGGCGGGGGCAGGAATTTTTGAGTGTTTTCATATGAACTACGCTAAGACGTTCCGTGGTTTGGATTCCACGTTAAACTGTATGTCCCAGAGGAAAGAAGCTGGCCGCCTTATCTTTGACACAGTGGCTTAGTACGCCTCCTCCGGGAGGATCTTACCAAGCTTCGGGTTGCGGACTATTTTTATTTGATAATCGTTGTCCAGGTCGCATATATCGCTATTCATGTGGAACTATACTATACCCGTGGACATACCCAAAATACGTTATCTGGCTTACGCTAGTAGATTATAAAGAAGTACGAAGTTATAGACGAAAATTACTAGTTGACTGGTTGAAATTAGTTGTTAACTTCATAGCACTTTTATCAAGTATGAAACTTCTCTAACCACTTAAAAGATTGTATACTGCATCAAGGTAACTTTTGCTAAACAAGGTCTTACTTCAAGATTTATCCTTGGGCTATAGTGAAACAAAAGATACGACAATCATTTCCTGACCTGTGATAGTATGCATAGCTTATGTATGATTCTGCTACTAAAGTAATCTTTTGTTTGTGACCGAACCTGCTTGGTAAGTTAAGCGGAAACCATCGAGTTTGGCATTCGAGAGGACGTGGGTTTAAATCCCCGTCCGACCATCCAAATTTCGGTTTTCCGTGGTTTTCCTAAATCACTGCAGGGTAATGTCCAGATGATTCCTTCAGAAGGTCAAGGGTGAATTCCTTCTCCTCAATCTTGTCCTGTCTCTAATGACCTTGACGTCGACGAGGCGTAAAGCCAGAATTAGAAAAAAAGTTTATCTTATGTTGTCAGTATTAAGATTGTTCTTCGGCAGCCTGTAGCGTACTAACGTGATTAAAGGCAAATGAATTTCTTTCGCTGCGTGTAAGCGGCTATGTGAAAATTGATGTTAATTCAGAAAAGGAAGACATAAAGAACTACATACATCCCTCTGGATATCGATGATAAAATAAAACAATCGGGGACGAGGAAATGCGGTGGAATCAGAGATGCAGCCAGCTGTAGCGGGACAGCCGCTTTTTGCTGGCGTCTCTGCATCCTGGAGCGACCGCAGACCTGGTTCTCAAGTTCCGCTCAACAAGGCCGAGTCAACTGTCGTATTTCAGCCTGTCACAATACGCGACGAAAGTTGCGGGCGCAGAAATGAGTTACAGCGAAACGCTTTCATCGTACACTTACGCATTGCGTTCAGGGCCGGGTTAAATCAGCGCGGGGCCCCTAGCAAATGTGAATAAGGGGCCCTTGGTTTTCGCCTTCCGGGGCAGTAGTTCATCTATAAGAAGGGGCCCATCTGGCCTGACGGGGAGTCTCCGAGAATCCTAGGCGCGACGGGGCCCCTCTAGAAGGCGCGGGGCGCCCTAGAAGGCGCGGGGCGCCCTAGAAGGCGCGGGGCCCGTAGCATTTGCTAACTCCTGCTACGTGGCTAATGCAGTACTCACGGTGTTAGTACCTTGCAGAAACACAAATCCGTAAATAGAAAAAATGCTATATTTATTGCTTTATGAAGGCAATTCGTTAAGTTCGTGGGAACAACAAAGATTTTTTTTTTTTAGGGATAGTGTAATTTGTTTTGATTCGTGTCAACATAATCTGCTTTCAGGTATAGACATTTAGTGTTACGGTGCTAGAGTTTTCTGATCCCGTCCGTATAGCAGTTTTTATATGCTGGAATGAGGTAACAGTGCGAGTGAGTCAGGTATCTTGAGGAGAAGAATGTATGGGTTTTGGTGCCACTGTGGGTAGTGTACCTAACTCAGCGAGGCGTGCTTCACCTCGTATAGCCACTTCTAAAGCTGATAAACTATTTAAAAACTTTTCTAATGTAGCGTTTATCAAGGTTTTGTTTGGTAGCCAGAAACATTTTACTTTAAAAAAAATATTTAATTGGTACTTGAAACTTCAATGATGTGTTTTTCGCAATTCATAGCATTCGATAATTTCAAATGATCAACAGATAGGGTAATGTGGCTAAAAATAACTTTGATTCAAAGTAGTTGCACCATCTCTTACACTTAAGAACCGCCTTTGGAATACTATATATTAGTAGTATGCGGCATCCGAATTTTTGTCTATTGCCGACGTTTTCGATCGTTAACAGTGTGCTCGTTAGAACAGAGATTTACGAGGGTTTTGGACACTGAACTGGAAGGAAATTAGCCAACCGTGGAATATAATACTGTACAACCCAGTTTTTGGAACTTATTTTTTTATCCGGGTTTGGTTCTGGAAGTTCATGGAAAATTGAAATCTGGATTACAGGATCAGTATTTTTAGCGGTGATTGTCGATACAAAGCTTTAAGCAGTATTACATCTCTTTCTACACTTAATCTCTATATCTTCACATGTCCATTACAAATGAAATTACCTTGCTTCATAGGCTATGTAATCTTTGCCTTACTCTACAGTTCTTTCCCACTCGTTACTTTCGCTGATTGTATTAAGGAAAATGGGGAGTACAATTACGAACGTTCGGCGTCGCAGCGAACCTGGCGTTCGGGTGGATCCGGGTTCAAATCTCTATCCGGATACCGAAATTTCCAATGTTTCTTGAAATCACTACAGCGAACGCCTGAATGGTTCCTTCAAAAGGCCATGGCATAATTCATTCACGTTCCTTGCCTTACATTCCCAGCTTTTAATAGCTTCAATGTCGTAAACCCCTAAGAAAATGAAAGAAAAGATACTTGTTAGTAGAAGGAACAAGTAAAAGTCGTTTCTTTCATTTGGCAGAACCAAAATTTTTACTTGTATTTTGTTAAAAGCCTTTGATTCAATACTGTAATTACTTAATATTTTGTCTAACCACTTAATTTTAAACATTTTTCTGTAGCGCCATACTCCAAATCCTTCCTTCTGGTATACCCAAAATCTAAACTGAGATTGAATGCCTGGTTGCATATATATAGTATAAGAAATTTCTTTTTGGGAGCATGATTCTTTTCACGTTTAGTTGCGTCTATCGTTTATAAGTCTAGTCGGCATTATTGCTCTGCTATGTACTGGAAGAGTCCTTTCCTATTTCCTTACGGCTTTGCGACTATTCGACGTCTACGTCGTCACAAGCAGAAGAGGGTTGAGGGCAAACAACGGAAAAGAATTTTATCTGGGCTTTCTGAATGAACCATTCTGACATTCACCTGCAATGACTTCAGGAAACCATGGAAAACTGAAATCTGGATGGCAGGATTTCTGATATCTGTTTTCCTGGAAGAACCGTCCGAGCTGTTTCATTTACTTTTCATGGACTGAGTCACGTCAGGCACTAATTATCGGTATCAGTTCTGCGTTGAGTCAGCTTGTTGTTTGCACAGGTAAGGCAACAGGTATACAGTTTGCTTAGGGCGGCCATTATCTCAAGTCCGGGGTGGTATCTACCACCCCCGCCAGGCTATCTCAAGGGCGGAGACGATAGAGGGGGTCCGTGTCTAACAGCAGACCAATCTTGAGAAAATGAGGATGCCCAAACAGAACCGTAGAAGAAGTTGGGTAGCTGACACGACCTGATACTCTACATTTTTTACTAGTATGCCTGTTCTTGATCAGGAAAGGTTAGCCAAATCATTAGCTTTTTTATTTTTCGCGCTGCTGAGTGAAAGATGGAAACCTTCTGGAATCGCTCATTTGTTCGTCGTCATATCCTCATAACTTCCGCACTCTTTAACTAAGAAATTTGTATTTGGACATTGTTTTAGTTGATAGTAACCTAAATACGATTATAACTGAAAATTTAAAACACTCATTGGAATGAAAATAATTATAGAGGGTTTAGTGGAAGATTGAACGATTTTTTCAGTAATTTTCACTGGTATCGAATGTAAGATGGCAATCCGCCATTCTCATGTTTAGATTTTTTTTCACTCCAGTATTCCGCCTTTATTTACCAAACTATTGACCAAAAAATACTTTCATAATTTACAGCTGTTCTCCAAATCTGGCGAATTCAGCGTTCTGTATGGTATGAAATTGGTCGAAATTCATTGGCAGATTAGTGAAGTTTATGGCGGAATGACTACGAGTGATGGAATGGCGATAAAATACGTTAGACTGCTAGAGAGTTTACAGATGGTCCTGATCATAGTGAAATGTGAAGTGGGAGACCGTCAACCATCACTTAAGACTTGATGCACAAAGTTGACCCATAAGTTCAAGAAAACAGGCGCTTTACCATTTCGTGCTTATGTAATGAGTAGGGTTCGGATCTTAATAACAAAAAAATAGAAAAATATGCTTGCAAATATTACCTTAAAAATGGATAAATATGACCTAAAAAGACAAAATATGACCAAACACTTAATTTACTACACATTAAAACATGCTCAGCCACATATAATTTATCTTATCCGGTAGTGCCGCTTTCATGTAGCCAGCATAATTTGCTTCCGTGCACTCATTGCACCATTAGGAATATATTCTTCAGTTCGTGGCGCACTTCCATATAGTTCATTTTAAGAGTTTTTGTAATTCCTCTGAGCATTCTCGAGACATTCGAAAATAAGTTAAAAAATTTGTAACTTTTAAGCAGATAATTCCTAACCCATCCCTTGAAGCTATAGTCACATTTTTGTCTTGCTGAACCTCAACACGAAGTTTTGAAGGCTGACCCATATATTTAATAACTATGTTATAGATACTCATTACATAATTCTTTTATGCATTGATAATATTTTTAGATATTATCTTCAATAATTATAAGTGTAAGATAAATAATTACTGCCAATGCAACTGAATTTGTCGTTCGTTATTTTTCACAGAAGCACCTTCAACTGTTTTCCTGTTAACCTTGTGTGCCTGTCGTTATATGGTTGTGGTACTACATTGTGTACATCGAAATTTAATTTTAATTTTCATTTACATTGATTTATATCTCTAGTTGACTCCCAGTGTGACTTTAGCTTGGTTCTCATACCGCAGGTCATTTTCTGCTCGTTGTATATTTATCACGCAATCTTTCACTACACTGTATAGTTTTACAACAGGCGATATTATTTTGTATTGAAAGATTATTTGATTAATATACAACAAGAAAAAAATGACCTGTTGTTCGAGAAGCATGCTTAAAATCACTGACGCCAGGGGTAAACTGTAGATAAAAATCAATGAAAATAGGAAATGTAAGTATTTCATAATTTATAAGCATTCGGCATTAAAATAAACGAACGAAAAATTCTATTGCATTGGCTGTACAGTAAAAGTCCGGTTATCGGAGTTTCGATTATCCGAGCCGCCGGGTTAAACGAGGCAAATTTTTGAAAAATGATAGGGAGCTTTTATGAAGATATGGAATATTTTTCCAACTAGAGTGTGTACGATATTAAGCGTGGTACTGTAACACAGAAGACAAAGACTTTTTTGGCAAGAGATCGTAATTAATGTACAAAAAACAACTTTATTGCTTCACAAATTAATTTTACACCATAAATAAATTGTATTATTTCAGTTTCAATACGTTTTTTGATTCATTGTAACCTCTTTCCTTGACCTCCGGTTATCCGAGTTTTTCATTATCCGAGGTGTTCCCGGTCCCGTTTACCTCGGATAATCGGACTTCTACTGAATATACATTTATAATTATCTGCAATTGAGGAAAATGATCCACAGCTTTGGCGTATTTTCGCAAATTGTCGTGTTTCGAAGTATTATCACTGGTATTGGTCTGGGCTGAGAACTTTTCAGACGGCCCTAACTGCCCGTTATTTCGGGGGGCAGCGCGAGCAATGAGACCGCCGAGAGTTGTTTTATGACCAGTGCCCTCGAATTGTCGCCCATTCCGGTGTACCACATCGGGCCGCGGTCGCCATTACCACCTCATTGTTTATGGCTCCCGAGTTGTAAAATAGGCAGTCCGGGGGGTTTTGCGGCTACTGACATATCTGTCGAATTAAACGGCGTAGTTGCCCAAGTGCATTCTGGTTATTAGTATGCACTGCTGGAATTCTCGCGTGCCGTTCGGCAGTTACAGCAGAGCCAATTGCTCGTCGAAGTTCATGTGCAGCCTGCTACTCTAATCTGCACAATCATCTCTCTTTTTGTTTGCATTCGCGCCCCTTATCGGTATAGCGTTCCGCTGCTTTCCATCAGCGTTTCCGACATTCGTTTACCGCCTTTTTTTCTGCTGGAGCTACGCTATGGAACAAAGTTCTTTCGTTTTCGTGTATTTCGGTGGATAATTAACTTGGAATTGTGATCAACGTTTCCGATAAGATCGTGACGCACGACCGGTTAAGAACAAGAAAAAAGTTTATTATTATTTTACTTATGGCTTTACACCTCGTGGACTTCGAGGTTATTAGAGGCGGGATGGCACTGGGGACAAGGAACGGGAAGGAATTCGGTCATAGCCTTTTGGATGAAGCATCCCGGGATTCGGGGAAACCATGGAAAACCCAAATCTGGATCGCACGGAGATTCGAACCAGTGTTCTCCCGAATGCGAGACCAGAACGTTAACCGCTCACCCACCACGCTCGGCTTTTTTTTAGTCGTAATCCTGTCAACATGTGCTGTAAAAATGGCGATAGAGCCAAAAAAAATACCAGTGCCCAGTTCAGTACCCTCCATTAAATCGTTATCATTCCGTCCTGAGTATGGTTTTTAGGCTGTTTCCGTAATCTGTCAGGCTAATGCTGGAGCAGTCCCCTTTGTTTTGTCTAACCAACTATGTAACATACATCAAAATTAACTCTCATCATAGAAATAATGGTATGTCATTTCCATTAAACAAATACCATTTAGCGGCGATTAACAGAACAGGTTCGTAGTTACTCCAACATATCAGGCAGTGCTGCCAACTTCGATACTTGTATCAGACGTTGTATGCTAATTGTAAATTACTTTTTATATGTGTGCTGTCTTCCTGTATAATGGGGAATACTTTATTGTTATTTTAGTCAGGTGCAAAACGTCTTTACTAAATCTTGTAAGTTATCATCAGAACAAATTTTCCTCTACAATTTGTTAATGCCCCAACACATCACGTGAATGTGAGTTATATTGTTTTGTTGTAAAATTATCGTGCTAACGGTTTAGGGAAGGCGGGTATCAGTTATGCAGGAATTTTTGGCACTGAAAAATTGTACCTACAAAGTTATCAACCTTATTTGTCTCTCAGCTATTGTTGGCTGCCCAAATCTGAACCGCCAGCAAAAGGGTGATTGTTATTTTATGAAATTAATCTCATTATGTAATTTTGGATCATAATTCAATCCATCCGTCTTCTTCCTGTGACCTTTATGAATAATTTTATGGCACAAGACGATTTAAAATTATAGTTAGGAATAGAAGCGAGCGAGACAGAGATTTTATTTGCGATTTTCAGTTGGCTGCAGGCTGCCGTCATGGCGGCAAAACCGCAGTAAAGCTCAATCAATCGCCTTCCCGCCCACTACGTTGGCGCGCAGAGCTGACTGCTGTGGTACCACCCCTCCGACGTGAAAAGGTGTCTCCGGGGTGGGGTGATACCTGTGGAGCCCTGTGCTTTCGCCCATAGGGCAGAGAGATAACACAGGGCAACTTAAAAGTCCTAAAACCAATGTTGGTAGTAACTCCGCTCCCAGAAGGTCCAAGCCCACCGAAGTGCCGTTAGCAGGGTATGATTAAAAAAAAAAAAAACCAACGAGACGATAGCGCTCTCAGTCTTGTGCAGTTCTGGTCAATTTTACTCAGTGGCGGAGTTGAAGTTTGCGGTTTCTTGATGTAAGTCCATTTTATGGTTGTTCCTCTCTCTCTCCCTCTCTATTGAAGACTCATTCTCGCTATAGGTTTATTGTGAAGAAACTCAGAACATTAGAAGAAAATCTTATAACTATGATTTGAGGACTGAAATGAGAGTCGATTGTGTGTCAGTGTACAAATTGAACAGAATACAATTTTAATTTTGTGTGATTCAAAATAACCACTTATTTATTTCTTTGTAACTGCCCCTCTCCCCTTTCACCTTGTGATTAGCTAATAGTCATGGAGAGAAAGAATGCAGCCAATATTCGGCAAAGAGGTCCGATAATAAATCATGAATAAATTAGCCGAGAATAATTAAAAGGAAGGGGGGGGGGGGGAGGGGAACGTTACAAAAGGGATTATCAGCGCCTCGTTTTATCCGCAACGTGAAGGCACAGTGTTTCGTGTCACTCGCCTTGTATCCTCTCAGGTTAGCTACATACCAAAAGGAGTGTATTGTGATGTTCACCTTCGTGGACGTGGGTGTAGTGTTTACTGTTGAGATAAATTACACAAGCATTTATTGAGATTTTGCTGACCCATCCCTTCCGATACGAACTAGGATGTTCGAGGCCTTACGAACCTTAAACTGTAAATAATAAATTTCATTTACAGCCTCCCAATAAAGGTGAAATGCTTGGTGTGAAACAGGCTAGTAACTTCATCTATGAAGTTGGATTGTGATATGATTTGGGTCTGGGTATTTTTGTAGTTAGAGGTCGCTAGGTAATACAGACTTCTCGTCAAATCTGCGACCAAAATTTTGACGTAGAGTTAAAAAGAAGTGTACAGTTTCCGCGCAACCTTGCTTTGTAATAGTGGCGATAGAACCCAGGAATGTGTTAATTTTTTATGTGATGCTTGTGTACATGGACCGTCTGCCAGACTAGCCGCAAGTTATAGCAGTAACTAATGAGTGGCCGCCACGTATTATTTGACGGTGTCGGTAATAGTTTTCGGAACTGGGATTTAATTATGCGGCGGTGGCGGCTATTGTCTGGGGCACGAGGGTGGGGGGTGTAATCGGATTGGCGGCCGGCACGGGGTTGTAAATCGCCATCCACCGCCAAATGAGCTGCGCTAGTGCTGGCCTGGCCATTGTGCAGGTCAGTAATGGAAAAGAGCTCTCCACGGACCACGAGGTCTTCTTTTATACTCCTTCTGTTTGCTCTGTTTCCGACCCGAGGCTAATTGGAAGATGTGAGGCAGCCCTAGCGAAATTGAGTACCGCCTCGCGCGGGTGTATTTGCGGAGGCTTTAAAGTAGTCTTCCCGGAAATTGTCCCGGAGGGAGGATGAGGAACCGCTTGAATATCACTTTTCAAAAGCATATTACAACGTAATACTTTTTGCACTTAAAGCTTGCAATATTGTAATAACGCTAATCTAACATATTAATTAAAATACGAATGATAACTGAAAAATAACACACTGTTTCACTACAATTATACTAAATTTCTGCGCATTTAATTCTTTGTTTTTTCTCAGTTATATACCGTCACTATTGCTTGCTGTATAAAAACGTTTAAAATGCGAATTACTGTACAAGGCAGCGAGATAATCGAAACAGCCAAACGAAACAAAATTTTATCACCTAAACGAGCATGCTTTAATTTCTCTACACCAGCTTTACGTCTCGTCCCCGTCGAGATAATTTGCGGTGAGAGGGTTTTGGGAGCAAGGTACGGGAAGGTATTCATCTATCGCCTTTGAAAGGAACCATCTCTCAGCATTCGCCTAAAATTGTCCTGCCACCTGTACTTCCGATGACCTTTGGGTTTACAAGAAATAAGCTTTAGCCACAGCTCAATATTAGGCTGAGAAACTTCTAGTTACTGACTGGAAAAAATAAAGCAACTTCTTACTTCTCCTTGTCCTGGTTCTTAAGGCCGCGTTTACATGATACTAGTAGGCTGGAACGAGTGTACTGTCTTGGGTGCACTCGCAGCTGTTGATTGTCACTCCACGTGTCAACAGATTCAAGACAGTCAGTTGACTGAAGATAGTGGACGCGGTTCACGACCAACTTCTGGCGTGCGAGTTCAACAAACAAGAGGGCGACAACTAACAAGTCGAGCGAAGCAGAGGCATTAAAATCTTTAGAACTACATGAAAGTGAAGGAATTCTGAGGAATTTGAAGAATAAGAATTATAAGAACAACGATTTTAGAGATGCTGCTCTAATAAAAAAATTGCCTCATAACGGTGTCTATTATATTCGCAGAAATATTTAACAGCAACTCTTCAAATTGAAATACGTTACTCTTCATTGATTTCTGTAACTCTACATCTTAAATTGTAATTTCATTCAAAAAAGTGCGCTGAGGTACCTAAAGCATTTCTTTTTGATATAATTTCTCTTACCTATTTTAGACATTTTCTTTTATTATTCTTCATATCATTCAACTTTATAATTAACAAATCAGATACAATATTAATTCCTTCTTATAATATGGACATAATTTCAAGAATATCGCAATGTAAGACCGGAGAACTATCCCTGACAGTGGAGTGTCTTCAAATTATTTCTAGCATGCTAGTTTATTCTCTTTCGCTCTCTACCTACACTCCTGCCCACGTCCTTTCAGTCAACTCGCATCCTGTAAACGCAACCCAGGACCCAGCTGTCCACGGGCAGTAAAGTCCTCATAGAAAAATGTGGAATGTTGTGACTATGTTATTTGTCTATTGTTAATTCGTGGGCTAGCAGCTGCTCAGTGTTAGCGTGTAATGTTCTTACAGACTTGACACTTGTCAGCACTGTGTGTAAGTGGATGTGGGCGGAAAATTTCTCCTCCGAGACTACACGGTCTCGACGCTAACTTGGGAGGGACTTTGCTGCACAACTTGGAAGCCTTCTACTTGAGTGAACAGCTCTGTTGTGTCGGAACACGTACCCATCAGGAAGCAGAAACTTGGAATTGAGGTCTACATTCTGATGGCGGTACAACGATCCAGCATCTATAATACTCCTGATGACGAAGTTTAGGTCCATACAAACACTGAAGTCAGTACTCGTCGGGAATTATTTGTAGACAGAATTCAGGTGTGTCTTCTGACTACTCAGTCACACATTGCATTATAGGGTCGGAACAGATTCCTTGGTTCTCGTACAGACCCTCACTGTGGTGTAGTGGTTGATTAGTAAGCATCTGACTGAAAATACAAGATGCATCATAAAAACCGTGTATATACTTTCGCGGGAAAAGTAATGAGTAATAAAAAAAAATAACTTTTTACTGTGAGGGACGAGAGAATATCTGAAGAGAGGAAAGGCAAAATAATAAATTAGCGCGATAGGCAGAAAAAAATCACCCTGTAAGACGGGTACCTTCTGGACGATAAAAGTAGGAACAACATATCCAAAGAATGCATTTTTATTGTTAGGCAATAATCGATGCCCATTCGAAAGAAGAAGCAAAATATCTCTAGCGGGATCTCTCTTTTTTTTTTTTTACGGTTTGTCATGATAGCGGGGAGAGGACTAGTGACGAGGAACGTGAAGGAATTCGGTGATGGGGTTTTGAGGTAACCAGACCGTCCTCCGTCTGGAGTTGTTTTGAGAAATAATGGAAACTGATAACCGAATGGATCCGCATCTTCTGAGTGCCACGTCAAATCGTTAGCCACTCACCACTAGGTGCGGACAGACGGAAGTGCCTGCATTATTATCACAAGAACTGCGAGGGTACCAGGTATAATATGAAATAATAATTTGCAGAACAAACTTGCCCTAAAGGATCATTTACATGAACAATAACTTGCGACACTTGCACGAATCGATCATATTGTTCGTGTAAACACGTCTGAGAGAAAATCCTAGATGCTTAGGGGACAGCCATAAATTACGTGAGGTGAAATAGGGAGGGGGGGGGGGTCAGGCGAAATCTCACCAGATCTCACCAGGGGGGAGGGGGGGTCTACGGAAATCTCACGTGAGATTTTGCGAAAAATTTGGGGACAGTAGAGTCAAAAAAAAGGTCTACAATTTGCACCAAAGTCGATTTTAGGGGGGTATTTCGTCAACAAAGTTAGGGTGTGACCTTAAAGGTAAGTTTCCAGGGCGATTTGTAGGGGGGTTCTCACGGACCAGATCTCACCAGATGGGGGGAGGGGGGGGGTCGGGCCAGATCTCACGAAATCTCACCAGGGGGGAAGGGGGGTCCAGAAATCCGGAAAAACACCACGTAATTTGTGGATGCCCCCTTATCAACTGTTGTGCTGTATGTCTTTTTAAGCTGCGTTCCCACGACGTCTTGTACGGAGACCGCACGCCGAAGTTTAGGGATGAGCGCGCGCCGCAGGTTAGCCCTCGCTACCTCGCAATCACCTTCTCACCACGTTGCCTAGTGTTGTTTGGCACAAAACACTTTACAGCAACCGAAGGGGTGCGCACCTCTGCTGCAAACCGATGGCAACAGCGCACCACTACACACGCCTGTGATGTTTACCGACATAGAGTGGGTAGTTGCGTCTCGTCCCCGCTAGCAGAGGCGGCCCCGTTCCCATGGCGTGTTGTTGGGTATCCGTCCCGTCTCGTCTCATCCCGGTAGGCCTCCGTTAAAAGACGTCGTGGGAATGCAGCTTTAGACACCAGGTTTTCATGCAGTGTAAACATCAGTTCGCTTCTTTCAGAGATTGTATCAGCGTGCCGAAACTTTGCACGAAACTTGTTGGGGAAAAAACCCTCGTGTGATAAAAGTGAAGTATTTGCTTTAATTTCGAAGTGGAAATTTCCCAGATCTGTAGAACGTAAAAAGCAAATCATACCGCTGCCGATTTAAAAACCAAAGTGATCTACAGGAATTCGCTGCTAAATTTAACACCGCCATCAATGAAGAAAGCAGGAAACTGCACGGTTTGAGGACAGTTTCATTCTGAAGTAAGAAGTGTCAGAGCCAAGAAAAGCGGTGGTGGAGCAATTGATAAGTATAAAAGTATATATATAAGTATTTCGACGTAATAACGTTTATATTCAGCAGCCATTCAGACCCTTTAACTACTGATACACTTAAATACGGGATGTTTCAAAAATGACCGGTATATTTTAAAAATAAAAAAAACTATATGGGCTGCGATAGAAATAGACCGTTTGTTGCAATATGCAGGCGATTTGAAAGATATAGGAGTAACCGCAGTGTGCGAGTTCGCCATTCTGTAAATCGTCTTTCTGCTGTAAGCGTGTGCTGTTCACAGATTGCAAGTTTGCTGTGAAAAAATGGTTTACTACTTAGAATAATCGTACTCCAGACCGCAGAGGCATCTGTTGATGAAAATTGTAACTAATTTCGAAAGTTTGTCTGCCTGAAAATTTACTGTTGTCGCAAGCATATTGCAACAAACGGTGTATTTCTATCGCTGCCCGTTTAGTTTTTATTGATTTTTCAAATATACCGGTCATTTTTGAAACACCCTGTATAAAGCCCAATTGAAATAACTTGTTTATTTTTATGACTATTTAGACTAATTTTTACAAAATAACAACGATTTATTATATTTAAGTGAACTCATATTGTCAAGATATTTCTTGATACTTCTCCTTGTGGTTAAACAAACAAATCTTAAATTCAGCTTGGATTACTTTGATTTTACGTTTCGTAGTTTGTAAAATTTTCGTAACGGTTCCTAAAAAGCCTAGCGCCTTTCACTTTTCGTAATAGACTGATAAAGTGCTGCATATTAACGCCTTTTTTTATCCTTGGTCCCACTAACTCCAGCAAGTACTCCAAAGTCTCTACTATCATTAGCAGAAAGCTGTCAAATGTCCTGAGTATACCTCAACTCAGACAGCAATAACTGATGAATACTCATTTCACGCCTTAGTAATATCCTCTCTCTTGTCCTAACGTTCCTTCTCTTTTTTTACTTCGACAGAAGCAATAAAACGGTGTAAAAGTAGCAGTAAAGTGGATTTGTTTTGGTCGACATGTTGCACTACCTAATGGTTCTCGATTGTTGCAACTCGGATACCAGTGTGTCGTGTAAACACGTGCCACATTTTTTTGTGAGAGTGGAAACGACATTTCTCTCAGAAGAAAGAGTCCCTCAGTAATTTGCGCCAATAATTGTCTCAGTGTAAACAGATTTGCAAGTTGAGTCTGAAATAAGTGTCGCAAGTTTATTGATCGTGTATACGCAGCTTAGAGACAATACAAATTGCACTGTGATACGATCTTCCGTTCTCGTTTTACAAAGGAAGTTCGCCATCCTTTTGTTTATGCTTGTTGAGGTGCGTTCGATCTATATTTGTAAAGCCTTCATGTTCAGCGAACCACGGAACATTGGCTGAAACGTAACGGTATCATGCATCTCTGTTGGTCCAGCCGGAGGGCCAAAAAAATATTGATAACGGGAGTGGAAACCTATGTAATGAGAAGTCACTGTGTATGCACAAAAGTTTTATGAGCCTAGGACGGCCCGGTAAGGGAGCGTGCATAAACCACGTAGCTCCATTTTGGCCTCCTGTGAACCCCTCCCCCCCCCCACATAGCCCTACGTGGCTTTTGCCTCTCCCCCCCCCCCCCACGTAGCACATAGCTTTTTCCCTTTTGATTCCAGAAGACTTTTGTACTTTTTTCTCATGTCAGACTATTGTAAATTACATACGGAGATAATTAACTGAGGGAAATAAATATTCACATGCTGTTGTGAGTTCAGTTCCTCATTTTAACTGTGAAAAATGTTATGAAAGGAAAGCTACGTGGCCCGGCTTGGAACCCTCCCTCCTCCCACGTAGCCCAGCGTAGCCTTCCAGCCAACCCCCTCCCCCCCCTGGATCGAGCCACGTAGTTCGTGCACGGTCCCTAAGAAATGAGCCGTGTGTTAGTGGGCCTGCTCAGACAGGGCGCAGTGCTTCAAGGCGGACACTGAGCGATGAGTCAGCCGCAGTCGGCAGCTCCCACGCATCAACACAAATAATGAACAGCACTAATTGCGAACCGCGCCCTGCCGCCGCCCGTTCTTCTCCGTCTTACTCTAATGGTTCCCTGATGCCAGAGAAGTGGCACTCTGGTTTCCGCTCCCCCTCTTCTTCAGCTTACCTCTCATTCAGCTGTTACTGTTTCTTTTTCTCCCATTCTTCTGTATCTTCCTAATCGCTTCACTATTAAATCGTTTAGAGGTGCAATTCCTTCATTAACTCTTTAATCTCTATCGCTTCGATCACCGAATTAGAAGCAGGGTAATTTTGCCCTTCTGCCTAACATTCGGGAGAACGGGGGTCAAAATCCCGTCCAGCCACCCTGACTGGGGTTTTCCGTGGTTTTCCTCAGTCACTGAAGGCGAATGCCGGGATGGTTCCTTACAAGGCCACGGCCGACTTCCATCCCCCCTCCCTCCCCTTTGGGTTAATCGGCTGAAAAGGGTCCCCGAAACCCTCCAGCAGCCCGCCTCCCAGCTTCAGGCTTAGAGCAACGAGATTAGTAAAAAAAAAAAATCTCGTCGATCAGCAAGTCGTGCACTTTTTTAGCATCATAACTTCCCCCATTTCTTAAATACATGCCTACGCTACAGAAGACCTTTGTTTTCTATGAGACGTGTTGGAAGAGATAAATGTACCATCACTCTTGCAACACTTACGAAAGTACTTAACATTCAAATGTATTCTGTTAACGAGCGTAATTCATAAGGCTCCGTTGTAAGTACATATTTTAATTCGTAACATTCAAAGTTTGAGAGGCTGACAAATATTACGAAATTAAAACGGATGGACGAATAACTATGTACGAAATTACCAGAGCATATTTTAACTCGGATCCGAAATTTGAAAATAGGAGGAAAAATACCGATAGGGAAAAGTTGGTTTGTAATGTTCACAGATATCAAAGAAGGCAGAAGCTAAAAATAAATTAAGATGCTTAGTACAAGAAGGCATGGATGAAAGGATCCATTAAAGAAGAAGTAGCAAAATTACATTTGTGATAAGTATTGACTTATTTTGTCGTTCTGAATAGCAGCTAGAGGCAAAAAGAACGACAGTAGAGAGGAGTAATTTTGCGGACAGTGCTTGGAGGGAGGAATTGGCTGTTCTTTGAAGTGTAATCTATGTTCTGACCGGCCGGCTTTGTCGTCGCTCCCATTGTGCCGTCCAGAAATACACTGCGTGCTCCGATCTGCTGACGTGATGGATGGCCCGAGCTTCCGGTCCAATGACAGGCGGACACGGGGTTCCGCTACGTCACCTGTTGACCCAACAAACACTCTACACACTCCATCTCTTTTTAATTAACCCTTCCAAACGCAGCGATTGCATTTATCAACCACTTCTTTATACACTTCTTGAATCTCAGTCGATGGCAGAACGTTCCGCCATTGTAGTATCAAAAGGGCCGTCAAAAGGGACGCCTGGCTTATCTTCATACAGTAATGGTTTTCTACCCTGTGCAGACACTCTTGTAGGAGTCATACTAGGCTGAATAGTGAGCTAGGTTGGGCAGTTCCATTTCTCCGCGTTTATTGTGCATGAGTATGATGTGACGGGTGTTAGATCGCGGGCTGTACCATGTCCGGTGTTTGTAATGGTATCACGTAAAATCTACTGAACAGAATTTAATGGGGTTTTCATAGTTTTAAAGCTTAAGCTTTAAATTAAAATCTGCGGTGCAACTTAAAACTGTACGAAACAGAAGGCCGAAACAGAAAGCGATAATTTGTTTTTAACCTCACAACTTACACTCCAAAGATTCTTGACACAATTCCAAGCAGAGATTGTACACACCATTAAGATAAACACACTAATAAGTGTAAAATATTATGCAAGATTTTTGTGCTACTATTCGTGGTTGCAGCTCAACAAGACTAGTTTTCCAAAAAATATGATATTAAACTATATTTTCGGGCTTTTGATTTTGCTGTTTGTATTGTATAGATATTGTAGTTGACTTTTTGTTCTTTGTACTGTGTGTACTAAGATCCAGTTAGTTTCAAATACCGACAGCAGTGTACAGGCAAGACTAATAATGAAAAGTAGCTATCTAATCGAGAGGACAAAATTGTGCGTTTGAAGGTTGTTACAGTTTCAGATTCTGATTGAACTGTACAAGAAAAGCGTCTAAGCCTGTGGTAGTGGGAAATTTTTGCCTCAAAATTACGAAAAAAAACAATACAAACCACCTTAGCGAAAAATGTAATAATAATAATAATAATAATATTTGATTAAATTGCGATGGAGTGCACGCTCCGGTGGCAATTTTCCTACACACCCATCTTCTCCCTTTCCTGCACCCACCTACATTTGCGCTCTTAAAATTTTAACTTTAAGTTCTTTCAACTTTTTTGGTAAATTATTCATCATTTCTCTTGGTAACTTATTCCAATCCCTGACACCCTTACTCAAAAAATAGAATCTTCCTACACCCTTGTGCCTGAAATCGAGTGCCAGCTTGTGGTCATGGTCCGTTTCCCTTCCATGCATTACTTTTAATTCTTACACCAATATCTTTCCATGCCTCATCACCAATATACGACTTGTACACTCCCATGACCCTCTTCACACTCCTCCTGTCATACAATGAATCCCATTCCAGCTCTTTAATCATATCTGTTACTGATTGCGTTCTGCGGTAATTTCCAGAAACAAATCTGGTAGCCCTTTTTTGCAGCCTCTCCAACTCCTATATTTGATACACAGTTTGATTCGCGGTTCGTCTACAGATGACGGACAACACCACAAAATTGCGTTTTTTTTAGGTCGGCGAAGTTTGTGACTTTAGCCGATGTTTATCAATTAGCGGTAATGAGTAGCAGATAATGATGAACCTTGAGAACTTCAAGTCAAATAAAATAATGGTGGGGAAGGTTTTTTCCTTTTGAAGGTACTGGATTAAATACGTTACCGATGGAGATGTTATGAACAATTCTGATCTGTCCTGTATTTCAACATAACGACAGCCACCGCTGATACTGCAGCTCGAAAGCGGAGATCCCGGCAAATACTAGATCATGTTGTGCTTGAATATGTTAGATAGGAGATAAAGAAACCTGATCTGCTGTCAGGCCTCCTCTCGGAAAAGACACTGAAGTGGCTGGTAACTTTATTGTCCCCATCCGACCAACGTATCATCAAAAGTGTGGTATGCCTTTATTTCACACGCACTGTGGAAAAGTTTAGAATTTATTTCAGACCATTGCCACACAGTCTGGTTACTAAGAATTGTACAGCACCACCACTTCTCTCACCCTGATAAGGAAACTTTTATTCCACCATAGGGGCTCGAACGAGCTAATCCTCTGCCTATGACGAGGCAATGTCACCATCAGTTAACAACCTCGGTCACAAGATTATTGTGCACGCATAGGTGGGAGAGTATTAGTTCACTGTTAGGTTTTCGTAGCCAGAGAACCTAGTCCTGTTTTGTAACTTCGTTATCTTTCCGTCTATCACGGGTTTGTAGCTCATAAAATGAAAAGAAGTATCAGGCTTAAGAATTTACGTTGAATCAAGACTGAAAACCGTATTCAGATTTTTGTGAAAATGTATTCTAGGAGTGTGAAATACAGGGTTTTTTGTGTTTTTTGTGTGTTTTTGTTTGTTTTGACGGCGGCAGGGGTACTGTTATTTAGAGCTCGTCAAGTAGCGAGGTAAGATATTTTCTTCTTTTCTCTCCTGGAAGACGTGAGCCACAGTCAAAGTAGTCAGTTAAATGAGGTAATCAGCATTTATTCCTTTTTATTCTTAGTTCAGAAAACTTTCATAAATGTCAAGTTCATCGCATTTGCGACACCTTGCAGCACATTTTCTAACGAGCTTAGTGTTTATTCCGGACTTAGTTTTACGTCTGCATACTAATTATTTGTCTTGTCCCAAGAACGCTTTCAATGAAGTGTGAACTTGTCTCCGATACCGACCATATTCCATATTTATGCAACCAATACTAAAAAATACTTGCATTAAAGTTTGTAAGTTCAGAGAAAACAAACTAAAGTTTTTATTTTGGAATTACTGTGCTATATACTAACAATTTTCTTAAACTGAAAATCTTAATAGGGATTATCTACATTAAATCTGATTGCAATTGAACTGCACCACTAGCATCGCGAGCAGCAACGCGTTTGGTCGTCGGTGTGACGCGTGTAGCGGAATGTGCGCTAAGCAGCTACCATTGGTTGTATCACATCGATATTTGTGAAGGTCGTTAGGGTGCGAAATCATAATTGCGCGAGGCTGGATTTGTGTTTGTGCGGTTTTATTGTGGCTATCAGGGATTGCTGGGCCGAAACTGCATTGCGTTATATTTTGTTCGAAACGGTTTCCTCCTTTGTGCAGAATACGCCAGCATTTTTTCTGGTAGTTAGTGTATATCGCAAACAGACAGATACCTACAGAACGTTATCTGCAGACACTAGTTTCAGCTCTTCACAGTAAAATTTCCGAGACTACTCTCATAACTTCAATAGTTTAACCCAGCGGTACTCAACCTGCGGTCCGCCAACCCTAGCAATCATGAGCCGTACTTATCGGAAATTGTAAAAAATTTGTAACAGCGTGAACAGTTCCATTGATGTTAAAATAAATGTTTACTATTACATGTGCTGTTTCATTGTACTGTATGTTATTACGGCCCATCTTGATATATCAGCAGTGCTTATGCGGCCTGGGAAGAAAAGAGGTTAAGAACCGCTGGTTTAACCTGTGCTGTTTATGATTCACTTGTTACAGTTTTCGACTTGAATCTTGCAGGAGCTTGCTTGCTGGGGTGTCTGACAGCGTATAGCTGCTGACAGTATTTCGAAACAGTCTCTTTTGCCAGATACATACAGTGAACGCGAAACAATTGCTTGTATGAGTATTGATGACACAATAGGTTGTAAATGAAGTAGTTATTTTATATCAAATTAGCACTAAGCCATACCCGCGTAGACGTAGACGTAGGTGTGGCGTGGTGTGCAAAGTTTAACGTAAAGAAAAAAATTATATTTTCGTTAAGTCGTGCCCGTAACATGTCCAGGTTTATCGCATGGAGTTTGAAGAGAGAGTTTTCCATCGCCAGAGGAGTAAAAACGTTACCAATATCTTCAGATGGTTAAAATTCCATCTAAATGCCCAAAGAACAAAAAAAAAAAAACTCACAGTTCATAATTTCATTAACACTTGTTCGCAATTCTAAGACTTTTTTTTTTTTTAAAAAAAAATCATACTTTCGTGTAATTACAATGTTTTTTAATGCCAAAAGTAACTATTATCAGCATAGAAAGTAATTTGGGTAACTTGTTATGAATTTTTAGGGTAATTAATGTGTTTTTGTTGGATATTAGTTTGCAATCTCTAGCCGCGATTGTGTTAATAAACTTTGGTGCTATATTACGTTTCTTGTCGCGGTGCCCGACCACGTATAGTCATAAGGCATACCTCGGATATTCAGCTGGACCATGAGCTTTCAAACTGTAAAAATCGCAAAATGGAGATGTTTTTCTACTTGATGTTATTTCACACAAACACACACACACAACCCGCTTCAGATTTATATGCAGAGTGTTAAAAAAATGTAAAATATTTTATGCAGTGATAGTACGCATCAATATAAGAAAAAAAGTGTAATAAACATTGGGTCGCAAACGCGTTGTATGGGAGTTAATAATAGGTCCGCAATGTGACGCATGGCCACGGTAAGTCACGCCTCAGCTCTTCGGCGTAAGAAATCACGCAATCTTCGAAACTGTCTTTGTTGTTCCTGTACGTCTTCAGTGCATGTCATCACGTACAGGACCAACCAAGACAGTCTCAAAGGGAGCGTGATTCCTTACGCCGAAGAACTGAGGCATGCAATGCCGTGGACGGGCGTTACATTTATTAACTCCGAAACTATGCGTTTGCGATCCAATGTTTATTACACATTTTTGTCTTATTTCGATGCATTATATCACCTCCTAAAATATTTTACACTTTTTCTTACGTCCTGTACTTACAGATTAATTTCTCCAACACGTTTTCTAGTTTTATCAGGCTCCTGTGCACAATAAAGAAAATAATTTTTGGATTGGGAGTGTAGTCAATTTACATTTAGAAGCAAACAAGGAAGGAGGACTGATATTACTAACTACACCTGTTCGTTCAAGGTATCACCTCCTAAAATATTTTACACTTTTTCTTACGTCCTGTACTTACAGATTAATTTCTCCAAAACGTTTTCTAGTTTTATCAGGCTCCTGTGCACAATAAAGAAAATAATTTTTGGATTGGGAGTGTAGTCAATTTACATTTAGAAGCAAACAAGGAAGGAGCACTGATATTACTAACTACACCTGTTCGTTCAAGGTTGTATGATGATACAGGATATACGACTCAGTGTTTGTAAAACAGGAGTTTGCATTCAAATTTCAGCCCAGATGTGAAACATCTCGAAATTGCCTGCTAATGAAGCCGCGAACCCGCGTCTTGAGCGATGGCACGTCCGTCAATACGATCCTGCCTACTGCGTAGAACAGACACGGGAAGGTTTATTACATGCGCCATTACGGGACAAGCGACTTCGGAGTTGAAATGCCTTGGAACCAAGGAGAAGAGTAAATTTAGGAGGAGGCAGAGAAATGGAAATACTTTCGTAATGAAGGAAAGTGAGGGGAATGTTAACAGTTTGGACAGTCGCCCAGTATTTCTGGAGAACTGCAAGACAATTGAGTAAAAGTTTTTCATCTTTGCTGGGTATGTTGGAGAAGAATCTCTCTGCTACCTAAAAGTGAATTTCATGCGTGCGTTGTTTCAGACCGCGTTATTTTAGCAAGCTTAATTTTAACCTAAAAAAGATTTATTTATTGGTTTGAAACTGGTCTTTGCAACTTAACTGCCCTTCGAATATGAACGTGATGTTATACTAACAAGTTATTAATATAAGTCGTGCATCATAGCACACACGGAAATACATTAAAGATGCTCCTGCTAATCATAATGATCATCAGTGTTCTGTCCTAGGGCAGATATTCACATGGCTGTTCTCCATGCTCTTTTGTCTTCTGCCCTTCCCTTCATGTCCATGTAGTTGCCGTTTTTCCTGATGTTATTTGTAATTTTGCACCTTATTCTTCCTCCCACTCTCCTCCCACAAACTAGTCCTCCCAAGGCGTCTTTTAGCAAACACTCCCCTCTCGGCAAATGTCCCACCCAGTTCTTCTTTCTCTCCTTTATGACTTCGAGTAGTTTTCTTCTTTCACCAAACATATTCAATATTTTAACGTTACTTACTTCATCCATCCAGCTTATACTCTCCATTCTCCTCCACACCCACGTCTCGAACGCTTCTAATAGATTTTCATCTTCTCTCCTCAGTGTTCACGTCTCTTACACGTGCACGTTACTCTCACACGGCATGCATACTACATTACAACCGGGTATCAC
Organism: Vandiemenella viatica; assembly: GCA_031002005.1. Taxonomy (NCBI): domain Eukaryota; kingdom Metazoa; phylum Arthropoda; class Insecta; order Orthoptera; family Morabidae; genus Vandiemenella; species Vandiemenella viatica. The sequence goes on along the minus strand of CM061920.1, from coordinate 345,783,398 downwards.
CGAGCGTGGTGGTGTAATGGTTAGTGTTCTGGCCTCGAATTCGGGAGGACGGCGATTCGAATCCCCGTCCGAGCATCCAGATTTAGGTTTTCCATGGTTTCCCAAATCACTCCAGTCAAATGCCGGGATGCTTCCTTCAAAGGCCATGGCCGAATTCCTTCCCATTCACTACCCCCCCCCCCAATCCTTTCCCGTCTCTAAAGACCTCGCTGTGAAGAGACGTTAAGCAGTTTTAAAAAAAACCGGGTATCCTTGTAAGATATATTACGGTCGTGTTTTTAACTGTAGGTAAAGGTCGCGGGGTTCCTACAGCTCCTGCCGCTTCCCGAAGGATTCGCGGAGGTAGAGCTCCGCATTCCCATTACAACTGTTGGCACTATAATGGCTGTGACGGTGTCAGCGGCAAGCTACGGCAGTTCTTTACCTTCGCGTGAAGTTTCCCCCCACTGCACTCATTTGGTAGCAGGCTGTGTGTGTCTTGAGAGCCGTTCCGGACGTTCAGCTTTGTGGAAAAATCCTCGGCTTCGTCGGAGTCGCAGCCAGACGCTCTAACGCCTGAACTATTGTAACATTTCAAAAAAAAAAAAAAAATTGCAATCAAGGAGAAAAAAAATAATTACCAAAAGTAAATTGAAGTGGTATTAACGTGAATTATGACACTTGTGTCATCGGAAAGAGTTTAGATCTTGATATTATCCTCCTCGATGAATTTCATTATTGGTTTTTGTACTGTAACATCTCCAAAAGTAAGGGGTGGGTAACATTGAAGTGTTGGTTGCAGTTCTAATTCGTATGAACTGCGTAGATTTCCTCCATACATCTTTGCAGACAGAAAAGGTGATTCCATCACTGTATGAGAATGGGGTATTCAGATGTGTTGGTTAAATTTTACTTAGCTGTAATGTCAGCTTTTTTTTTTTTTTTTTTTTTTTTTTGCTGTAAATTGTGTTTAATGAAAAAGAGAACAATACTTAGTCGTAGCAGCATTATTTGAAGCATGGGGCTCGGTAAGAGCCTTCAGTCGCTTTTATTCCTTTGTATTAAACCGACGTCGTGTTTGTTCCTGGCTGACGCTGTATGGGAGGGAGAGAGGAACGTTTGTTGTTTCTGGTACTTGTTAACTCCTCAGCATTGTCAGTCATACTAAATCCCAGATTAGTGCGATGCCAATAAAAGTAAGAATGTGCTAATGGGACCCAGTATACAATAAGTGGAGCATTTGAACTAATATTCGTTTTTAATGCGTTACTTGGCAAGTTGTGACTGAGCATTGGAAAGAAGACAGTAAGGACTCGGTCTCAGAAACGCGTTTTCTTCATACAAAAAAAAATAAAAATAAAAATAAATAATAATAATAAATAAAAAATTTGGTATGCTGTTAAGTCAGTGTTATTTCCTGAATCACTCTTACTTAGAGCACTGCAAGGTGTGCAATAATTCTGTGGATAGAGATCCCTGATAAGTGTCAATTATTGGTAGCTCGTAACGGAAAGTCCAGTTCGATTTTATATTACTTTTTAGTATCAAAACTACTTCAATTGAAAAAGTCATATGCTTTTGAATTTTTTAAAGAACATGTTTAATCTGTCTCATGGAGCGTGACTTCCTCTATTAATGAAGTACTTGCCCAAGATTGAATACCAATCCGGATACTTTTTTATCATCAGTCTCCTTGCTAATTTCATACAATCTTCCGTCTTTTATTATCTTGAGTTAATCTCTTCATTTCAGCGTACTTATGACAACCGACAACGTCACTTCACTGTTTGTGTATTTCAGTCTTTGCTTTCCTCTTCAGTTCATTCATTCGACTTTTCACACCAATCTCACATGTCTTAAAACGTGACCCATCATCCTGTGTCTTCTTATCGTATGGTTGTTCTACAAACTTCTCCCCTCGCCCAGGATTTCCAAAACAGTTCATTTCGAATTAACTGTCCACTTAGTTTTCGGCAGCCTTCTAAAGCTACAAATTTCAAATGCTCCATCTTCCATTCTTTCTGGTATTCCTGAAGTCTCTGCTACACTACCATAAAGTGCTGTGCTCTATACATACAGTTTCAGGCTTGCTAACAGAAAATTCACCGTCTCATATCAATTTTTGCTTACCGAAAGGGGAAACATAATTTAAAAATGGGATTAAATTCGGAAGTTCTCCAAAGAAACTGTAGTTTATACAAGTGCACCGAGTCTGCTTTACTGGAACTTTCTTCATTTGTCAGTATAAAGTTAAAAAAAAAACATAAATGTAGGTACAACGGAACCTTCGTACCTACTTTCCTGACAATATTGTATGTCTTTACTGAAAAGATACACGCAGATTAAATAGCTTTAAGTTTTTTCAAACGTCTTTTAAAACTTTACCATCAGTGAAAACACTGAATAAACATTGAACGTAGTAAAACTAGCCAGATATGCAATCTAACATGTTTCTACCCCTTGTCCCCTTGAACTTTTCAGATCAGTTCGCAGCTAGGGCTTAGTATCTTTCTTCGTACTTACTCGGATTAAGAATTCTTCTTACATTTTTCTTATATCGACAGCGCCTCATTGCTCTCACGCCGTAGTTTTTTAATCTTATTCATTCACTCTCATTTTGGTTTCCTGAAATCGCACCGGCAAATGATTGTGTATTCCGTTAAAACACGCCACTGTTACTTTCATTCCCATTGGTTGCTAATTAATCAGTCAATTTAATGCTGTTTGAGTCGCTTGTTGTGTTTAGGGCAGTGCGTGCAGTATGTACTTGATGCTAGGTGCCATGGCCGATTCATGTTTTGTCTACAATTAAGGGAGCGTGCGCAAACTATATGGCTCGGTACAGGGGGGGGAGCGGTTGACTGAAAGGCTACGCTGGGCTAGGTGGGGGGGGGGGGGTTCCGAGCCAGGCCACGTAGCTTTCTTTTCATAACATTTTTCACAGTTAAAATGACGAACAGAACACACAACAGCATGTGAATATTTATTTCCCTTAGTTAATTATCTCCGTATGTAATTAACAATAGTCTAACTGGAGAAAACAGTACAAAATGTCTTCTGGAATTAAAAGGAAAAAAGCTGCGTGCTACGTGGGAGGGGGAGGGGAGGGGATTAACAGGAGGCGAAAATGGAGCTACGTGGTTTATGCACGCTCCCTAACTGTTTGTAAACGGTGCGGGTTTGGAGCCACGTGCTCGGCGCTGGTAACAAGGCATTTCGATTGGCCTGCCAGAAACTGTTACGGTTGTTAGACCTCTTATTTTTCCTCGATCTTTTTCTTTCGTGTCCACTTAGGACTAGTACGGGAGTGGTGTATCTACATATCAGTTGACTCTCATTTTGACTCGTCTACAGGTAGTTTTCTTAGATAAAGTACCTCTGTAGTTAATACATAACAGGAATAAAGGATATTTCTTAGAAATAAGAGGAAAGGTTTGAGAGTCCTTCTCATTTAGACATAATCACCTTCTTTTGCGGGTCGTCTGGAGAATGCTCTTCCATTTGTTGCTATCACTCCAAGTTTCTTCATGTCCCACTTGTCTCCAGTCAACTCCTTTCACCTTGACGTCTTTCTTTATCTTGTCCATCCATCTTGACGTGGTCTTTTAATAACTTTCCTCCCCTTCCCTTCCCGTTGTTCAAGATCTGTAACTTTACCAATCTCCATTCTTCTGTTCTCACGACGTGCCCATTTAGACAATCACCGAAAAATATCGGTATTTTGACACATATTTCGAACAGGTATTGTAAGATCGCAGGTATGTCCAGCACTTATCTTCTGAAGAAAAATAGAGTAGCTGAGCTCGATTGCAGTGAAATGCTTCGAGATACATGTTTGAATAAATTGGAGAGAATAAAGTATCGACGTAGAGCGGGGAATGAAGAGATGCTGAGCGAAATTTGAAAGTGTAGAACGGTTAATAAGGTAAGTCGTCGTCTTCAGCGTCAAATGTCAACTGTAGGTGCTCAGTGGAAGGGAAAATGAGAGAAGGTACGAGAAAATTAAAGGTGATGAAAAACATGAAGTGTGGAGGGTACCAGATTATCGAAGATCGCACCCGGTACTCTATGGTAGGGTGTGGCGTTAATGTTAGAGACTCCTGACTAGCCAGAATAGCAGGTGGATGACATATAATGAAATCTGCTCCATTCCTTTCACAGCGTCCGGTGGCACCGCGCCCAGCATACTAATTACTCCTTAATAGGCCTATTTGATAAGGAGTAATGTTCTACACAGCCAACGTGGTATGTATTCTTTTACTGTTTCAGATCGGAACTTCAGTTTTGTGTTTGAGTTGGAGCAGCAATTTTACAGTTCCCGGTGGTCCATTTTGTACTTGGTTCCTCCACTAACTTCGCTTTACTCTTAGTTTGTGAGAAACCAGGCACTCTGTTGTCAAGCGACTCTCCTTTCCTAGAGGACCGCTTGGACTCTTTGGACGAATTCGGCGACCGTTGACGTGAGCGGAAAAGTAGTCAATTACGGCGGGATAATGTCAGCCAATAAGTATAATAATTTTATTGTTGTTGTTATTTTGCTTATGGCTTTCGCCTCGTCGAGGTCATTAGGGGCATAAAGGACTGAGGGCAAGGAACGGGAAGGATTTTGGCGAAGGCCTTTTGAAGGAAGCATCCCGGCATTCGCCTGGTGATTTGGAGAAATAATGGATAACCCAAATCTGGATGCCCGGACGGGGATTCGAACCCGCGTCCTCCCGAATTCCAGGCCAGAACGTTACCGCTCACCCACCTCGCTCGGCAATAAGTTAAAGAGTTGCAGACTCGTACACGCTTGTGAAATGGCTGTTTTATGGGAGAGGTGCTACTGTGCGGATATGAGAAACCTGTTTTTTTTAGGAGATACCTTAGTGAGAGGACAGCAATCTGTTGGGTTCGTCTATTACACCTAACGCATCTGGAAGCTGTAATGCTATTAGTTAATGGATCCAAACAGTATGTTTTGTGTGTGTGTTCCGAGAAGAATTTGATTCTCTATAAATACTGAATGCAAAAGTACGTCTATCTCATTCTGTTAGCTGTAGTGGTGAATACATGAAGAGGCGTGGTCGTAGCCAGGTCCATTGCAAAGGATTTGCTCCTGGCATTGTTATGTGGTTCCTTGTTAATGACTCGGGTCTGTTGTAAGTTGGCAAGTAACTTGAAATAATTATATACGGCTAGGCTGATAGATGAGCGATAATAATGTTTGATTCAGATATTTGGATTGACCCTGGTTCGATTCCCATCACGTCCTCCTGAATTTTATTATTCCCGTTGTCACGAAATCACTGCAGTGAATGTCGTTAAGCTGGACGATCCGTAGAGGTTACAGTGCTGTCTCCACGTGTCGAAGGTCACCGGTTATAAGGAGCACAATTTGTGCCGGCCGCATTGGACCACTCAGTGAGGCGTGACTAATTTAGTAAATCTCGCACTTGGGCTGTCACTGGGGAAATTGTCCTCACTGATTTGAGCTGGAATGGAGGTCAGCTAATGTTTCGGTCATTGAACCCTGCTCGCAAGGTCCAAGTGAAACAAGGTTCTTAGGGGAACATTTTGGTGACATTTTTTTTTGGATCCAGTAATATGAATTGGTGGTCTCCTTGGGCGGGGTATTCTTTATTTCTTTTCTACATATGAATGGCCATAGAATCAGGCTGGGATAGTGACAACTATACAAAAAATTGCGGAATACAGCTATTCAAAGTTATTAATATTCCGGTTTTATCAGGTGAAGGGGAGGGATCGATTTGTTTGGAGTTTGAAAGGGATCGAGGTTGGAAGTCTTTTATGTGTGGGAGACACTATCAAGAGGAACTGAAAGGCTTTTATACAAGCAAGCTGACTTGATTCAATTGCTTTTTGAGAGGTGTGAAAAAAAATGAGCTATGTATTCTTGCTATGAGTCTTAGCAGATACGACTGTATTGTGTTTCGTATTTAAGCGCACAATTAAACACATAAGAAGATTACCAGCTGTTCTCCTGTAGCTCTCATGAACGGCTGAATCATTACTAGCATAGGGAAGCATCGATCGGTATCCCTGCCTCATTCTGAAAACTGTCTTTGTAAGAGTCAGCAGCACCCAGCTATGAAGCGGCATTCAGCAGTAAGAAGACACGGCACAGCAGTGGGAAAAGAGGCCGGAAGCGAACCGAGGTCCTTTTCGAGGAACAGTGTACCCGTAATATCTGGCGAGCCCTTGGCGGAATGAGGTTTTATTTATTACATAATCGGTCCATCGATTTGAATAGGGCCTTGGCCATGGGTGGTTTGAATCAGTGTCGTTACAATAGGATGGCAGAACGGGCAAAACGCGACCGGCCCCCCACCGTAGGGGCCCCCCGACTCAAGGCCCCATCCGATGAATTTGCCGCGTGCATCAACGATATAGTTTGCTATAGTTATGCCACTGGTTTTAATTGTTGTGTTTTTCATGTGCTGAATGTAGTACTCGCCTGTAGAGACGCGTACTACCTTTCATAGAGCCAGTATTTGAAGCAATGTACACTCTTTGGCAAAAAAATTGACTGTCCTCGCCTGAGTCTAAGTCCCTTATTTCGCACAATGTGGCATCATTGCGCGTATTCAACTCAGCGCCATCTGTTATTCATTTCCTTAAGTCAAGCCTCGAACAAAGCAGGAAGACTCCGCCCGCCCATTGACGATTCTTCTTGGTAGTCCATTTATCATTCCCCACATTTCAGTAAAAAGCTATTGACCGATCTCGAAACAGGTAACGCATTTTCCTGTCCCTGCATTGACTATAATATTAGCCAAGATATCGCCGACCATACCTCAATCGGACGAAATTCGGTTCCAGCTACACTTTTCTTAAATTCTGATCGTGAAACATATCGTTAAAGTTGTAATTAACAAGATTGCAATAAAGCGCAGTAAAAATGAGGTTCAGTTATACATTTTATTCCAAATAATTAGCGTAAAATTATAACGATATTTATTTATATATTGATGTGGCTAATTAGTTGCAATAATGCAACACATAATGGGGTGTGTGGTCCGAGAAGTGGGTGTAAATGTTCAAAGATCCAGAGTTTTTAGTTCTACAAAACTATTGAAACGATTATAAAGAGATTATTTCGGATAATTGTCTAATGCCAGTTGAATGTAACTGACTTCCGAGGCAGGATAAGGTTGTTTACCCACTGCACGAGTCCGTCTGTGAACATGAGCTCCGTTTGCTTGTGGCTAACCATCTAGTCTTGTAAACGCGTGGTCCTCGGTTCGAGTCTAGTTTTTCCAATTATTTTTTTGCATTTATTTTAAACAAGTCGAACCTACAACTGCGTTATGCGTAAAATATAACATCGACTCTTACCTGCTTGCGTCAGGACATAACATACTTAAGGAAAGACTCGTAACTGAGTGCTTCTTAATAAACTGCACACGTAACTATGAAAGCTTTCACAGAGGTAACACTGAAAGAAATCTTCTCGGGCTTCAACATCGTAGAAATAGTGTCGTGTGGTTACGTTAGGTGGACTATAACGAGTTCGCACCATCTTCAAGGAGACGAAAAACTAAATAATATTACTATACCAATTTCTTATTATGCGTCTGGATTTACGATTCGTCGACTTCTAAGTCATTAAAGGTGGAAAGGGAATGGAGACAAGGAATGGGAAGGAATTCGGACCATGGGTTTTGGAAGAAATAATCCCGCCATTCACACGAAGTGACTTGGAGAAACGAAGGAAAATCCAAATCTGGATAGCCGGATAGGAATTCAAACAAGCTTCCTCTCGAATGCGGAGCCATAGCGTTAACGCTCAGCCATTAGGTTCAGTTTTTCAATATCTTTCGTATTTGATCTATGATGCCGTCCATAAAATTATTTAAAAAATCTATTGAAAAGTTAAAAATCGTAAATTAAAATATATGTGCAGAAGTGAGTTCATCTGATGAGAGCGGGGATATCAAAAAAATCTCTGAAATCAGAAACGCAATTCAAATTTCATTTTCTCTCTCTCTACTCTTTTCGCCCCTCTCTCTTTTTTTTAATTTTTTTTGCTAGGGCTTTACGGCTCGGCGACAGAAAGGTCATTAGAGGCGGGATCGGATTGGGGCAAGAAACTGGGCAGGAACTCGGCCATGGCCTTTTCAAGGAAGCATCCGGGCGTTCGCCTGGAGTGACTTGGGGAAACCATGGAAAACCCAGATCTGGATGCCCGGACGCGGATTCAAACCCGCGCCCTCCCGAATACGAGGCCAGAACGTTAACCGTTCACGCACCACACCCGGTACTTTTTTTTAATTTTTAGCAGCTATCAAATTCAAAGTGAATATAAGCTCCCTCTTATATGGAAGATATTGTCATATTAATCCCGTTGTTTATGAAGTAGTATTAAACCAAAAATGACGAGCAAAATTGATCGGTTTGCTAGTAACCAAATAGATAACATTTCAGTTTTTCGTAGAAATGTTAAAAAAAAAAAATTCAATTCACATTCTAATTGAGCAAAGACCTCAAACCGGATGCTAAAACTACAGAAATTTGCAGTCTAAATAAAATTTGGTAAAATAAGAAATTTCAATGTAGTTATGATGTAATTCTCTATAATATTTTCTCATTTTTTTTTCAAGTATGTCTTTCAGTAAAGATTAAGAGGTAGTTGGAATGAAATTATCACGCTGAGCAATAACACAGCTAATTGTTACAAAATTTTATAAATCGGCAGTACTACTCTCCGCAGCTAGAGTGTAATTCTAAAATATCATAGTAGACGGAAACGTAGTGTTTACAAAGCGTATAATACTGGTTTCCTTGTTCCTTGCCACACTGACATTCCCGCACTGAATTTCAATTTTATGCCTCAGTTTTCCTCCTACAATGTTCTGATTGAATGCCTATAAGACTTTGCAATATTTAAACTTCAAAAGAAATTGTTGCTCGTCATTCTGAGACAGACATTATAATGTAAATTCTTTGGGTTGGAATAAAATATACAGTAGTTTGAATTTTGAAAAAACCGTGCGGCAAGAGAATCAATTCTTATCACCGATCAAGAAAAAACAAAGTTACTTTCATAGCGTTTGTTGATTTAGAAAAAAAAAGCTGTTGGTGATGTAAGGCGGGACAAAATGTTCAAACTTTTTAAAAAAAGTCAGGTCTTACGTATCGAGATAGAAAAATATTTTATAAGTGATATAAGAAGTGGCTATAATAAAAGTAGAGAATCATGAGAGTCACCAATCAGTTGAAAAGTGTATCAGATATGGTTGCAGTTCATCCTTACTAATATTCAACTTATATGTGGAGGAAGCTACAAAAGAAGTAAAAGAGGAATTTTAATGTGGCTTCATGAAAAAGTAGTTTCAATATTGCCCCAGGAACCAGAGAGAACTTTTTTAAAACTGTATGTATGGAGCCATAGCATGCTGTTTGGTGCAGACGCGTAAATTCCAATTGAGGTAGCTGACTCAATCTCATACCACTGCGGTGCAAGACAATCTTCTTATATCTATCAACTTAGTAATATATGAATTTTATGAGCGGAACCGAATATAAAGCATCCAGCATCTTTAATTCATTTAATTTATAGCTGCTGAAAATATAAAAAAATGGAGAGAGGTTGAAAATGAGAGAGAGAGACAGATTTTTTTTTTTGTAATGGTGTTTCTGATTTCAGAGATTGTTTTGGAAACTACCCTCTCATCAAATTATCGCACTTCTACCGACATTTAATCATTTACGATTATAACTTTGCTTTAAGTAGATTTTTAAATAATTTATGGATGTAATCGTAGACCAAATACGACTAGTAATGAAAAAGTGAAGCTAATGGTGTCGCATTCGGGAGGAGACGGCTTCGAATACCTCCACCTATCGAGATTTGGGTTTTCCAAAATCACTCCAGACAAATGGTGGTATAGTTCCTTTAAAAAGCCAAGGCCGAATTTCTTCCAGTTCCTTTTCCGCAGTCCTTCCCCGCCTCTAACGACCTCGACGTTGACGAAACGTAGTGCCATAAGAAGGAAAAAAATTGAATGGGAAGGAGTCATTGTTAGTCGGGTTAATGCAAGCTGCGACCACAACAACAACTACTACTACTACAGCTACTGTAAAACGCTGAAAAAACTCAGAAGTTCAATTCAGAAACGACGAAGACGAAATGTAAGCAAGGAAGCAAGCATTGCTCACGACATAGCTGGTCCACACGTTGCTTATCACACCGTCGATCTTCTGCAAAACTTTGGTTGGAAAATAATCAACCACCCATCATACAGTTGCAGACTTGGCCCACAGTGACTACCACCTTTTCCTAAGCTGCGAAAATATTTGACTGACTTAGATATTAAAGATGAAGTTCAATGCTTGCTCAAAGACATGAGGCGAGCATACATTCTTTTCCCTTTTTTGCTTATGGTTTTACGCGTTGTCGACATCGAGATCATTAGAGGCGTGAAAGGAGTTGTAGCAAGGATTTCTCCAATGGCCTTTTAAAAGGAACCTTTCCAGTATTCACATAGAGTGATTTGGGGAAATCAGTGAAACCCAAATCTGGATGGCCGGACGAGGATTCGAACCCGCAACCTCCCGAATGAGAGGCCAGCGCGTCAGCGCTTATTCCACCACGCTCCATTATTTTTATAAACTGTCACTGCATCTACAATAATGCGTGTGCCGAATTGTGAAGATGGAGAAAAAATAAATGATTGCTCAATCTTTCCAAAAGAGTCGATCGTGATAAATTATTACGTGTTATTTAGTGTTATAAACGGTATTCTTCTTGGCCGAAGGAAATAGGAAGTTGGCACTTACTTCCTCTTAGACGTTGCCACATCTACTTATTCCAGTGTTGCCACGATTTCTGACTTCTGGCAGTGCTGTGGTAATTTCCTATTCAAGGAAACGTATCTTACAGCTAGGCGGTATCAAGAGAACAGACACATTGCCTAAATAGAAATTTACTTTCCTTCCCCGTCTATCTATCATATTTTTATTTGACTGATTATTTCTGTTATAACAGTTTGATTCTTTATATAGATCATCATTAACTATTCAACTTGAAATGTTGTATCTTATATATATATATATGTTTACTTTTATTGTATAATGGACGAGGTAGGTTTACCCGTAATGCAAAATGGTTGAACGGTTAAGCATGGCCTGCGGAGGTGAGGGTACTGGGTTCGATCCCACCTCAAGTCGAGCATTTTTACATTGACTATCCCCTTCTCACTTGTTGTAAAATACATATCATATATGTAAAAGTAAACATTATTATATTTTACATCAAATTGTTTAAAAACAAACTCCGATGAAAACATTTTTTTGATTAGTTCATAGGCCTCATTGGCGGTTAAAGGTGTGTTTGTGGAATGTAAAATATTGCTCATCCAATATAATGTGATGAGTTTAGTTGACTTTAGTTCCGTAAAGGCAGAGAGTTTGATTGGAGTTGTTGCTGTAGAGTTTCTCACTTGTAATGTCAAAGAAACTATTTTTCTGTTATTTTAACTTCATGTTGCGGAATTTTTATTGAAAATAACTCGTCAAGACATCAGGAGAAATACCATCAAAATCGTTTACTCACTTGGGCTGTTGCAAGTTATTTTGCAAAACAAGAACACATCGCGGACAATTTTGTCTCATGTTCGGTACTAATTACATAAATGACACGTGGGCAACTGGTAACGAAATATTGCATTGAAATCATTAGCATTAATATGCGTAATTATATGATTTTTTAACGATCATTTCACAGAACGGATAACTCTATAATCCTAAATAAGATTTGTTAATGCTAATTTCTCTATAATTATTGATCTTATAACTCCATAAATACTCTGCACTGGAGGTATTTCCTCATTTTAGCCTTACGGCAGCACCATCAGTTACCAACAGTTTCTATCATTAGTGACACTTTTTCTTTTGAGCCATCACGTGAATAAGTCACTATGGACTCCATACTGATCCTGAATTTTCGCAAACGGGGTTTATTCTTGGAGTTTTACGCAAACACACAGTAAACATCTGTTTCCAGTTGTATCGCTGGGAAGTGTTCCGCCTGAATGAAATTTCAATTGTAAGCAAGTACTGAGCCTCCAAGGCTGTTGATTGCACATACATGATTTTTTTGTCCAACGTTATTTTTCCTGATGCCTTAACAAGACATTTTCAATTAAAAAGGCATAACTCACACGAAATTAAAATCACAGGAAGAAAACCCAACAAAAACCGATAAAAAATAGTTTCTTTGACATTTCAAGTGAGAAACTCTACAGCAACAACTCCAATCAAACTCTCTGCCTTTACGGAACTAAAGTCAACTAAACTCGTCACATTATATTGGATGAGCAATATTTTAAATTCCACAAACACACCTTTAACCGCCAATGAGGCCTATGAACTAATCAAAAAAATGGTTTCATCGGAGTTTGTTTTTAAACAATTTGATGTAAAATGTAATAACTTTTACTTTTACATATATGATATGTATTTTACAACAAGTGAGAAGGGGGGATACTCAATGTATACCTCCGCAGGCCAATGCTTAACCGTTCAACCATTTTGCATTACGGGTAAACCTACCTCGTCCATTATACAATAAAAGTAAACATATATATATATATAAAGATACAACATTTCAAGTTGAATAGTTAATGATGATCTATATAAAGAATCAAACTGTTATAACAGAAATAATCAGTCAAATAAAAATATGATAGATAGACGGGGAAGGAAAGTAAATTTCTATTTAGGCAATGTGTCTGTTCTCTTGATACCGCCTAGCTGTAAGATACGTTTCCTTGAATAGGAAATTACCACAGCACTGCCAGAAGTCAGAAATCGTGGCAACACTGGAAGAAGTAGATGTGGCAACGTCTAAGAGGAAGTAAGTGCCAACTTCCTATTTCCTTCGGCCAAGAAGAATACCTTTATAACACTAAATAACACGTAATAATTTATCACGATCGACTCTTTTGGAAAGATTGAGCAATCATTTATTTTTTCTCCATCTTCACAATTCGGCACACGCATTATTGTAGATGCAGTGACAGTTTATAAAAATAATGGAGCGTGGTGGAATAAGCGCTGACGCGCTGGCCTCTCATTCGGGAGGTTGCGGGTTCGAATCCTCGTCCGGCCATCCAGATTTGGGTTTCACTGATTTCCCCAAATCACTCTATGTGAATACTGGAAAGGTTCCTTTAAAAGGCCATTGGAGAAATCCTTGCTACAACTCCTTTCACGCCTCTAATGATCTCGATGTCGACAACGCGTAAAACCATAAGCAAAAAAGGGAAAAGAATGTATGCTCGCCTCATGTCTTTGAGCAAGCATTGAACTTCATCTTTAATATCTAAGTCAGTCAAATATTTTCGCAGCTTAGGAAAAGGTGGTAGTCACTGTGGGCCAAGTCTGCAACTGTATGATGGGTGGGTGATTATTTTCCAACCAAAGTTTTGCAGAAGATCGACGGTGTGATAAGCAACGTGTGGACCAGCTATGTCGTGAGAATGCTTGCTTCCTTGCTTACATTTCGTCTTTCGTTCTGAATTGAACTTCTGAGTTTTTTCAGCGTTTACAGTAGCTGTAGTAGTAGTTGTGTGTGGTCGCAGCTTGCATTAACCCGACTAACAATGACTCCTTCCCATTCAATTTTTTTCCTTCTTATGGCACTACGTTTCGTCAACGTCGAGGTCGTTATAGGCGGGGAAGGACTGCGGAAAAGGAACTGGAAGAAATTCGGCCTTGGCTTTTAAAGGAACTATACCACCATTTGTCTGGAGTGATTTTGGAAAACCCAAATCTCGATAGGTGGAGGTATTCGAAGCCGTCTCCTCCCGAATGCGACACCATTAGCTTCACTTTTTCATTGCTAGTCGTATTTGGTCTACGATTACATCCATAAAATTATTTAAAAATCTACTTAAAGCAAAGTTAATAATCGTAAATGATAAAATGTCGGTAGAAGTGCGATAATTTGATGAGAGGGTGAGTTTCCAAAACAATCTCTGAAATCAGAAACACAATTAAAAAAAAAAAAAATCTGTGTCTCTCTCTCATTTTCAACCTCTCTCCATTTTTTTTTTTTATATTTTCAGCAGCTATAAATTAAATGAATTAAAGATGCTGGATGCTTATATTCGGTTCCGCTCATAAAATTCATATATTACTAAGGTGATAGATATAAGAAGATTGTCTTGCACCGCAGTGGTATGAGATTGAGTCAGCTACCTCAATTGGAATTTACGCGTCTGCACCAAACAGCATGCTATGCTCCATACATACAGTTTTAAAAGTTCTCTCTGGTTCCTGGGGCAATATTTGAAACTACTTTTTCATGAAGCCACATTAAAATTCCTCTTTTACTTCTTTTGTAGCTTCCTCCACATATAAGTTGAATATTAGTAAGGATGAACTGCAACCATCTCTGATACACTTTTCAACTGATTGGTGACTCTCATGATTCTCTACTTTATTATAGCCACTTCTTATATCACTTATAAAATATTTTTCTATCTCGATACGTAAGACCTGACTTTTTTAAAAAAGTTTGAACATTTTGTCCCGCCTTACATCACCAACAGCTTTTTTTTCTAAATCAACAAACGCTATGAAAGTAACTTTGTTTTTCTTGATCGGTGATAAGAATTGATTCTCTTGTCTTGCCGCACGGTTTTTTCAAAATTCAAACTGTAGCTACTGTATATTTTATTCCAACCCAAATAATTTACATTATAATGTCTGTCTCAGAATGACGAGCAACAATTTCTTTTGTAAGTTTAAATATTGCAAAGTCTTATAGGCATTCAATCAGAACATTGTAGGAGGAAAACTGAGGCATAAAATTGAATTCAGTGCGGGAATGTCAGTGTGGCAAGGAACAAGGAAACCAGTATTATACGCTTTGTAAACACTACGTTTCCGTCTACTATGATATTTTAGAATTACACTCTAGCTGCGGAGAGTAGTACTGCCGATTTATAAAATTTTGTAACAATTAGCTGTGTTATTGCTCAGCGTGATAATTTCATTCCAACTACCTCTTAATCTTTACTGAAAGACATACTTGAAAAAAAAATGAGAAAATATTATAGAGAATTACATCATAACTACATTGAAATTTCTTATTTTACCAAATTTTATTTAGACTGCAAATTTCTGTAGTTTTAGCATCCGGTCTGAGGTCTTTGCTCAATTAGAATGTGAATTGAATTTTTTTTTTTTTTAAACATTTCTACGAAAAGACTGAAATGTTATCTATTTGGTTACTAGCAAACCGATCAATTTTGCTCGTCATTTTTGGTTTAATACTACTTCATTAAACAACGGGATTAATATGACAATATCTTCCATATAAGAGGGAGCTTATATTCACTTTGAATTTGATAGCTGCTAAAAATTAAAAAAAGTACCGGGTGTGGTGCGTGAACGGTTAACGTTCTGGCCTCGTATTCGGGAGGGCGCGGGTTTGAATCCGCGTCCGGGCATCCAGATCTGGGTTTTCCATGGTTTCCCCAAGTCACTCCAGGCGAACGCCCGGATGCTTCCTTGAAAAGGCCATGGCCGAGTTCCTGCCCGTTTCTTGCCCCAATCCGATCCCGCCTCTAATGACCTTTCTGTCGCCGAGCCGTAAAGCCCTAGCAAAAAAAATTAAAAAAAGAGAGAGGGGCGAAAAGAGTAGAGAGAGAGAAAATGAAATTTGAATTGCGTTTCTGATTTCAGAGATTTTTTTGATATCCCCGCTCTCATCAGATGAACTCACTTCTGCACATATATTTTAATTTACGATTTTTAACTTTTCAATAGATTTTTTAAATAATTTTATGGACGGCATCATAGATCAAATACGAAAGATATTGAAAAACTGAACCTAATGGCTGAGCGTTAACGCTATGGCTCCGCATTCGAGAGGAAGCTTGTTTGAATTCCTATCCGGCTATCCAGATTTGGATTTTCCTTCGTTTCTCCAAGTCACTTCGTGTGAATGGCGGGATTATTTCTTCCAAAACCCATGGTCCGAATTCCTTCCCATTCCTTGTCTCCATTCCCTTTCCACCTTTAATGACTTAGAAGTCGACGAATCGTAAATCCAGACGCATAATAAGAAATTGGTATAGTAATATTATTTAGTTTTTCGTCTCCTTGAAGATGGTGATAGTCCACCTAACGTAACCACACGACACTATTTCTACGATGTTGAAGCCCGAGAAGATTTCTTTCAGTGTTACCTCTGTGAAAGCTTTCATAGTTACGTGTGCAGTTTATTAAGAAGCACTCAGTTACGAGTCTTTCCTTAAGTATGTTATGTCCTGACGCAAGCAGGTAAGAGTCGATGTTATATTTTACGCATAACGCAGTTGTAGGTTCGACTTGTTTAAAATAAATGCAAAAAAATAATTGGAAAAACTAGACTCGAACCGAGGACCACGCGTTTACAAGACTAGATGGTTAGCCACAAGCAAACGGAGCTCATGTTCACAGACGACTCGTGCAGTGGGTAAACAACCTTATCCTGCCTCGGAAGTCAGTTACATTCAACTGGCATTAGACAATTATCCGAAATAATCTCTTTATAATCGTTTCAATAGTTTTGTAGAACTAAAAACTCTGGATCTTTGAACATTTACACCCACTTCTCGGACCACACACCCCATTATGTGTTGCATTATTGCAACTAATTAGCCACATCAATATATAAATAAATATCGTTATAATTTTACGCTAATTATTTGGAATAAAATGTATAACTGAACCTCATTTTTACTGCGCTTTATTGCAATCTTGTTAATTACAACTTTAACGATATGTTTCACGATCAGAATTTAAGAAAAGTGTAGCTGGAACCGAATTTCGTCCGATTGAGGTATGGTCGGCGATATCTTGGCTAATATTATAGTCAATGCAGGGACAGGAAAATGCGTTACCTGTTTCGAGATCGGTCAATAGCTTTTTACTGAAATGTGGGGAATGATAAATGGACTACCAAGAAGAATCGTCAATGGGCGGGCGGAGTCTTCCTGCTTTGTTCGAGGCTTGACTTAAGGAAATGAATAACAGATGGCGCTGAGTTGAATACGCGCAATGATGCCACATTGTGCGAAATAAGGGACTTAGACTCAGGCGCGGACAGTCAATTTTTTTGCCAAAGAGTGTACATTTGCTTTGCTATGTTTGTTTCGCCGAGCAGGGAGACAGGCATTGTACATTGGACACTCCTGAAATTCAGTGAGCCTGGGACCTCTATGTGCTGAACAGGGGGTGTTTGATAAAGTGAATCTGGCACAGCCATCACTCGACACGAGAACTGTTTTTATTATTATTAATATTAAGAATTGTATACGCTGCGCATGTGGAATCGATATGCAATTTGCATTACTGTGAAAGCCAATAAGAAAGGAGTTTTTAAACATGAACAAACTTTAATGGTTGGTATGATTTATGTTTTATGTACGGTCAACTCCTACCTACGCCGCGGAGTGACCCCAGAGTAGAGGGGGAGATGGAGAAGAGGTTGGCGACGTTGGTCAGGTACCTGAGATTTGTCTGCTGACAATGGTGGTGCAAGACTGCCTCAGTGAGTGTGGAAAGGAAATCTTGGAGACAGCATGTGGTACAGCACAAGTGGTATTTGTGCTGTATGGGATATTGTGATAAGGAATTAACATTCCAATGTTAAAAGTGGTGCTGTTGTTTCGGCTATATTGCGACAAAACAGTGTTTTTTTTATTTTTTTTTTTAAAAAGAAAAAACGGTAATGGTCAGAGGGAAATTATTGTACACTCTATACTGGTTAGTTATTGCTAAGAGAGTAAGAACTCTCAGCTCGTTGCAATACATTTTATGGACTTATTTTGACGCTTATGTGTGTTCCTTTTTAAATTGCGTATTTCTGAAATAAATCTTTCATGATACTTAGCAATAAGTGCGATTAAGTAATTAATTAAAATTTAAATCTTTTCCTGAGAAAGCCGCTTTTAAAATCATCCTAGAAAAACTAATAATTAATTAGTAACAAGTGATACAGGTCTAAAATAATAATATTTTTGTAATGAAAAATATACAGGGTGTTACAAAAAGGTACGGCCAAACTTTCAGGAAACATTCCTCACACACAAACAAAGAAATATGTTACTTGGACATGTGTCCGGAAACGCTTACTTTCCATGTTAGAGCTCATTTATTACTTCTCTTCAAATCACATTAAACATGGAATGGAAACACACAGCAACAGAACGCACCAGCGTGACTTCAAACACTTTGTTACAGGAAATGTTCAAAATGTCCTCCGTTAGCGAGGATACATGCATCCACCTCCGTCGC
>CM061920.1:345687091-345764125 GCA_031002005.1 Vandiemenella viatica | reverse complement strand
TTATTGGGAAAGAAAACTGTATGCCCTTTTCCTACGCTGTAATTTTTTTAAAAAAGTGTAATATTTGAAGTTGAATCAGTTGCATACAAAGTTAGTAGAGGCATTGAAGAAGGTCCAAAAAGGAGCCCCTCGATTCGTGAGAGGTACATATAACTGAAGGGAAAGTGTAAAGATGGCCTGGCCTGTGCATTTGCGAGCCGCGCCGGTATTGATACATACAGCGGGCCATGGGTAGAGAGCCGCTCCTGTTGGCAGGGATGGCGCGCCTCTAACCGTCGTCCATTCGGTAAACATCAAACGCCCGGGAAGCTGAAACGACACTAGGCAACGTGGTGGGGAGGTAGCGGCTAGGCGCATGCTGATCCGTACAATTGAGCTGCACTGGCCGCGGGAAACCATCGTAAGTGTGATGTTGAAGGTGTTGCGTTGGGAAGACCTGGAACACCATACGCGTTGCTCTCATCAGAAGCTAATTGGAAAGTTTATGGCAGATCTATTTCAGGATGATAACAAACACATTTTACTACCAGCTACATTCATATGCAGGAATGACCGAGACAATAAGATAAGAGAGATTAGAGCCAGAACAATTTGTTTTCTATACTGATTTTTTTTTTCTCTCAAGCGATTAGGAAAGGGAATGGGAATGATTTATCTAGCGAGAAAACTTAGAATCCGACAGCAGTAGGTCTCGAGAAATCGCTCCAGCCATCCTGATGTGGGTTTTTCATGGTTTTCCGTGATCGCTACAGGCTAATGCCGAGCTGGTTCTTTAAGAAAGCACTTGGACAGTTTTTGTGTCATCCTGTATAAATGCATCCTTCACCAACCACGGAGTAATGGTAACAACACTAACAAAACAAAATTTGAATTCAGTAGAACAATTCCCATTACACGTTACTAGTTCATAATTTTTTTAAAAAAATTACAGAGCGGTCTTGGAGATAAAAGGTTTCTTCCTAAAACACGAGACAATAAAAGAAATCAAAGTCTGTCGTACAACATTCTCTCTAATGTAGACACGCTAGAAAAAAAAGAAGAAAAAAACGAACAATCAATATTTTCAAGACTCCATCTCAATGATAAAATTATATTTGAGATATTTTTTTTATTTTTGTAACTAAAAGAATTATTTTAAAAAAATTATAATAATTTTGGATGTTTTAATTATTTTTATTAGTCATTCTTATGCCATTATACACATTTAATAAAAATTTTGTCTTTTGTCTTTTACAAATAAATCAACAAATTTAAATTTCAAAGCACCATTCGTGTAATATACATGTAATATAATTTTTAATATAGTTTTGAATATGGTTATAGCGTAGTTTAATACAATTTTAATGAGTTACTGTAGTTTGAGTGCACTTACTTTTAGCGTTCATAACAGTTAAAAAAACTGGGGTCACGAAATCCAAATTGTGCTAGATGTAATCACATCTTAAGAAATAATGCTACTGATCTGTTAGGTAACATGATGTAACTTGTCGGTAATTGCCTGTTACCTTTGTCAACAATTAACGCGATGCGAATCGATTGAAATGTTGATGAAGTTAGGGAAAAGGATGAAAATTTATAGCAAATATGTTATTTGGTAGTCGTGAGGTAACAGAGGAATACCTTGGAAGTATGGTTGAAGGGGTCGTCTCCCTACGAGGGCCTAATGGCTCGGAGTTAGCGGAAATGCGGTACAGGTATTGCTAACTGTCCTGTGTAGGCCTATAGCTTTTCATGGTGATTTAACTTGAGTTTGAAGTCCTACTTCTGCAGAAGTGATTGCTGTCTTTCGCTTTGTACGCTCTTGTAATGGCGCTTTTCGAAGTGATGGCAACTGGCGTTTATATCTATATGAAATATTCATGTTACGGATACGACAAACAGATCATTCATGTTTCTCACTCTCCCTATTTTTCTTTCATAACCGTTATTATCGTCGTTTCTTGAGTTACTCTTCGTAAGTACTTGAAACATTCAGCTTTCTTCAGCTCCTCTTCCCCTTGTCGTATGCCTCGTTCTTCTTAGTCTAGTAACTTCATTTTTTTAATAAGATAAATCAGTGGAGTTCCCGGCGTTGCCCGGTATAGTTTGCGTAGATTTACCAGTATTCTGTTTTTATTCCCGCAGTCAGAAACATTTGTACAAAGTTTCATAAAATTCACGCCAACTTTTTTCGGAATTAAAGCAAACCCAGATTCACCCGCCCCCTACCAAGTTTATTTGCATGTACACTATTTTCATTCGTCCGAAAAGATTCATGTGTATCAAGCTTCATTAATTTGGTTAAGAAATTGCATCATTACGTTACTGAACAACGCTAGATTATGTTAGAAACTCACAGATGATTCAATTGCGAAGTGAATGGATATACGTTTTGCTCGAAACTCCAGACACTTTAACTCAACAGATTCAGCCTTTAATACAAAAATCAAAAGTGAATCAGGAATAATATTATCGTAAACAGAGGACTGGTGCCGATGGTCATAGACGTTGTCTAGAGATAGTGCTTAAAGAAAATCTCTGTTATTTTTACGGCTGTCTGTGGAGTTTAAAAATTGAATATCACGAATTAAAGGAAAGAATAGTTCAAGTTTTGTTTAATGTGCAAAATAGTTATTATTGTAAAGTTATCTTATTGCTTTCATTAAAGGCTATGTTCAGAGACATTGTAATTCTGTGTTTAGTGCGAAGCATGCTGCATCTAGTGGTTACATCTGTGAGATAAAAAAAGAGAACTGTAATACACTGTGTTTAATTACAGTGCTGCCAGCAGAGGCAAAAATATAAAAAATTAAGGGGAAGTAGAAAAACTGAAATGTTGTTTTCGCTTCTTTGCGTTACGTTCCGCTCTGTTTTCTAGTTATCTCAGTACTATTGCGTGAATATTTTCTTCTTGCGGAACAATGAATCAGAATGTTTTTATTTTTACTACTCCAGATGTAAATTATACAATGTAGCTATGAAGTCAAATCCTGCAAATGTGTAAAAAGTCTCGGTCGTTAAGTGGTGAGGGTAGCAGAAGCGTAATTAGAACTGCGTGTGGGGGTGAGCTTCAGAAGTGGCCTTGGAGAGCACTGAAGTAGAATTTAAACAACTGTTTCAGAGTTTAAATATTCATAACCTCTTAAATCGCTAACATTATTTTCGTCGTAATGAGACTGAGTTAACCAACACCTTGTATTGGAACGGGAAGTAGGCTTCACGAAGCATTGCCACTGCAGTGAAGCAAGCGTACTGCGCAGGTTTGCTGATCCTTTGTCGATTCTGCAATCTAATCACGTTTCCTGCCGAAAAGTAAAAGTTTTAGTACTGTTCAAACTTTCTCCCAGGTGCACGCGTTTACAGTGCAGATAAAAAATATTAAATGCGTGTGGCACTGTTGCCTGGGAGATCCCAAAGTGTTTAGCCGCTGAAGTAAGTTTCAATTTATCGCGCTATTCACCTCTGTTATGACTAACCAGCTAATCCTATCGGGTAAAGGGGATATACAGCTTCACGTGTAATCAAAACCTAGGAGCTTGCTTGAGAATTTCAGATGAACAAACGTGCTGGTAAAAATTAATTCCGATACCGGAAATAGAACTGGGGACTTCTATACACTAACATGGCAACGGCCAGACGCAATCAACAACACGCGCTATAAATTTCCGGTCTTACGACTCTGCCAGAATTTCATTTGAAAGTGGCGACATAGGGTTTGATCGCCGAAAAGCAAAATGATAACTCGATTATTTTCCTGAGAACAGTATATAACTATGCAGCGCAGAGAAAAACTTATACAAAACAACCATTTCGTCACTTCATTAACTGCCGATTTAACTGCAACCCTATACAAAAAATTGTGATGTAGTTAATCTTGCTAAACTGCGTTAATGTTAACCGGTTAACACCAATGAAACTAAATTTGGCATCAATTCATCATGTTGCCTCCAGCAGCGAAGTACTTCCCTGATGACATTTCTTGACTGGCCATACGAACATACGCAGTCCGGTGAGTGAGCGGTGACGTTCAGGTTTGTCATTCAGTAGGACGCGGATTCCGCTACCATCCCGGCCATTTCATTGCTTCCCAAAACTGCCCCAGGCGGTTGCGGAGATGGTTCCTTCATACATGGCCGCGGCGAATTTCGTGGCACTTATGCTGTCCCGGGTCTGAAGACTTTACTGGTGACACACCAGAAAGAACTAACTATAGAGAAGGCAATAAGGCTCCCAGAAGACACTGACATAGCATATGTTGATAGCACGTAATATACATCTTTGTAGGATGCTCCTATTTTTTTTGCTTAGGGCTGTTCACCTCGTCAACATTGTGGTCATTAGAGGCGGGAATGACTGGGCGATGAACGGGAAGGAATTCGGCTATGACCATTTGAGGGAACCATCCCGGCGTTTGCCTCGAGTGATATCGGTAAACCATCGAAATTCGAAATCTAGATGGCCGGACTGGGGATTTGAACCACGTCCTCTTGAATGCCAGGTCCGAGCCTTATTATCCCACCAGGCTCGATATAATTTTGTTATTAGAACAACCTAATCATTTCTAACAGTTGTTTATTTATCAACAGAAATTATACGTAGCAAAACACAACGTCTTACGAAAGAATTAAAAAACACCTTTGAATGGTATCTAGCGCTCCTTATCGATCCCAGAGAAACGTAGCAGCTTGACTTTGAACTGTCGAATACCCGTGACCTTGATTGTTCATAATTTTGCTATTTACACGTTTAATATCGAAAAATTTCTTTTTTAATTAATGATTTTACCAAAGCGGAGAACTTAAATGATACTTCATTTATCGATTTTATGTATGAAAGGAGAAAGCTGGTTCGTCACAAAAAAACGCCTGTTAGAAATAATATACATGATTATAGACTGAAACTACCAGCATCATCATCTTTGGTAAAATCGCTTTTTTGATCCAGCATGTTTATTCTTAACTAGCCTCGTACTCGCGACTTCGTACGCGTGAATTAAGATTTTTTTTTGCCAGAATTAAATATAAAAAGTTGTTGGTAACGAAGGATTGGTCCCAAACAATATCGAGTCGGCATAATGTGACAGGAAAGCTATCACTATATCATTCTACCGTCGAACCTGCCTCTTGAAGAGAATCAATTTCCAACATATTTCTGTCACTATTCGATAAGAATTCAAAATTTCGTGACTACAACAGTTAATCATACTGGAAAAAATATCCTGTGCCATTCATACAGCTTTCCTTATAAAATTCCATCACAACGATACAGCCATATAGTCGTCAAAACGTAACAAAAAGACAGAGACTTACTTCCGTATTTATATTAGTATTACTGTGGTTCACACTCACACACTGACTGCGAACAACACCTGAGAGATCATTATAACGTAAAAAAGTGTACACCTACAAAATTGCAAGACTACCTACGATTTGCCTCGCATTGCACCCCCTAACTTTATAATATCTACAGTTTAACATTCAATCCAAATAACCTACGGCCCAGGCCTGACTCTTACGATGAAAAACAATTTTTAAATTTTTTAGCCTTTATGGAGATTTGAACCGGAGACCACGACGTTCGTAAGCAAGCTCTCTAGCCATTGAGCTGCCAGTTCACTACACGGAAACACGGTCTGGAGACTTCCACATCCAACGTGTCTGCCTATCGACGTATTTCGAAGTTATGAGACAACATGTGTTATTTATACAGATAATATTTCAACCAAATGTAGACAGTATTTTTCTCCTTGTTTCAAAGGATAAGTGTGCAAAGTTTCATCGAGATCAGATGAAAACTGTGGATTTGTATCAAGAACAAACAAACCAACAAACAAACAAACATACATTCATCTTTATATATAAAGATGAAGAATGAAATTCGTTTAATTTGTCACCTGTTTCAATGCCGTACACGCCTTGTTACTTAACAAATTGGAAGGATACAGACTTTACGTAGTCCACGGTCTGGAGCTTGGCTGGATCTCGGAAATGTGCTCTGTAATAAAGTCAACGTAGATGAGCCGTAAAGCCCACCCTCTGGCATATTAATTCGGTGTGTCAGAGGTAGGACAGCAAGTTCCTTTCCTCCAGAGAATATAGTTTATCATGTAGTTGCAATCACTGTGTGGTAACAGCGTACTTCACATGTACAGATCTAGTGTGCTGAAAATTAAAGGTAATCGAACCAGGCACCTCCACTTTGAAAACAGGCACTCTACCATTGAGGTACTCTGCCGTCTGATATGATACTATCTTTCGGTAGCGAGATGAGCAAAATTAAATGTATTTCGGTACTCCTCAAAATTGAATCACAAGCGAAGCAAGCTGTGTTGTTATTCTTCCTTGTACAAAAAATATCTGTCTCTTGTAAATCCAATGAAATTCATTTACAATTGTGTAAAAAGCAACTGCGGAAGGATGTCCAAGTTACCATATACAATGAAAGAAGAGTTGCTTTGTAATATTCTTCCTATATCAAGAGTGTTATGGTTGGTGACGTGGGAATTTAATTTAGTGAAAAACCTCCTGCACGATCCATGAATTTTTTTTATCGTTGAATACGCGTACGAGGTGTGTTTTTGTAACGGGAATTTTGAAATTATACCGATTGGCACGGTTTTTTCATTGTTGTGTTGGCAAACATGTCTTAAAAGTATCTATACTTTTTGAGCTGTATTGGATGTTTAGTCTCTTGTCAGCTGTAAAACGGATAACAATTCTTTTGATACAGTCGGCGGTTTTTCAATTGTATAAAGTTCTTGCCACAAGATCAAAAAAGATCAATAAGGAATACTTCTTTCAAGTTCAACGCCATTTGCGTGAAGCATTTCAAAGAAACCCAGGATTTGTACCAAAATAATTCATGGCTTTTGCATCACGATCAGGGGCGTAGCTACTATGGGGCTAGGCGGTGCAGTACACCGGGGCCCTCACGCTCAGGGGGGGGCCCTAAGCGCACCTCTAGGGGCCCTCAAGCGCAGTTTAGAGGGCCCACGAGCCTTCACGGCAAACTGGCGACTTTTTTTTTGTTTTGCTCTACCGTAACATAGGAGCCCCTCACTAAGGGCCCTCGCTGCTCATTCAAGGGCCCCCATCCTCAGTTCAGGGGGCCCCTATACCAGCACACATAAAGCAAAAAAAGGTCGCCCGTCTGGCCTGAGGGCCCAAAATAAATTTTTTGCACCGCGGCCCTTGTTCACCTAGCTACGCCACTGATCACGATAGACATGGCCCCGTGTGACATTTTTCTGTTTCCAAAAATAAAGAGATTTTGAAAGGCCGTCGTTTTACAACCATAGGTGAAATTAAAAGTGCATCGCTGAATGAGCTCAAGGCTATCCCAACGATCGAATTCCAGAAGTGTTTTGGGGATTGAGAGATGTGCTGGCATTAGTGTATAACATCTAGTTGGGACTATTTTGCAGGGGATAACATCGATGTAGACGAAGAAAATACTTTAAAAAAACCCGAAAATTCCCGTTATTTTTTGAACACGCCTCGTATGTCTTCTGGTTTTTGCGGTATTTAGAAACTGATAACTAAGCAAAGTGTAACGTGCAGAAATACAAACTGCAGCTTTGGGCCAGTTGCCGGAAGCCGTCGTTCCCGAAAGTTATCATGCGGTTCTCGTTTTCTCACAGAGAGTATATGTGTTGTCTGTGGTTTACGTAAGACTGACTTACTCATCCAGCCAGCCAGCCGCCTTGGTCTGTCTGTGGGAAGGCACCCACGCTTCTCAATCTCCGATTCTCACACTTGAGGCAATGTCAAAGTCACAACAGAATCCCATGACATTCGTCATGGTTCAGTCTTACCACCGTCGGGTAAAAACACATTTCATTACAACAGTGTGTGTGAAACAAGCTGTAATCAGAGTTAATCTCGCCAACTTAATGGTTTCTACTAGGTTTGCAACGGTGATCATCTTTACGGTTGCTGATGCGAATGTTCTGTTCCCGACATCCGCGGATGTTTTGCTGAAGCGGAAGTGGAAAAATAAATTTGTAATTATTTAGTTTTTAATATTTTACCAATAATAAATTTAAAACAAAAAATGTATATTTTTATACAAATTTTTCATAAATAGTCTTTTTCCATATAATACTGCAAATTGATTTATTTTTTGCCTCATCTTTCAACAAAAAAAGGTTGGATGATTTCACAAGTGAATTAAATTATTTACATAACTATTCACGCGTCTAACAACAATCTTTGTCATGTGAACTTTGCGGAGTTCGCAGCTGAACTAATTTAAGCCAGGTGTAACATTCCCACCCCTCCTTCTAATTAATTTCCGGCTAATTTATTAATGTTTTAAGTATCGGACCTCTTAGCCGAAGATTGACTGCAATCACTCAATCATTTAATCCAGGTAAATGAGGTGGAACAATTACAAAGAAAAATAAAATTTAGTTAGATGCACCACACTGAGATATATTCTGATAAATTGTACACTCTGACACACTTTAGGTTTTTCTGTTCAAACACAAATATTGAATCCACTAATCAACGTCTCGATAAGACAATTACAACTTCCTTCTTCATATACTTAATTTACTTTACAAAACTGTGAGCGAGAGTGATGTATGGCAGAAACACAGAGAGAGAGAGAAACAGAAGATAACATGGGCTTACATCATGATCCCTCGTGGAGCAACATCAAGAGCTACCACCGCGTAGCACTTGACAAAACTGGTCAAGACTGAGGGCCTATGGTCCCATTGTGAGGGCTTATATAACGCCCACTTAACGGGGTTCAGGTGTGCTGATCCTCTACGGGAGGGGAGTACTACCAACATTGGATTCTTACTTTCCCATTTGGCGAGAGGACCATCTCTGCCAAATGGGAGGGAACACAGAGTTCCACCGATACTACCCCACCCGACAGGTAACTTTTGTGTTTGTAGGGTGGCTACAATACTATCCTATCCCCGCCAAACTCTGGGCGGAAGCAAGGTGTCCGAACTTCTCCCACATGGCTTAGCCGCCATGACAGTATCTGTAGCCACTTGAAAATCTTAGACTAAAAAAATACTCTCCGCCTCACTCTCGCTACCTAATTGAAATTACTTAATCCTAACCTTATTTCAATTAAATACTACTTCATAAAGTTCCTAATTATGACTTAACATGTCTTGTGACATCACACAGGACACCACGATTCTCCGTGCCCGCCACCCGCCTTTACACCGCTATAGAGGCCTATTCACAGTCCAACTTGTAGGACCTACGATGATCCAATTTTCCGATAAAGGACTCTTGGTGGGCCTTGAAAGAAAGTAGGACGTGTTGGATATTGTTGGACTCTCAGACAACCAATACGGGTTCTTGCCATTCAACAAACTGTGGCGTTGGATCATGACTGGAGGCAACATCCTGCGAGTGTGCGATAAGGACACTAGTGTGCGGCAAGAGAGTGGAAAGGATCGCTTGGAACAATTTTGGGCCCCTTCAAGTAGGGTGGATGGGTGAGCGCATCGTACGGTAGTTCTAGGGGATGTCCTACAAGTTTGACCGTGAATAGGTCGCATTACTTTACATGAAAGTTCAAACTTATAAATTCGTCGCTTACGTAATAACAACGTTCAGTTCATTGTTACTTTTATTGCAAGATCGTAAGAAAAAACAAACAGGTTGTTGTTAGCTAATCGACGATGGGCAGAATTTGGTATAAAAATTAAGTAATTTCAATTAGGTAGCGAGAGTGAGGCGGAGAGTATTTTTTTAGTCTAAGATTTCAAGTAGCTACAGATACTGTCATGGCGGCTAAGCCATGTGGGAGAAGTTCGGACACCTAGCTTCCGCCCAGAGTTTGGCGGGGATAGGACAATATTGTAGCCACCCCACAAACACAAAAGCTACCTGTCGGGTGGGGTAGTATCGGTGGAACTCTGTGTTCCCTCCCGTAGAGGATCAGCACACCTGAACCCCGTTAGGTGGGTGTTATATAAGCCCTCACAATGGAACCATAGGCCCTCAGTCTTGACCAGTTTTTGTCCAGTGCTACGCGGTGGTAGCTCGTGATGTCGCTCCACGAGGGATCATGATGTAAGCCCATATTATGTTCTGTTTCTCTCTCTCTGTGTTTCTGCCATACATCACTCTCGCTCACAGTTTGTAAAGTAAATTAAGTGTATGAAGACGTTGATTAATGGATTCAATATTTGTGTTTGAACAGAAAACCTAAAGTGTGTCAGAGTGTACAATTTATCAGAATATAACTCAAATCAGTGTGGTGCATCTAACTAAATTTTATTTTCTTTGTAATTGTTCCACCTCATTTACCTGGATTAAATGATGGAGTGAATGTAGTCAATCTTCGGCTAAGAGGTCCGGAACTTAAAACATTAATAAATTAGCCGGAAATTAATTAGCAGGAGGGGTGGGAACGTTACAGTACCCATTGTTTTCGAGTAGCTTACAAATACTCTGTTTCCAATAAAAACAGCCTTCTGATGTCTTAAATAAGACTATAAAATAAAGTACGTCGTTTGCAAGACAATTTTAATTAAAGACCATTTTAATTAAAGCCATTCATGCAGTCAACACACAGGCCTAAACTTAACGACTTTTTTGTGTTTGTGCACATCAAGATGGTATACGGTAGATTACCTTAGACGTACTGTACAACATTTGGGTTTTTATCTACAGACTACAACAGAAACATGGTGATTAGTATTGTTTGACTCTGCAATTCGTGGAAGCCGCATTCGAATCTCGGTGTGAAAATTCGCGGTTTCTGTTTTCCGTGATTTGTTGTTTTAGTTCTTATTCTCATCGGAAATATCCTCACTATCAACGAGCCACAAAGGCGTGGTGATAAGAAGATTCTCCCTAGAAGTAATAAAAGTGCTTCAGTCTTGATTGTCAGAAAGCTAAGCTTTTAACAACACGTATCTCTTCTTCATTTTTTTTTAACTGCTTAACGTCTCTCATAACAACTAGGTCTTTAGAGATGGGAAAGGATGGGGTGCAAGGAATGGGAAGGAACTCGGCCATGGCCTTTTCAAGGAAGCATCCCGGCATTCACCTGGAGTGATTTGGGGAAACCATGGAAAACCCAAATCTGGATGCCCGGACGGGGATTCGAACCGCCGTCCTCCCGAATACGAGGCCAGAACGCTAACCGTTACACCACCACGCTCGGTCTCTCTCTTCTTCACCAATTTATCCAAACGTTAGGGATCGGCTACCTTTAAGAAGTGTACTCATCATTGGCGTGGTCAGATCTGGAGCTATGATTTTACGGCCGCATGCCGCTGCTACCGCCAGGCATTGTGTATGTACTGTCGGGTCGTACTCTGTAGTAGTGGTGGCCATCTGTCTGCGAAACGTAGTGAAATGTGCAGATTGGGCACCGTTGTCGCATCCACTTTGATGGCCGCGGAAAACCTTCTAAAAACCGCAGTAAGAAGGCGTCCATTAGTTACGTGAAGTGTTTTTCCGGAATTCCGGACCCCTCCCCTTTTCTGGTGAGATTTGGTTGGACTCCCCCCCCCCGCCATTTTTGGTGAGTTTTTGGTCGGAACCCCCCTTCCCCTAAGATGAAGAGAGTTTTTGCCTGGAAAACCCCTCCCCCCCTGCTGAGCGACCTCGTAGTTTTTTTTTTAGCTCTCCTGCTTTCGAGGGCGGTTATAACCTCCTCTCCCCCCCCCCCCGCTTAAATTAGTCATCCGTGTCGTTTGCGGAACTTTTTTTTTAAAGAGCTTTACTGTCCGTCAAGAATTTCAAAAGCTCGCGTGAGATTTCCCTCTCCTCCTTGGGGAGAGTTCGCCGACCCCCCCCCCCTCCCCCCCACCAATTCACCTCACGTAATGATGGACGCTCCCTAAGGGCTGTGTGTATACTGTAGCCAAAGGTCGTGTCCGGTCTCGTTGTACTTCTCCTCTCAGTGTGCGCCTCAGCGCACACTGAGCCACATCAGAGGGTTGAGACAACATGTAGACCAGGGGTGGCCAACCCGCGGCCCTCGGGCCACATGCGGCCAGCCTTGAATATTTTTCCTGTCCGTGAGTCATCACACTTTTACAAAATATATTTATTTTATTATGGCTAAAGTAGTGAAAACCAATATATTAAAAAATACATTATTTGCGCATCCATAGTTTCAAAATTTATTTCATTTATATTTATTTATGTTTTATGTATAATTTTAGTGTTATATATTTCTTTAAAATGTGCGTTTAGTATCATTATTATTATATTATCTTTGTTTACATTTAAGAATAATAGTAAACACAATAATAATAAATCATTATGTTTAAATTTTTCACTCCAAACAAATGTCGATAGTGGGTGTAAATCTAATATGGGGATATATAATTTTATATGCGGCCCGCGGACTTATCGTGCATTTCCAAAGTGGCCCACAAGATCATTTGGGTTGGCCACCCCTAATTTAGACTATACGCCGTGGTTATTATCGTGATTAGAAAAAATTCACATTACTACAAGTATTTCCTTCAAACTATTTCTTGGAAGATTTAAGATTATTGTAATTGCTCAAGGGCTTTATCACTTCAGAGTTACTTTCACTTACAGTTCTCTTTCTGCCTTGTTTCAGGTACGTAAACTGCCGCTGATGGTTTGTACCAACGTCGTCCACATGGTTTATGTGACAACTAAGGAACCTTAAACGTACGTATCCAGTATTCTAGTTCAAATACAATACGCTGTCTGCCAAGACTCGGAAACGAATATCGGGTGCAGGACACTCACGGTTTACTAAACCCAGAAAACTCATTTATCCGACCGTAAAAAGTTTACCGTTTTTAATTGTGATATATATAGCTTCGAAATCGGGGCTATTCTTTTTAAAAACCCGTTGAACTAAAGGTGCTTTTCCACTGAGGCAACTTCGGGCAACATGTGGCATGCGGCACTGACGCATGCGACAAGGAGTATTTCAAGCGAAGCAACACGCTTCGACATGTAGCAGGCAACAATGATGCATGCTACAGGTTGGGCCGTGTCGCCGGTCGTATGGGCCACTGTGCGACAAAAATATAGCGTGTCGCACGATGTCGCCAGTATCCAAGCGGCGGTGGATGAGTGCGACAGAAAACGGGCGACATGGAGTGGAATGTGCAGAAAACAACCTTATTTATTGAAGATTATCATACTTCATCGGAGTTGTGGAATAACAAAAGTGCATCATGTAAAGACAGGAAAGCGAAAAGTGACAAATTAATACTACTTGCTAACAAGTACGAATGTTCAATAGATGAAATAAAAAAGAAAATTAAGAATTTGAGGCCTGCTTTTCATCGCGAACATAAAAGGATTACTAAACCAAAGAGCGGCTCCTCTCCTAAAGAAGAGAAATGGTTTGCTTATAAACTCCTGACATTTTTGTTAGATGTTGACATTCCAAGACAAACTTTTTCAAAAGCAGAAAATTATGAGGTACGTTAATTAATATATGTTACTAATTATTTTTGACAGAAAAGTTTACCAATGACAGATCCAGAGACGGAATAGGGGATTTACAATCTTTTTAGTTATACAAGTAAATAAAAGTTGTTTTATGGTGGGTTTAAAAATATATATTGCCGCATGAACGCCAGTGTACCGTCTGCCAGCATGGCGCAGCGGGTAGCGTCACGAATTGCGGTACCGAAGGTCGCCGGTTCAATCCCGCCCACTGACAAAAATTATTTAATTCTGTTTATTATTTCCAGAAGATTCTACATGTTTCCTAAGGTCACTTGTAACTTCTACTTGTTAACTACTCTT
Source organism: Vandiemenella viatica (assembly GCA_031002005.1). Lineage (NCBI taxonomy): Eukaryota > Metazoa > Arthropoda > Insecta > Orthoptera > Morabidae > Vandiemenella > Vandiemenella viatica. The sequence continues at coordinate 345,750,413 of CM061920.1, read as the reverse complement.
GTAATCTCTAGTACGTTCTATCTGTGTATAAATAGAAGAGCATTCTGCCCAAGAGGCAGTCAGTGCTGCGTGTATGTTTGAGTTCTCAATAAACCTGTTCTCAGTTTAAGTGCTGTGTTCATTGACAAGTAACCTTCGAATTCACACCTGCCCCGGTTGCAACGCGACATAGTTTGGTGGAGACGCCGGGTACCCTGTGCAACAGCTGCATCATCGTGGCTCCGATTAGGCAACGTAAAAGTCGCCGCCTACACGGACTGGAACCGGACTACAAAGGATATACTCAGTACGTCCTTCCGAAAGTCCGCGTCATTAGGAAACCCATGGCGGCAAGCCAGCTGCACATTCGACACCCATCGGTGTTCTCTGGAGACGCTGGACAGGACCCTAACAAATGGCTAAAAGGGTTCGACCGAGTCGCCAAGTACAACAGGTGGGATCATACCATGTGCTTGGCAAATGTTTATTTCTATCTGGACGGAACCGCCCAGCAGTGGTTCGAGAACAACGAAGATAAACTGAATAACTGGGAAATGTTCCAGACGGAACTTAAGAAAACGTTTGGGGACCACCAGCGACAAATCCGCTCGGCGGAAGAACAACTGAAGAACCGGGCCCAACGACATGGGGAGCCGACGCAATCTTACATACAGGATGTTTTGGCCCTATGCAACGTAGTCAACCCGAATATGACTGAAGCCGACAAAATCACGCACCTAATGAAAGGTATTGCAGAAGACATGTACCAAGCTCTTCTGATAAAAGACGTCGCTACGACGGAAGAGTTCATCAAGTGGTGCAGCGGATTGAGGATATGCAACAAAGGAGGGTTGGGCGAAAGAAGTATGACAGACTTCCCAACGTAGTCCCTATGGCAGTTGTGGAAGACCAGCACGACTTTGCGTCTCTCATACGACAAATTGTGAGAGAAGAATTACAACAGTTCATGGCAGCTGGGACTCTTGAACCGAGTGAGCATCAGATCATGGCCATGGATGTAAGCCCAGTGGGTCATGAAGGAGCCGACGCGGCGGAAAAAAGAGGTATTTCAGACAATAGCTCCTGTCTGCCGAGCCAATCGCACTCGACGTGAAGAATGGCCTCGCCCTGATATGACGTATGCTGCAGCTGCCAAACGGCAGCCTAGGAACCGGCCGACACGGCCACAACCAAATCCTCCGGCACCTATGACGTCCCGCAGACGAACGGACGTCTGGAGGACAGAAGACAACGCGCCAGTATGTTTCCACTGTGGGCGCCCTGGACATGTCGTACGATACTGCAGAGAGAGAAGACGAGTATTTGACGATTATTTTGCCGCAAGACGTCCGCCATCAGAACAGTTCTACCCCAGGCAGCCACCCGCTGACGAGTTCGGTCGACCTACGGGAAGAAGCCCATCGCCGTACCCTAGACGAGGTCGGTCCCCGACGCGCCGCTGCCGTTCATCGTCGCCGGACAGAGCTACCAGCCGCTCCCCTAGCCGCCGCACGCAGGAAAACTAAGCAAGGCGACCATCTACGGAGGTGAGGCCGCCGCAGATGAAAATCCTCCATGGATGACAGTCACTAAGATGTCGGGAAATCTCATCAACGTTATAATCGACGGCCAACCTGTCCGGGCGCTGGTTGATTCAGGAGCTTCTTTCTCCGTATTGTCGGACAATTATCGTCGCACACTAAAGAAGACAATGTTCCGTGATACGGGGGCAACTGTGCTAAAGGTCGCAAATGGAAAGTACGTCCAGCCAGCTGGAGCTTGTGTCGCGAGAATAACCATCAACAACAGGACCCAGCCAGTTGAATTTGTCATTTTAACAGAATGTAGTCATAATGTCATCCTTGGATGGGACTTCCTTAAGGCATCCCAAGCTGTCATTGACTGTGGAACATCTGAGCTGCAAATTGAAGAAGTCGTTGCGACGGGTACACGTAACACAGAATCTTCTGGGAAGTTATTCGCCGTTGACAACGTGACAATCCCGCCGTTCGCAATGAGAAGAGTCCCAGTCAAAAACACGGACGACCGCAACCTTGAAGTGCTTGTCGATAGTAGAAAGTTTATTAGGCTCACGAAAGAAATCTACATACCAGCGGCTATCATAAGCATTATCGGTGGTCGAGGAGACATTTGGATCACCAACTGTCACGAGCAGTCACAAATTATCCCCAAGGGAATGTGCATAGGGACAGCTGAACCAGTCCAGGAGGGCGAGCTCAATGTCATTAACGAAGATCCATGCTCTGTTACTAGTACCGACAACACGCTGGAGGAAACAACTATGGAACTGCCAATAGGGTCCGGCCTCACCAAGGAACAACACCACCGGGTGTTAGCTATACTACGCCAATTCTCTGGTGTATTCACACCCCCAAGCAAAAAAAAAGGTCAGACGAAACGGCCCACGATAAAGCATCGTATCAATACTGGGGATCATCCGCCCATTAGCCAGCGCTCGTACCGATTGTCACCAGTCGAAAGGCGAATAATTCGAGAGGAAGTGGAGAAGATGTTGCATAATGACATTATTCAACCTTCGGAGAGTCCTTGGTCATCTCCGGTGGTCCTCGTAAAGAAGAAGGATGGTACGTGGCGAATTCTGTGTCGACTATCGGCGGCTGAACAAAATCACAAAGAAAGATGTCTACCCACTGCCGCGCATCGACGACGCCTTAGACTGCTTGAAAGGAGCTACATACTTCTCAACCATGGACATGCAGACAGGCTACTGGCAAATCGAGGTTGACGAAGCTGACAGAGAAAAGACGGCTTTATTTACACCTGATGGCCTCTATGAATTCAAAGTAATGCCATTCGGATTATGCAACGCTCCGGCCACATTCGAACGCATGATGGACAACTTACTTCGACACCTTAAGTGGACGACGTGTCTTTGTTATTTAGATGACATTGTTGTTTTCTCGAAAACATTTGAAGAACATCTGAGTCGCCTGTCAACGGTGCTGAAGTGTGTTCAGACTGCAGGACTCCGCCTCAATCCGAAGAAGTGCCTCTTCGTCGCCAGAGAGATAAAAATCCTGGGGCACCTGGTCAACGGAGATGGCGTCCGCGCTGATCCAGATAAAGTAAGGGCAGTCATGGAATTTCCAACTCCTCAGCACATTCGTGATGTGAGAAGCTTTCTTGGGCTGTGCTCATACTTCCGGCGTTTCATAAAAGGATTCTGTAACATGGCACGTCCACTGCAAGAACTTTTGCAGGGAGACGCCAAGTTTTACTGGGATGAAACTAAAGAAAGATCTTTCCAGGCACTTAAGGAGGCTCTAACTTCCGCACCAGTTCTAGCCTTATACGACGAGAATGCAGAAACTGAACTTCACACTGACGCCAGCGGTTATGGGATCGGTGCAGTGCTTGTGCAAATTCAGGAAGGTGCTGAGAAGGTGATAGCCTATGCATCAAGAGTATTCTCTAAGCCCGAGATAAACTACTCTACAACCGAGAAAGAATGCCTCGCAGTTGTCTGGGCTATCAACAAGTTTCGTCCGTATTTATTCGGCAAACCTTTCACCGTCGTACAGACCACCATTCTTTATGTTGGCTAACCAGCTTGAAGGATCCATCAGGTCGACTAGCAAGATGGGCACTTAGACTTCAAGAGTACGACGTCACGGTGGTATTCAAAAACGGACGCAAACACAAGGATGCCGACAGCCTTTCAAGGAATCCTTTAATAGAACACAACAGCATGAATGGAATTTCAGCCCTCGCTGAATTAGGTGACGTTGCAGCTGAACAGAGGGAAGATTCAGAGTTATTAAGAACCATAGACGCCTTGGAGAAAGGAGAACCGGCCAAAGGAGGGTTTCAATTGATAGATGGGACATTGTATAAGAACAACTACGATCCACTAGGCCCCAAGTGGCTTCTGGTCGTTCCAGCTCATCTCCAGCCAGCTATTCTCAAGTATTTCCACGACGCTCCAATATCCGGTCATCTGGGATTTGTGAAGACCCTGGACCGAATCAGACGCAGGTATTACTGGAAGGGTCTCTACCGATCTGTCAAGCATTATGTGAGTCACTGTAAAGAGTGCCAGCGACGGAAACATGTGCCGCAATTACCTCCAGGTCATCTAGTACCAATTCCCCTGCAGCAGTTCCATTCCACCGAATTGGGATCGACCTTTTGGGGAGGTTCCCGAAGTCGACAACCGGTAACCGATGGATAATAGTCTGCACCGACTACCTCACGCGCTACGCTGTCACCAAACCTGTGCCGACTGCAGAAGCTCCAGAGGTTGCAAAATTTCTAGTAGAAGACATTATTTTGAAGCATGGAGCACCACGTGTGATGATATCCGATCGTGGAAAGGTATTCCAGTCAAGACTAGTATCAGAGGTCATGTCAAGATGCGACGTTGTCCACAGGATGACAACTGCATACCACCCTCAGACAAACGGTCTCACAGAACGCTTCAACAAGACATTAGCCGATATGCTGTCGATGTATGTGGATGTTGAGCAGAAGGATTGGGATACAATACTGCCAGTGGTCACATTTGCTTATAATACAGCAAGGCAAGATACGACAGGCTTCACTCCGTTTTTTCTGCTCCATGGCCGTGAAGCTGAGACCACAATGGATACGCTGTTCCCATTCCAGCCGGACGACACTCAGGATGACTATATAAAACAGCTCATTACCAGGGTCGAAGAAGCAAGACAGCTGGCTCGCATACGAACACTGGCCACCCAGGAGAGGACCGTCAGCGGTATGACGGCAAGCACCGACCTGTTGCGTACAACCCAGGAGATCTCGTATGGATTTTTACCCCTGTCCGGAAGGTTGGGCTATCAGAAAAGTTACTGAAGCGGTACTTTGGTCCGTATCGTGTCATACGCCGCCGGTCAGACGTCACATACGAAGTCGAGGATTATGAGCCGTCTTCGAAACGACGAAAGCGAAGGGACATTGTTCACGTCCTCCGCATGAAGCCTTACTACAATCCTGACGAGCAGCTAGGCACAACCAGCTTCTTGTTCAAGGACTCTGAGGACGGTTTGGATACTGAGGAAGTCGGACAGGAAGATAATAGTACAAACAGGAGGGGCCCTCCAGAACTGCCATACAGAGGACCCACGACAAGATCAAGATCCAGGACACTTCAGCGTGCCCCAAAAGAAATCTAACAGCGGGACGCTGTTTTCCTCAGGAGAGGGAGCAATGCCGCATGAACGCCAGTGTACCGTCTGCCAGCATGGCGCAGCGGGTAGCGTCACGAATTGCGGTACCGAAGGTCGCCGGTTCAATCCCGCCCACTGACAAAAATTATTTAATTCTGTTTATTATTTCCAGAAGATTCTACATGTTTCCTAAGGTCACTTGTAACTTCTACACATTGTTAACTACTCTTGTAATCTCTAGTACGTTCTATCTGTGTATAAATAGAAGAGCATTCTGCCCAAGAGGCAGTCAGTGCTGCGTGTATGTTTGAGTTCTCAATAAACCTGTTCTCAGTTTAAGTGCTGTGTTCATTGACAAGTAACCTTCGAATTCACACCTGCCCCGGTTGCAACGCGACAATATATTAAAAATTGTCGTAATTAAAACTTTACAAAGGGACTTACGTATAATTAAGATAGGCTGTATTTACAGCGTATGTAGAAATTTATATTGTGGTAAATAATAGTAAAACTTTTCTTGAATCGACCTTTCACTCATACAGTTGTGTATGATAGGGATAAATTGTCATATCATGGTAAAGTAGCTAAATACATTATTTTTCGTACGAATACATAGTTTATGTTTTTGTTAGTATTTGTGTTGTCAAGACACTTTTAACACAAAGTACCTTGCGATTCGCACTACTTTTAACAAATAAATCTCTGATCCACCACCTAGGTATTTTCCGTTTTCTTCTTTTATTGCCATTTGCGAGTATCAAATAAGCAGCAGCTGCCACTGCTTCTGATGCCATGACGCACACATACTGGCCGCATAACGTGAAATGCTTTTGCCGCATGCTACAAGCCACGGCCACAAGTAGCAAGCGACAACTGGCAACAGATTCTTGGGCGACATTCGACTTGCGACAAGTATGATGACGCACGGCGACATGTAGCAACAAATAACTGTGTAGCATGCTACATGTTGCTCGTTGTTGCCTCAGTGGAAACGCGCCTTTAAGATGTCAAAAGCACGACTCTAATATATATTTCCACCAAAACTGACAATAGCATTTCTTTCAGAGTCCGGTGGGTAATCTGTTATGCTTGGGCCTGGCTATTCGGGAAGACGCGTCTTTAAATCCCTGTCCGGTAATTCAGATTTTACTTTTCCCTGGTTTACCGAATAACCTCCACTCATTTCCCCCCAATTTTCTATCTGCTCTAATTATCCAGACGTTGACAAACCAAAAAGCACAAGAAAAAATTACTATATTGTATCCACACCGTTCTTTGTGTCTCTAGCTTCTGTCGTTGAAAGTGCAGAGGGAAATACAATATTTTTCTTCATTTTCTCTTGAAAAAAATTTCTTTAAATCCTTAGCTCAGATTTCTCAGTACTGCGGCTTGTAAGCTGAGGTTCTCCTAGCAGAATTTTATCCAGCCTTCTGCCTTCGTTCCTTCTGCTTGAATTTTCCAGTGAAGAAATGTGTGACTCTTCTCTGCAACTTTCCACCGCTTCTACGAATCCCTAGCGGTAAGGGTCGCAAGTACTTCGCAGACGAGAACATCGTTGGCTTATCAGCTTCGAAGTGGATCTTGCGTAGTAAAAACTTCTACTAATAAACTGTTCCTTAAACTTCAGACTGACTCAGAAAACCGAAATGAATACTTAGTTACGAAATGTGTTTAGTAAGCGTTTGAAATGTCGTGTTCGTATATCTGCCATATCAACACTTGATATTACAAGAATAAGGGTGGTCCTGTGCAAGGATAGTACAATAAGTTCGAACCCAGTCACTGACGCTCCAATAATTTCACAGAGTCCCTACTGAGCACCATTCACTTCCTTCAAAACACGAACGCTTCTGTGCCATCCGCATGACAATATTTCCATGAAAATCATTTGACTTGAAATGTGTGCCAGATAGAAACTTTCTAATGTTGGCTTTATTATTATTATTATTACTCCGCGATTCACTAAAAGTGTGTGGCGGAGGGTGCATTGCACCTATCTAAAGGGGTTATGGTTTGGAAGGGTTATAAGGGATATGGCAGGAGGCGCCCATGGGCTATTGTGAGGAACCGTCCCCGCATTCGCGTGGAGTGATCTGGGAAAACCACGGAAAACCCAGATCAGGTTGGCTGGAGTGCTTATCGAAAGCTACTCCTGTCGGATTTTAAGTTTACTCGCCCGGTAAATCCTTTCTATTCCATTCCCTAATCGCTCGTGGGAAAAATGAGTACAGAAATGAATCGGTTCTGGCCCTGATTTCTCTTATCTTATTTTCACGGTCATTTCGAGATATGAATGTAGCTGGTAGCAATCTTTGCTGACTGTCATTCCGAAATTCATCTGTCGTGAATTTTTCAATTAGCTTTCGTCGAGAGCAACGCCTCCGGTGTTCCAGGTCTTCCCAACCTAACTCCTTCAACATCGCACTTACGCTTTCCCTCCAACTATATATACCTGTCACGAATCGGACGGCTCTTCTTTGGACCTTCTCTAAAGCCTCCATTAACCCCTTTTGATGGGGACCCCATACAGAACAACAATACTCTAAGTGAGGACGTACTACTGACTTGTATACAATCGATTTAACTTCCTGAGTGCATTGATTTAAATTACGACCTAGAAATCGAAGCATACGATTTGTTTCCCACGGGCCGTGGTTTTATAGGCCGCGCCATGCAGCAGAATCGTACCGGTGAGCACGCGCCACAGGCTAGCCCTCGCCACCTCCGCACCATGTTGTCGTTTCAGCTACCAGGGCGTTTGATCTTTACTTACTAGGCGACAGATAGAGACGCGCCATCCCTTCCAGAAGAGGCGGCTCCCTTCTCACGGCCCGCTGTTGATAGCTGGACCGGCGCGGCGGGCAAATTCACGGGCCGTGGGACCGGGCCTGGTAGGTGAGCGGTGGTATTCAGTCCTGGCATTTGGGCTCAAATCCCCGTGCGGCTATCTACACTTCGGTTTCAATGGTTTCCTGAAATAAATCCAGGCCAATATCGGGATGGTTCCTTCCAGTTTCTGGTCTCCATTTGCCTTCCGCCTTTAATGATTTCGAGCTAGATGAGTCGTAAAAACCGAAAGAAAATGAAAAGACAAAAATATAATTTTCAGAAATGGTGAAAATTTGAGGGTACTGGATTGGGTAAAAGGGGAGCTGCTCTGCCGACCGAGACCCTCTTACTAATTGCAGTGAGAGATTTGTGGAAGGGAGCGTCGCCCTAATGAAACAATACTTTTTTCTTTAAGAGCTTATCCTCTTCTCTTTTCCTTGGTCTAAATTCACAGTTGCTTCAAAAGGTTAGAACAATTTTCCCCCGTCACAGTTTGACCCCTATTCAGCAACACCTACAGTATGTGTACTCTCACGTTACAAAAACATAGAAGCCATTATTCCTACAGAAACTACAAGATCAGTCATGTTTGGAAGGAGCTAACTAGCGTACTTCAACCGAATTTATTGTAGATTTGATTCTGGGGTAAAATGCTGGGCCCAGTTTTCATTAATAGTCACAAGTCGTTTAAAAAGAAACACTTACAGGCTAAATGGCGGCTAGATTTTCCACAAGAATTTGCCTCTTCACTGAGTTTTTATCTTGTGTACGTTCTTGGTCAGGTAACGTCCCTCCGACTTCCATAGGTCACACATTGACTGGCGATATTAAGATCTTCTTTTTCAAGTCTTTTGTCGAGTTGGTATCGGAAGCCGTTCCTGACTACAAGGTTTTACAAAAATAAAGCAACAGAAAAGCTTCATTAGCATTTGTATTTCAGTCGTCTAGGTATTAGTTGTCCTAGCGACTTAAATACGTCGACGCCTAGTAAACTGAAGTGTCAAACGTCATGGGATGGAAAGTTGCATATATCCAGATTGCGATAGCACCGCGGAAGAAACGTTCAGATGTGCAGTGCATTGTGGGATCTTTCATTTGTGCTCTCGTGAGAGGTGGCATATCATTTGTGACGTGATTATGGTCGGTCAACATGAATTAATAAATTTAGAAGGTGGAATGGTATTTGGCGCTAGACGCACGGGATATTCCATTTCAGAAATTGTTCGTGAATTCAAAATTCCTCGATACACAGTGTCAAGAGTGTGCAGTGAATATGTAATTTCCTGGATTACATCCCGTCATCAACTATACACAGTAGCCGACACGTCTAGTTATTGACCAAGATCAGCGTAGTCTGCGCAAGGTGTCAAAGTTGACGGAGAGGCAATCCTGCGTCAAAGAACAGCAACACTCAATGTGGAACGCAAGATCAGCGCGAGTGCCTTTGCTAGCAAAATTCCACTGACTGCAGCGCCTCTCCTGGGCTCTTGACATATCGGTTGAACACTAGATGACTGAAAAATGTTGCATTGTCAGATGAGTCAGGAATCCAGTTGGTAAGAGCTGATGGTAGCGTTCGAGTGTGGCGCAGACGGCGAGGCCATGAACCCAAGTTGTCAGGAAGTCACTGTGCAAGCTGGTAGTGATTCCATCCTAGAATTTGCTGTTTTCACGTGGTATGGACTGGCACCTCGGGTCAAACTGAACCGACCATTGGCTGGAAATGGTTGTGTTTAGCTACTTGGAGACTATTTGCAGCCATTCATGGCCCCAATCAACGATGGACATTTCCAGAACGATAATGTGCCTTGTCACGGAGGCAAAATGTTTCACAATTAGTTGAAGGAACATTCTGGACAGTTTGAGCAAATTATTTGGCCACCTAGATTCAGGCGTGAATCCAATCGAACATATCTGGGACATGATCGAAAGGTCAGTTCATGCCCAACGTCCTACATCGGCAACACTTTTGTGATTAATGCCGGCTCTAGAGGAAATGTGGCCCAATATTTCTTCAAGGGATTTTCGTCGACTTATTGCCATTTAGTGTTGCTGTACTTCGCCGGGAAAAAGGGAGTCTCCCACAGTTTTTGGCACTTCATGATACGGTATCCGACTTAGTTACACTACAGCAAGCCAGAAATATGACGCCTGTGTCGTCCGGAGTGAATAAAATAAATTTCGCTTGATATGAATATTAGCGTATCAAGCTCACTGGCTGGCGTGTTTTTACGGCCTTAATTATGCCTGACTCTGACTTCAAACGAGCGGCTTAATTAATATTCCGCCCGCTGTCGCACATCAGATGTATTATTTAGCGCCTCTCCTGTCACACAGCGGGTACGTGGAAATATGAAACAACTTCAGGCCGCGCGCAGAAGGGATTTATTCGCAGTACATTCAAGGTAGGCGCTACCCTCTAGTTCCGCCTATTTCTACGTGTTTTAGTTTTTTCTCCCTGTTTTTGCATCTGGCATGAGGTTTGCAAGAATCTCAAACGTTATCACTGGGTATTCGGCAATGTTGCTTGCTCCTGTGAATGATCAGTTGTGCACATATCACTTGGTGCCTTTTTATATCATCAGTTACTGAGAGCATCTAGAGTCACTTGAATTTCTCACAACACTATTGATCATACGTTGTCATGTTTACCGATTTCAGCTTCCCCGAGAGAGGCTTGACCTATTCACCTGCTTATTGTCTTTTTTCTGGTCTTTTCTGTTCCTAGCATTATCTTCCATGATAAATTCCTCCAAATTTTCACCGTAACTTCTCGCCATATATCCGAATAACTGGAGGATTCTCATCATGAAAAACTTTTTCAGATGCCACCATCCTGTAAACCCCGGCAATGTGGCTGCGAGCGTTGAAGCGCCACCACACCAGATCGGCTAGCTACAGAGGGACCAGGTTCGAGTCCTAGGCCCTGCATAGCGGTCGTCCTGATTGAGATTTTCTCAGACAGATGGCAAGACAAACATTGCTCCCTTAGAGTAAACGCTTCAGATACGACAAATCTAATGGCGTGACCACACGCTTGCCAAACCCCGTCAAGCCGTCACAAATTGAACATGTGGACAAGGGGTTTGGCTTGGCTTGTGTAGCATTGCTATCACTTGTGGCTCATCCGATCGAGGGTCGTTTTTTTTTTACACAAAGTCAAGGTAGTTTGCGATAAGCGCTTACGAAGCGTCTACAGGTTTTCACTGACGGCGGACGGACATGATTTCGTGTTTGTTGTGATAGAAGTGCTGCAGGAAAAATGAATAAATGGCCCAATAAGGATACTTTAAAATTCCCCGAATGCTGCCAGGTAGAACCTTGCATTTGGGACCATGAGAATAAAGATCATAAAGAAAAAAATGTAGCTGATGCTAGAAGTCGTTAAGTGAAGTTTTAAATAAACCTGTCATGGAGATTAAAAAAAAATCTTATTGTCACATTTCGTAAACATACACAGACGGAAAAAAAAATCCCAACACCAAGAAAGACTTGTGTTAGATAAACGAAATTTGGTAGGCGTGTTTATACATCTGAAAGATGACATCGATTCAAATTTCGCGCTTCGCGCATAAGTGTGGCGCTAGTAGCGCTACTCAGAGCTTGCAAATCAGGTTTGCTTTAAATACGCGCTGTAAAGTTTGTGAACGTTATTTACCGCTGAGATTTGACATAGTGAGTTGATGTTAGCCAAGAATGCCTTTAAGAAGACGAAGAAGCCATTATCAACAGCTCACCGAGTTTGAACGAGGTCGTGTAATAGGGCTACGAGAAGGTGGATTTTCTTTTCGCGATATTGCAGAAAGACTTGGCCGGAATGTATCCACTGTGCATGATTGTTGGGTGCAGTGGTCAAGGGATGGTACTGCCTCAAGAAGACCGGGTTCCGGGAGGCCACGTGGCACTACTGAGAGGGAAGACCGCCGTATTCGGCGTACAGCTGTGGCGCATCGTACTGCGTCTGCGGCAGAAATTCGAGCTGCAGTTGGTACCACAGTGACACAACGAACTGTTAGAAATCGGTTACTTCAAGGACAGCTCCGAGCCAGGCGCCCTGTAGCGTGCATTCCACTGACTACAAGCCATCGCCGTTTGCGACTCCAGTGGTGTCAAGCCAGAGCTCATTGGAGGACGGAGTGGAGATCTGTTGTGTTTTCTGATGAAAGCAGGTTCTGCCTTGGTGCCAGTGATGGCCGAGTGTTGGTCAGAAGGAGGCCAGGGGAACGCCTGCAACCAAACTGTCTGCGGCCTAGACACACTGGACCTACACCTGGAGTCATGGTCTGGGGAGCAATTTCCTATGACAGCAGGAGCACTCTTGTGGTTATACCAAACACACTGACTGCAAATTTGTACGTCAGTCTGGTAATTCAACCTGTAGTGCTGCCATTCATGAACAGCATTCAAGGGGGAGTTTTTCAACAGGATAACGCTCGCCCTCATACCGCTGTTGTCTCGCAACGTGCTCTACAGAGTGTCGACATGTTACCTTGGCCTGCGAGATCACCAGATCTGTCTCCAATTGAACACGTATGGGATATCATTGGACGACAACTCCAGCATCATCCACAGCCAGCACTGACCGTCCCAGTATTGACAGCACAAGTACAACAAGCATGGAACTCCATACCACAAAGTGACATTCGAAACCTGTATGACACAATGCATTCACGTTTGCAGGCTTGCATTCAAAATTCTGGAGGTTACACCGGCTATTAATTTAACAGTATTTCACATTTGAAATGCATTTTCTTGAGCTTAAATTAACCTGTGATCTTGAAAATTTAATCAATTAAACATGTTAACTTGACAAATGCATTGTCCAAATTTCATTACTCTATAATAATTTTTTCTTGGTGTTGGGATTTTTTTTTCCGTCTGTGTAAAAAAAAGATTCTATTCGCTCTGGCTCAGGTATAAATTTATTAATTTAGCTGGTATAGTATAGCTTCTCTGAAGTCTGTATTTTTCTTAAGAAATCATAGGTGAAATTTCATTCAGCCGAATATTCAGAATCAGCACCTGGCCGAAGTTATCAAACTCCCAGATGGCTCGAAAAGAAGCTCATTAAATGTTCCTTCCATAAATTCTCTGCAGTCAAAAAATAATTGATACAGACATTATAATGCCGCTAAAACAAATTATTTTACAATTGTAATTATAAAACAATATACTTACATCAAATGTAATACATACATGAAGCTACATAGTAATCATAGTTATATGAATGAAAATGATGGTAATTACCTGATACGGTTTCTACAGATTTTTAACATTCCCGATCTTCTTTGCCGTCTTTCTCGTTTTTTTGGACGTTTGTGGCAAGTGCCAAACGTGTGGTCCCGGGGTAATTCTAACCATGGTGGGGCCTCCGTTCCCCTCCCCTCCTTTCCTCTTGATTCGCTCCAGCTTCCTGTTTACACAGGTAGATTGTGTCCACGTAGTCGGCAGTGGCTGTCCTTGAGAGAAAACATTGGACGTATTATTTCTTCTTTCCGTCCAACGTGCGCACAGCATTCTACGCCTACACCGCATTCCATAGGCACCAATATGGTTGTAATCTCTGCCACCTACCTGAGAGAATGGACAGTAGAATTGTTTCAATCAGGCGATATTTGTGGCATCTGTTATTGCCCTGTTTTGACAATTCACTGTAAGCTCGTTCAGACAACTTTCCCTAAGGTGATCCGTCTCCTCATCTCTTTTTTGGAACTTTCTGTGTTACAGATGGTCGATAGACTCGTTTACTACCTCTGGTTAGTATTTAGTCCATTGAGATAAGGCAGACGAGGACAACTGAAATTGGTGACGTACAAAACGCCGTCGCTAATTTCTTTCACTTTGCTCATCGACTGATTGCGTGCGTTTCAGATGTCAGTGTTCCGTTCGCATTGAATAGCATCGTGCAGATGTTGCTTACGTCTCTCGCGTGCTTGTAAACTAAAAGATGTGTAACCATGTGGCTAATACGGACAGGGTGGCCCATTAAATGGTCCAATATGTATTGTTGCGTTTAAAAATTGAACCATATCAGAAACACCGTAGATCGTGCGATTTTTTTTCTCTTATTCCTGATGGTAGATCACGCTCCAGTTTATTTCTGCTGTTTTCCCATTATAGACCTAGTGATTTATGCAGGTTGGAGGCAGACTACGCACAGCGAATCTTACAATAGATTTTCTGCACGAAACGCTTAACCCACAAGTCAGCTTAATCAGATTTAATAATCTATTTGTAGGTGTGTTTGTGTGTTTCCCTTCCTCCCAGTCCTTAATAGCTCGGAACTGAACTCCTGTGATATTTTTTATTTTGTTTTTAATTTGACCGAAAACATATTGCAGTTCAGTTTAAAGATATTTCCAGATGTTACTGATGTTATATCGAACTTCTGTCACACTAAGAACAAAACTCCCGGTATGTGTTTATCTTTTTATGCCTTTTTTAAAATTACGAATAATATTTAAAACAAAAACTAATACAGGATAATTTTTTAGACCACCCTGCATCTGCTTTATACGTTCGCTTGTATGTGGAAAATGATGATGCATATGTAACCGAGGATGGCTTGTGTTGTTTTGCAAAGATAGTGGAAGGAAATAATCTATACATAGATCCAAGATAAATAATACATAAGTAAAATTACGTGCAGAAGGCCAGATTGTATGCGGGAGCCAACAGGCCGTACGTATCTCGGATGAAGCTGATGCGGGGGTTAATTAATTTCGTTCGTCAGATGCTGATCCGTATTTTTATGGATGTCTAGCTGTCAGCAGTGCAGCAGAGCCTGGAATCTGTTAAACCGCAGAAACCCGTAACGCTGGCTTGGATGCTGAAATGGTTAGGAAATTAATCCTGCTATGCCAGTAGACAACGGAATTAAAATACCCAATGCGGCTGTCACCACTTGTGTTTTAGCGCATGTGCGATTCATCGAACTGGGGATTTCAATTAGGGGAAAAATGTTGGTGATAAAACAGAATTCTGGATGGCTGTTACACGTGCACCGGTGGTTGGCGGTTCGTATTTCATTGAGGGTAAACGAGTCGTATCCATATGTATCACTAAATGGTGGCCAGTGTTTCTGCTTATACATACGCGTATATCACGTTAGACTTGTACTGAGTTGCTTCCACTTCACTTTACACTTACAACACTTTGATTTTCAATACACTTGCAGCAACCCGGACTCGTAATTGTTGTGTTAGTTGTATTTTTTTTAAAAAAAATCTTTCACAGATTATTTTAATTTTTTTTTCCGGACCAGATATTTGCTACTGAAATTGTTGAGAAGCTATGTTTTTGGATCCAATTTATTGTAAAATTCCATACAGTTCATCCATTTTTGTACCGTAGTAACTCAGCTCCTTTCCCTATTTTTACGAATAAAGTAATCTAAACACAATGTGGGAGCTACCGTTTGACCCTTGCAGTATAGTCTCAGATTTTACGTGTGTCTATTATATGGTATTGGTAATCTGAACTTTTCAAACCGCACTCTTACGCATAATAAGAAATTAATTTTCTTTCGTTATAACTAGAGACAGGATTATATGTAACACAAAAAGCTAGAAATATGCAAGAAAAATTATTAAAATATGAATGAAAAGTGTCAAAATAGGCAACATTATACAGTATAAAATTGTAATTTTTAGATTTTTTAATTTAAAAATCAGAATGCAATTAATAAGTAGTTGAATAACATATTTATAAATTCGATAAATAACAATGATTTAACTTTATTTTACTTTTGTAAAGATAAACAATCTGGTACTTTTCCAAATATTCAATAGTAAGATTGTTTCTTCGATCCCTCTAAATATTTTTATAAGTGGATATGGAACGTTCCACATTCACTGACGTAACTGGGCAGTATTTGAAATTGGGTGCTGTATTAGCAGTCATTGTTTCTGGAAAAACTTCACCCGTCCCATTACTAAAACCGTCAATTTAACACAAAGGTTGAAAACCTGGTTTATTGTTCAAAATATTTTCAAACTTCACTTAAAGCTTACACAGGAATACCTCTGGCATTGCGGATTTTATTCATTCACTGTACTCGTATAGTTTCATTCAACGTCAAACCTTGAGTTTCAAGCTTTTTAATACTCGCAAGTATGTTTGAAAAATGAATGCTAATCCCAGTTACAGTTGTAATAGTAGAATTGTTAAACGCTTCCTCGTACTGACAAACTGTCATAGCCTCTCCACTATCAAAGTCGTTTAGTACACCTTTAATGGCCTCGAAATATTCACTGTAAAACAGTATAGCTTCAAAACACGTCGCCCATCGAATTACCACTGGTTCTGGAGGTAAGGGGTATCCATAAATTACGTGAGGTGAAATAGGGGAGGGGGGGGTCAGGCGAAATCTCACCAGATCTCACCACGGGGGAGGGGGGGGGGTCTACGGAAATCTCACGTGAGATTTTGCGAAAAATTTTGGGACAGTAGAGCAAAAAAAAAATGTCTCAAATTTGAGGCAAAGTCGATTTTAGAAGGGTATTTCGTCAAAAAAGTTTAGGGTGTGACCTAAAAAAAAAGTTTCCACGGCGATTTCTAGTGGGGGTTCTCACGGACCAGATCTCACCAAAGGGGGGGGGGGGGGTCCGACCAGATCTCACGAAATCTCACCAGGGGGGAGGCGGGGGTCCAGAAATCCGGAAAAACACCTCACGTAATTTATGGATGCCCCCTAAAGGCACATTTGGATTTTTTTTTTTTTACTGACATTATAACGAGAACGTGCTTTAAGAAACGCTTTCTTTTATGATGAAATCAGTTTATTTACATTCCCAAACGTGGGTCGTAGTTCTTCAGAGAATCGTCTTAGACTAAGAGCTGGGTTGCTAGTAGGGTTTGCCGGCTACAACGCAAGATTTTTTTAATTAACTACGTATACTACAGAAAAATATTGTAAATATAGCGAAAATATGCATCACCACTAGGTTTTTAGGTAAAATATGCAATAACCAGTGAAAATGAGCTTAATATGCAATTGCATATGCATCTCCAATGTCTGGTGACGACTTCTCGTAACTCACTGTTTAGTGTCACATTCTGAACAATCGTATACTAAGAGAGAGCGGGGAAGTGATACGATATCTGGATTAGAAGCTCCGCAAGTTCAGAAGGATGCCACGAAACGTAATAGTTAGGGGCGTATTGATCGCTGCACAATGAATCAAACGACATCGAACTGACCGTGTCATGGCGGCAATGCTCCATTATTAAATCTAGAGTGAAGGAAATTAATGCGAGGAGAACTATACGATCTGATAGCGGTCGTGAATAATAATTCGTTTGGGTTTTAACTGTGCAACCAATATGTTGTTACAGAATCTAATGCAGATAAGGTTCATAATCATAACAGAAATGATGATTAGATGACCCATCCCGTTGGCTCGGCGCCTGACAAGACGTTAGCTGGTTCTAGTCCTGTTGGCGGAAGAAATTTTTATCAGGAGTTGGCCGGCAGGGTAGGGGAGATGGCGGTGCAGAATTTCTAATCACCATATCGTGCAACAAAGTCCTGGGTTAGGTCTCAAACTTTCTCTCAGTGCATATGAAGTGGGAGCATACTACACTATTGATAGAGATTCGCCCATCGGATGGGGACGTAAAGCCTGGCTGCCCCCCCCCCCCCACCAGAAGTTCTGAGTATACCTGAATGGGCCGACACACTCTTTTGCACTCTATTTTTCCTTAATTCACAACACAAACAAAACGCTTCTCATAACAGTCATCCCCACAAAAGAATTAACACGCAAATCACGGGAAAATGCTAGAAGAAAACTGCACCGTTTGAAAATTTTCCAAGAAATATAGGTTTCAGATACGAGAAAGAGTACTTGGGAAGCGTCCATTAATTACGTGAGGTGTTTTTCTGGAATTCCGGCCCCCCCCCCTTACTGGTGAGTTTTGGTCGGAACCCCCTCCCTTTGGTTGGACCCGTCGGTTATATCCCCCCCCCTTAAAGTTGGTTTTTACCTCCCCCCCAATTTCGACTTTCGCGTCATTTGTAGACTTTTTTTTAGCTCTACTATTCTACAAGAATTTCAAAACCTCACGGAGATTTCCGTTGACCCCCCCCCCCCCCCCCCCTATTTCATCTCACGTAGTTAATGGACGTCCAATTGGTACAAACCATCTCATTTACTACAATTCCTTCTTTTGAAGGAATCTGTTTCAGTATTAATAAAAAATGTTGACAAATATTTATTTACTGTTCTTTTAGACTAGTGTACTTACACTACGTGATTGTAGTTCAAATTCATCTTTCGCCTTCACATTAGTTAAAATAATACAATATTTGCCATTGATCTCTGATTGAAACATTTTCAGTATTCGTGATTTTCCAAAATTGAAGAAAATGCTACTTGGCCGTACAAAAATTTATAGAAATTGAGCGAAGTATTTCGTGCTTGCGTCCAGCGTGGTTCTACTCCGGAGTTAGATGTTTTGTACATCAATGGCTCAGGTTGAAAGTGATGTAACTAAACAACACTATACGTTCCCGTTGTTCTGGTGTGGGGCAGAGGCCACAGACGATCTGTCTTGTGGTGTGGCCGCCGCGCCGTCCCATTGGAAATCGATGTTTGTTGGTGGCGGTCCCTAGGCTCGAGGCGGACCATCAGTCACGACTGCCGATGAGTCACGACTTTAATCACGGAGGCCTCGCAGGGCACCTGCACCTTGCCGCCCGGGTTCAGGATTCTGCAGGTGGCTGAACTCCAAACCGCACGCCGGAATGTGCTCAACTCGACTGCCTCATGCGATTCAATCGCACTTCACTTGAAATGGAATCCTCACTAATTTTTTTGAACCTTAAATTCTGATGGAGAAATATCAGTCCTTCCAATATGACATCTTATTTTCATTGTCTTATCTATCCTGTCATTGAAAACCAAGTACGTTGGTAGGAGAAGTGTTTCACTTCATTCGTAAATGAGAGAACTTATTCGTAAGCTACTCAATAAATTAGGGAGCGTCCATAAACTACGTGACTAGGTCTAAAGGGAGGGGGGGGGGGTTGGCTGGAAAGCTACGCTGAGCTACGTGGGGGATTTCCGAGCCAAGCCACGTAGCTTTCCATGCATACAGCGCACAAATCTCTTGTGCGTCCACATTTGGATTATTATTGTGCCATTTGGGACCCGTTTCGTAAGGGATTGATCGAAAGTATAGAGAAAGTACAGAGAAGAGCCGCTCGATTCGTGACCGCTTGCTACAGTCCTTATGAAAGCGTCACAGAACTGATTAGTAGATTAGGTTGCGAGTCTCTGGTAGATAGACGACACACGTTTCGTTTAAACTTATTGGAAAACATGCGTACTCCCACTTTCACTTTTGAGTGTAGTGAAATACTTCTTCCACCAACCTATTTGAGTCGGAAGGACAGGAAAGATAAAATTAGAGAAATAAGGTGCCAGACTAATTCTTATATGAATTCTTTTTTCCCTCGTACCATTAGGGATTGGAATGCACAGCAAAGAGATTAGCTTTGGTGCTGAGCACCCTCTGCCACCCACAATTTTGTGAATGGCAGAGTATATATGTAGATGTAGATATTATTTGTCACCGTTAAAATGAGGTACAGAACACACAACAGCATGCGAATATTTATTTTCGTCATTTAATCATCTCCGTATGTAATTTACGATAGTCTGACAAGAGAAAACAGTACAAAATGTCTTCTGGAATCAATATGGAATAAAGCTAAGTGCTACGTGGGGGGAGGGGTGTGGTAGAGGCAAAAGCCTCGTCGGGTTACGTTGGGGGGAGGGAGGGGGTTCACAGGAGTCCAAAATGAAGCTACGTTGTTTATGGTCACTCCCTTAGTGCTGAAACCATGTGGCCTGTCTACAATAGAATCCCAATGAAATCTCCATATTAACTCCTTGTTCCTACCAATTCCTCAAATTTTGTTTTAAGCGATTTTTATCGTGATATAATAATTTATCTCCAACTTTGTCGCTGTAACCAATTCATAGCAAAGTTGCTCCGACCCATACCACTACATATGCTGGAAGAAAATTTCATGACCAGGAAAGCGGTTGTGGTGTAGTATTGTTAATCACCAAATTGTGACCGAAGTCGTGTTACAGTAAATCCAAGATCTCCCTGTTGTGCGATTGGATTTTTAGTATTTTATTGATTTTTTTTTGATGGGGGTGGGAGGGGATTGACGCACAGTTGATAATGGATAGGGACGTAAAGTCTCACGGTTGCGTATGTTTCTTTCGCAATAGCAGGACACCAGTTACTTTCAGTACATTTAATGTGTACTGAATACAATTATATAGTAAACCTATAACTGCAATTCAGGAAAGCAGCTGGTCTTCTGTCCGTGTTACCGCCTTTTAGGAGACTGATAATGTAATCCAAGAGCTCTCCTAGCATAGACACACCGAGCGGGGCGGTGTAACGGTTAGCGTTTTCGCCTCGCATTCGGGAGGACGGCGGTTCGAATCCCCGTCCGGGCATCCAGATTTGGGTTTTCCATGGTTTCCCAAATCACTCCAGGCAAATGCCGGGATGCTTCCTTCAAAAGGCCATGGCCGAATTCCTTCCCCATCCTTGCCCCCCATCCTTTCCCGTCTCTAAAGACCTCGATGTTAAAAAGAGACGTAAAGCATTTTAAAAAAATAGCATAGACACACACCACTTTCACTGAACATTAGGTACCTTTAAAAAAGTAGAAAAAAGTGGTTTTCGGATTTTGCAGCCTTTCAGATGCAGAACGTTTATATTGATCCAACAAATGTGCAGAACGTTTATATCGATCCAACAAATGTCTGTCAATATTTCAAGTCCATATCGGTTCTCGCAGCAAATATATATACGAATCCTGACATTTTTGTATTCAGAATATTTCAGTCAACAAATTAATTTAAAACGCCTATGCCCTTGGTCGGATAGAAGTAGTGTCGCCGGCAAACAGCAACCCCTACACTCTTAGGGTAGGATTTTGATCTTGTTTGATAACCGCTGTTCTCCTTAAGGCCGTTTATTGACCGTTAGCTCCGCATGCATGTACGGCGGTACTGCCGTTCGTGCAGGCGAGGAGTATCTGTTTGGTGAAATAACATTCATCCAGTATAGTTCGTTGGCCAGTTACCCAGGCCAATTCTAAGGTGGTTTCCGATTTTTATTTAAAATAAATGAACAGATTTTTTAAAAGGATAAGAATACAAACATTATAATAAGCAACGTATAATACTAGAAATCTGTATCGGAGCTGTGTTGGTATAATCGAGATGTTTTTGAATAAATGGCTGGGGTCTACAGGGGTCTAATAGTTGGATAATTATTGTTGCGGCATCACTAAAATACTAGTGCATAGTTGTTGAAAAGGTTTTCATAGTTTCAAAGTTTAGTTTCCTATTTAAAATATCTTATGTTTTCATGCTGCCTCAACTGAGGACGAATCAGAAAATTAAACTCTGATGAACACACTGTGAAATACTTATTTAATTTTAATGAATGTCCGGATTTTTCAGATAATAACAAGAATTTGGAACGTTTATTTACATGTGACCATTAATCCACGATGGAAAATGTTGAACCAGGTTGACCGCTACAAGTTGTGAGCAACCATACATTTTTCATCTCATTCTCTTCGAATCCCGGTCCAGCCATACAGATTTGGGTTTTCAGTAGTTTCCCAGAATCACTACATGAAAATGCCATATCCGAATTCCTTCCCGTTCCTTTCCCCCAATCCTTTACAGTCTCTAATGACCTGGACGTCGACGATGCGTTAATCTATAGGCAAGAAAATCGAGCATTACACCTGAAAAGATAAGATTTTTCATCTGCACTGGTCACAGGATCTACATTTGTGAACCCTGCGTACGAGTATATACGCTTTAAATGTAGCTTCAGATGTATCTCTTTCTTGTTTCGACATAATTTGGTTCTGGAAAAGCTTTCGCTTATCTATTTTTTAATTTCTGTTTTGCATTTGACTACCGATACTCGCTAGGTATTTTGGAATCGTGGCTTGCGGCAGCTTATTTGGATTAAATCTTATTTTGGTCTCTCGTTTCCTGTCTCCCTTATGCCTTACATGTACAGTATTGCTACTCTGACGCATAGACTGAGTGTTTGAACCAGTGGTTTTCTGCAACAAGTCAGTCGTTCGCCCATTCTCCATCACACAAACTACGTATTACAAAACATAACCCCAGAGCACATTTGTACAGAAGCTTTCATTGTTCACTGACACATGACAGCATTTAGTATTATGGCTTCAGTTACATGACCGCGATATCGACAGCACAAGTAAGAATGGTATTTTTGTCCAGCTTTTTAGGGGTTATCCATAAATTACGTGAGGTTTTTTCCGGATTTCCGGACACTCCACCTTTTTCTGATGAGACTTCGAGAGATCTGGTCCAACTTCCGCCCCCCCCCCCTCCTCTGGTGAAATCTGGTACCCCCTCCCCCTAGAATTCGCCCTCGCAACTTTGTAAGACCCTTTTTTTTAACCTCTACCACCCAACAAGAATTTCGAAACCTCACGTGAGATTTCCTTAGACCCCCCTCCCCCTACGTGAGAATTTCGCCCCCCCCCCATTTCACCTTACGCAATTAGTGGACGCCCCTTATAGTCGTCGTGTTGACGTCATATGCAACACTAGAAACATTGTATTCAGTCTACGTATCAAAACAGCGTCAGCGGTTAATAATTGGTCTTCGTGCTGACGCGTTGCTTGCAGCAAGCTATGTCCCACTCTGTTGAGTCCACACCTATCAGTCAGTGACCTCGCTCAACGCCGCTATCTGCTGGCCACACACCATTGCATCAGCTGACACACCGCGAAGAAAGTATCGCGCTTCAAGTACGGAAACATGAAAAAGTCTTTTTCAAAAGCAAAAACCTTCTGGTAACAAATATTAAACTGCACATGATAGCGTGAAGGAAGTTTTGAAAAATAATATTATAAAAATAGTTTTTTTTGCTTATGGTTTTACGCCTCGTCGATGTCAAGGTCATTAGAGGCGGTAAAGAACTGAGGCAAGGGAATGGGAAGATATTCGGACACGGCCTTTCTTAGGAACCATCCCGGCATTCGCCTGGAGTGACTTGGGGAAACTATGGAAAATCAAAATGTGGATGGGCCTCCCGAATGCGAGGCGGGAGTGTTACCGCTTACCCACCACGCTCGGTAGTAAAAATATGAACATTTCCGGGCAGCTTAGTACTCGTGGTCCTAGATGTGTGGACGAACGCAGTAATATTAGCGGTGGCTGGGAATATATTTATTTGCAGCTTAGACCTGGATTATTTGCTAAATATCCGCTCAAGCCTCACATTTCGCAGACATAAAATCAAAACCACAATTTTGTGAAATGATACACATCATCTGTCTGAGAACCTTATAAATATTTTAAGTGTGTTTTGTATTGTTCTCTTTGTCTGTTTCTGTATGATTGCCGATTAATATATTGTTATTTAATTTTGCACAAAAGTTGCGACGATTTTAATATTTTGCCTGTAAAGTGCTGTCAGATTTGAAATTGCAACAATCTTCGTATTCGCACTCACGTAATCGGCTTCTTTACACAGCCGTCAGAACATAAAACTTTAATACTCTTCGCGTACGAATACAAAGGTTTTGTCTGAGTTTTGCAAAACTTATCTTACCACGAATAGTAGCACTAAATGAATGTTTTCACTTATCTTTGATGTAGTATTTTGGTTTACGTGTTCCCTTTTAACCTACTTCTTTTCAGAAAAATGAAGAAATAAATAACTAAGGTATCTCGGCCAACGAAAGTATTAACAGAATACGAAGAAAGAAAGTTTATCTGCGATGTAGTGTGATCTTTGGTTGATATATTTTTAGGTTAAGAAATGAGCGTTCACCATCTTTGATACAGCGTTATGTTTGGCACCTATCTGACCAGCGTAAGAACGTTTCGTGCCTCGGTCACGTAGAATCATAATTCATAAGACTTTTACCACAGATTTCAAGTTGAATTTTCTCACCGTGAAAACCCCATCTAAATCGACTTAGTAGTTTTTGCGTGGTACTTACGGAAAGAAATCCATTGGAAACGGCTGGTTACAGATTTATATATGCAGCGAAGTCGCGGTACGGTTGGTAGCATTAGCTAGTCTCGAGTTGCCTCTAGCGTTTAGCGGCGCCTGCTTGCCGTGAGTCTGGGTGCAGGCATCCTGCAGTCGCGGTCGGATTTGCATCGACTTGGCCGCTCTCCCACACATGACCTTGCTTTGTTTGCGGCTTGGGAAACAATGAGTCAGTCGCAGTGGGTAGAAAACAATAGAAATTCAGACTGCACCACTCTCGCAAGCTACCTCACTCTTCGTTCTCGTGCCTCTCTGAACTGTGGACATTATTGCAACAGCTCGATTTATATCAAAGAACGATGTCCAAGGGAGACTAGTATTACCAAAATGAGATTTTTTCCAAAATTTTCTGAGACTCAGAAACCATTTTCTGCGAAGTATATTGCTTTTTGGTAATCCAGCTTTGTCTTTGAATGTCACGAAGACGAAAAACCGAGCAAGTGTGAGTCACATTCTAAAGACTGTAACAAATACGAGGGGATACCAAAAAATAACCGGAATAGCATTGCTGTGGGCGCAGCTTGTGTAGTACTCGTTTCTGCCGCTAGGCGTTTATAGCGCAACTCATTGTCAGTTCAGTGCCGCTTGTGTTGTCAACCTGGAGTGTTCTGTTAATCAGCAGTGACTGTTTTTGCTAGCGCTGTTTTGTTGTTATTTCGTTTTTGATGATGGCTAGTTTAAGTGAACAACGTGCAGCTTTGAAATTTTGTTTTCTACTCAGTAAAAATGCTTCTGAAACTGTTTTAATGTTGAAAACAGCTTACAAAGATGATGCTGTGGGAAAAACTCAAGTGTACGAGTGGTTCGCTCAGTTCAAAAATGGCTACATGTCGATTGATGACAAACGTCGTTCTAGACGTCCATCAACTGCCCGAATCGACGAAAATGTTGAAAAAAAATTTGAGAGCTTATGTTATCAGACTTTCGACCGACAGTTGATCAACTGTCAGAGATTAGTGGGTTATATTGTAGTTCGGTTCAGCGAATTTTAACGGGAGATTTAGGAATGAAAAGGACTGCTGCCAAGTTTGTTCCTCGGGTTCTGACTGACAGTCAAAAAGAACGTCGAGCTGAAACAAGTCGTGCTTTGAAACAACAGTTTGAAATTGATCCAGATTTTCTGTCGAAGGTCATTACTGGTGCTGAGTCATGGTGCTATGGTTACGACCCAGAAACAAAGCTACAGTGAAGCCAATGGAGGACGTCATTGTCATCCCGTCCAAAAAAATGTCGTCAAATAAAATATCAAAACAATGCTCATTTGCTTTTTTGATACCAACTGAATAGGGGCGTAGTTCATTCAGAGTTTGTTTGCCCACATCAGACCGTCAATCAGAACATTTATTTGGAAGTTTTAAGAATATTACGCAATAGTGTTCGTCAAAAAAGACCCGATTTGTGTCAGACAGGAGGCTGGTTCTTCCACCACACACACACAGCTGTCTCTGTTAGGCAGTTTTTGGCTAAAAATGGCATGGTTCCGCTGCCCCATGCACTTTACTCGACTGACTTGACTCCGTGTGACTTTTTCTTATTTCCACGCATGAAAAGGGGCATGAAAGGACACCGATTTGACAACATTGAAGAGGTTAAGAAAAAAAATGAGGGAGGAGCTGTCAACCATTTCTAAAGATGACTACAGAAAATGTTTCTAACAGTGGAAGCACCGGTGGGATAGATGTATTAGTTGTGATGGAGAGTACTTTAAAAGGAATAAGGTTGTTTTGTAAAAAAAAAAAAAAAAAAAGGTAATATATAGCTTTTAAAAAATAATTCCGTTTTTTTTTGGGTACACCCTCGTACCTAATACGAATAAAACAAACCACAGACACTTGGCAAAAAAAAAGGAAAAAAAAAAAAGAGTGGACCCCGCTTCACATCTGTCTAACGCCGCACCGCGTTTCCATTCAAGGCTCTAGTCCAGTCGTTCAGTTATATTATATTAGGCGCATTACAATGTAATGAATTATAAGAGTTTCTTTCGAAAAACTATTATTAATATAAGACGAATTAATCTCAAAACAAAAACTTATGCTAGTTTGATTGCAACTTTATTTCTATATTAGATGGTTAATTCTGCGAATAAACTTCGAGTTCTTTGGTAATAATGACTATGAGATAGACCTGATGACATAATTTGTCTAAAAATGGCAGCTTTTGTCGTCATTTTATAGTGAAAAAATTTGATAAAGTGTTTCACTTTTCTCCTTGACAAGCTCCAAATATCTGTACCCTCACGTTACTTCTGTGAAACACCCTATAATATAATTTTACAAAATTTATATACAGTATTCGGTCTCGTGTCAACGAAACCCATTAACATGTGCAAATAAGAGCTTTGACGTACAGCTGGACTCCGTTTACCAAGGCGTTAGGAAACGCGACGTTTTGACAGGTCATTGAAAATAAAGTGGAAAACTGAAATATTATACGAATGTTTTATGCAAGTTGTGAATGAAGAAGCAAGTTTGTGGAAGAATTTAAGGAAAGAACAAATAGGAGTGTGTGCCAGGTTTTAAAACGGGGAGGTTTTGTAAATCTGCTAATGACTGATGATATTTTAGACAAAACACTGAGGAGTAGCAATTATAACATAGTGTGTTAATCAAATGACTAAGGTGATATGTTCGTAATGCTGAGATGAAGGGAATAATTCAGATAATGAAGAAATGCGTTGTTTCACATCGGTTGAGAGGCAGATTAAAAACAGGATATAACTCTTTGAATATTTTCTGTAGATGATACGAGATCTTTGACAGCCATCTTAATCTGGGGACAGGTACCAACTGGTCAAAAGATGCGGGATGGTAATTGCTAGAATTTAAAAACTGTTTTTGCTCTTCTATCTCTCTCTCTCTCAACGTGTTTACGAAAAAATTTAGGATATTAAATTATGTAGCGAAACATCAGATCGGTATAGTGAGCTGTATACATGAGAACGAATAATCTAATGAAACCAAATTTCTATCTGCTACTTTTATTTCTTCATCTGAACAAAAATGTTTGTGCGTGTGTTGAATGATAATGAATTATTTGAAAGTAATTAACCTTTTTCGATGCACTCAATGAACGCCTTATGTCTTTTAAGCTACGGTCTCGAAGTATTTAGTTGTCTGTTCTTTAAATTCGCGGAGATTTGCTGTTGGTTGGAATTCAGATTCCTGTCATTGATAATCCCAGTTGAATTAATACCATCTGTAAAGTGTGACATATCTTTCTGTTATTATGATTAAAACGGACAATCCTTATGCAGTGTTTAAACCTTCAAATAACTTGTATTGCAGTTTGTAACTACATATTTTTTTTTCATCACTTCTATCTGTGCTAGTAACGGCGTTTATGATTTATTTCCAGAAATATCCGTAACAGCCATAACATTCGACAAGCAGAAAGAATGAGTTTCGATAGAAACGTAAATGTTGTTTATAGCATTTCGATACGATACATTAATTAAATGCTCGTTATTGGAACCGTGAGTACAGAGGCATACATTTCCATCAGTTTGACATCTAGTGTTTAAACTCTCTGCCGGTCCTACACGGTGGCTCTTCATTATTCAATTGTTTTTATTTTGCCGTCTATTTCTTGAACAGTTGTTTTAATGCGTTGACCACAGTGCAATCGTTAATAGACTATATCTTTCTTGAAGTAATTACGTCTGATCTCAGAGATTAAGTAATTTTAACTTTCTACATAACTGGAAATGAGCAGCACTGTATATATAGACTTGCAAGACTATCCAATTTCATACTTATAACTCTCTGTTACGGGGAATCGACCGAATCTGGTGTAAACGTAAGACACTGCGCTATCTATTAAAATGCCAAGTCGGGATGCAGATGTGTTCTGAAAAGTTCTCAGCCTCCATTACATTACATTATTCTATATTTTAATCATAATCATAGGGTATCTCATAAATATTACTAATAAACCTGGATTCAGTTAATATAAACAGCTATATAGAATACCATAATGCCAAATTGAAAATGAGAGAAATTTTATTTTTTAATGCATCCAAAAATTTTAGTTGACAGTGCCCGCGTTATTTGGCTCATTACAATGCTCATACATCGTATTCCAGTAAAACTGCAGTATTAGGAGAGCTTATACCCATGTCTTTGACCATCTTAGGGTTATTCATACAAACTGCAAATCCGCCAGCATTTAAATGAAGATAATAACTTTCAAAAACTTGGGAGTATTTTCTATTTTATTTAAAATATGGCATTTCGTTACGATGCCATACAATCGGCTCCATTATAATGATCCATTCCAAGTATGTACGATTCATATCCTTAGTATATCAGTTCAATTAAATACAGACGACATAGCACGGACGCAACATTTAACAGAAACCACCCACGGCGCAGGTTAAACGTGATGCCAGCGTGCTAGACCCTACGCTGGCGGGACCCTCGGAACTGAGAATATCTCATTTCGTAGCCAACACACTACAGAACATAAGGGTCTAGCCTGTCATTGCGAATAGACTGCAGGTCTAGGAATAACAAACCAAAGCGTTTACTAACACCTGAACGTTGTATGTCATTTCCCCAGTTGCAACATAATCAATTTAGGTAAATAATATCGCGCCAATGAAGTTAAATTTGTCTTTCTTTTTCTTTTTACTGATAGCATTTTACTTTATTTTCAGTGAGATTTTTACTGTGGAATGACTACACGTGTGATTATTATATTTTACTGCTGCATTTTGCGCGGTATCTTCTTTTTCACCACTTTATCCCAACATTTTTGTGTTTGGCTTCCTTTCACGACTTTTAATCATAACCGGCACGGTCAAATTTGGAGCTGTGGTTTTACGGTCGCATGCCTTTGCTGACGCCGAACATTTTATACCTACAGCCAGGTCGTACTGCGTGCTAATGGTGGGAGTGAAGTGTTGTCATCTGTCTGCGAAATGTGTAACTATGTTATGTGTGTGGTAAGTGTATTTTTTTGTTCGAGAAATGTGTATTTTACGAGGCGAAGATTGGGGACCATCCCTTGCATTCTCCTTAATAGCTGCGGAGAGCAGTCTAAAAACCGCAGTCAGCAAGGCCGGTATGGGGGGTCTGTGCTCTTGCCTCCCCAACACACTGAGGCACACTGGCGGGTACACATCTTAGGGCGTCCATTAATTACGTGGGGTGAAATACGGGGGGGGAAGGGGGAGAGGGTCGGGCGAAATCTCACGAAACCTCACCAAAAGGGGGGGAGGGACGTAAATCTCACGGGAGGTTTCGAAAATCTTGTCGGACTGTAGAGGAGGCGTCCATAAATTACGTGAGGTGAAATATGGGGGGAGGGTCCGGCGAAATCTCACCAAGGATGAGGGCGATTTCTAGAGGGGGGGGGTCTCACGGCCCAGATCTCACCAGAGGGGGGCGGGTCGGGCCAGATCTCACGAAGTCTCACCAGAGAGGGGGGGGGCGGAAATCCGAAAAAACACCTCACCTAATTTATGGATGCCCCCAGAGCTAAACAAAAAGCTACATTTTTTTTTTAAACTGCTTTACGTCTCTTTCTAACATCGAGGTCTTTAGAGACGGGAAAGGATGGGGGCAAGGAATGGGAAGGAATTCGGCCATGGCATTTTGAAGGAAGCATCCCGGCATTTGCCTGGAGTGATTTGGGGAAACCATGGAAAACCCAAATCTGGATGCCCGGACGGGGATTCGAACCGCCGTCCTCCCGAATGCGAGGCGAGAACGCTAACCGTTACACCGCCCCGCTCGGTAAGCTACAAATGACGCGAAAGTCGACTTTAGGGGGGGTATTTCGTCCCTTACGCGGGGTATAACCGTCCTTGGAAGCATGCATGAGACCTAAAAAAAGGTCTCAAAAAGTTACGAGTTCTATTAGTAGGGGGGGGGGGTGGTTCTCCGTCAAAATCTCACGTCATTTTAGAGGGGGGGGGTTCGACCAGATCTCTGTCTCACCAGAAAGGGGGGGGGTTAGGAATTTCGGAAAAAAACCCACTTACACTGTATAATTAGGCTTAATATTATTGGTTTTCTTTGTGTAAATTGTAGCAGTGAAACAAAGTAATTACACGCATACATTTTCAACAGATAAAAAAACCGCCGAATGTGTTTCTGAGAATGAAGTGAAATGCTTTCGGAGGATAATGAAAAGAAACAAAAGTTCAATCGAATTAGACTGATATTAATTACACGAACTGAAAGAGTATGTTCGTTACTTTTCTGTGGTGCTATTCAGGTCTCGAAGCGAATCCTCCCACAGCGAGCACGGTTAAAACGGGCAGTAAGCTCCGTGCGAGTTACGGGCAGTGCTAGAAATTGAACACGTGACGCGGCCGCGTTGAATGGGGCGCCGGCGATTGGAGACACGCGGGTATTTTCTGCGTCCAGTAAGCGGCTTTCCCGATTACTGGCCGCCTCGCAGCCTAAATAAAAACCTCTCGCCCGCCCGTGTTTAATCCCCGCCGTCCATACTTTACAATTGGGAGCTACCATAAAAACTTTCAGCCCGACACTGTGGCAGGCACAACCTGTGCGCGATTCAATACAGCAGCAGCTCACACCTCCCACCACATGAATATGGAGAGTGGCTGCTGACTTATTCAACTGGCTATCTCTCAGCTCACAATGCTAACAAACTAACGCAGCAAGCTGGAGAATTTTTTAAGAGTTGTCTGACGTATTGAGCTACGTCAGGACGTTCCGTGGTTCGGATTCCACGTTAAGCTCACGACAGACGCGGCTTGTGATGCAAATCGCAAGAGATAGGAATATATGGACGTTTCTTACTTATAGTAAGTGACGGAGCTTGGTCGGTGAGCGCTAACGTTCAGCTCTGATATTCGGGAGGACGTTGGTTCGAAACCACCGAGGGGGGGGGGGGTGTAACGGTTAGCGTTCTCGCCTCGCATTCGGGAGGACGGCGGTTCGAATCCCCGTCCGGGCATCCAGATTTGGGTTTTCCATGGTTTCCCCAAACCACTCCAGGCAAATGCCGGGATGCTTCCTTCAAAAAGGCCATGGCCGAATTCCTTCCCATTCCTTGCCCCCCATCCTTTCCCGTCTCTAAAAAGAGACGTAAAGCAGTTAAAAAAAAAAAAAAAAAAAGTTCGAAACCACTTCCGCTCATCCTGGTTTTGGGTTTCCGCGGTTTACTGAAATAGCTACTTACAAATGACGGGTTGTTTCCTTCAAAAAGAGAAGGCTGAAATTCTTCTTTCCTTGTTCTCCTGTCCTTCCCTGCTTCTAGTAACATCAACAACAAAAAAAGTACTTACTTTTCGGGGTTGTTAATTCCGTAAATGCAATGAAATGTTAGACGTTATTGCATGTGTGTCTGATTGATGACTAGCTAGTAAGTGCTACTTCCCCTTCACAAAGATGTGTTCCCTTTTCTGAGAGTTTATTTTTAAACATTTTAAAAGTCGGTATTCGATGTTTGGAGTAGCATTTCTTCGAGTTTTCCTTAATATTTGATTATATTTCATCAGTAGCGAATGGTAATGATTGCTTGCTTTTTAAATTGTTACTGCCTAACTTTTTGATTTAATGGCACAGACGTGTGGCCGGTTGTAAATATATTCTTCGGCTGAGATAATTTGTGTAACGAGTGCCTAACTCAAGCATATGGTGTACACCGGCTGCAGGTTGTTTTCAATTTTATGGAAAAATATCGCCCGGTAAAGCATATTTCGTATTCAGTCTCCTAGTATGGCAAAAGGATGGCTTCATGAATATAAAGTTGCTTAAGCGCTTTACAGTTATAGCTGCTTTAACGAAATACAGATCACAATTTTATATGAAATTGAATAGTGTGGAATATTTTGCATTGGTGAACCGTTGGGTAGAGAGAGATCAGCTTATACATTTTCCACCATGTTTGGCCAGTTTATTTAAAGCGTCATTTCAGAGAACCTCGGTTTGATAAACTTTTAGCTGGCTGAAATAAGTATCTCGTTACTATTCTTTCCTTTTGGGCTTTACCTATTACAGACGTTACCGATCAGGTGCCACCGGCTTTCTGTTCACTCAGGTGGCCAGTGTGAATCATGAGAGTGATGAATGGACCTGTGTCTTGCCCGTTTCAAACCGCGTTTGTTATAATCATCGTACTTGACCTATACGAATAAAGTCTGTGACGTAATCTCCCTGCGAAACATCTAACTTTTTGTGTCTTGTACGATAGATAAATTTTTGTTTGTGAAATGTGTAGTTTCTGAGGCGGAGATTGTGGACCGCTCCAGCATTGCCTAGAAACCACTTAAAAGTCACAATCAGGATTGCAGGTACGAGAAGACCAGGGCTCAAACCTGGTCCCGTTGTATCTCCCCGATCCACTATGTGATGCCTTAACGTACTCGGGACACACTAGTGGGCTTGATTCCTTAAACGTTAATTTATTTTATCTAGTGGATATGGATAGATGAGGTAATGTTGCCCTTGCTAATCAGTTCAAGCTCAATATCGTCAATTAGTGACAACGTCTTGAATCTCTTCCGCAACTTCGTGATGGAGGTTAGCTTAAGTCCGGGCGTGACATTCGTGAAGGTGCAGGTTGCCTCCTCGATATGGCCGTTTACATTTAATAAAATCTTAAGAAAAGGATCTTCTAACTCAGGGTTTCTCAAAGTGGGGTACGCAAACTCCATTTGATCGTAGGGGGTTCGCGACAAGATTTACGTTAGGGACCGTCCATAAACTACGTGGCTCGGTCTAGCGGGGAAGATAGAGGTTGGCTGGAAAGCTGGGCTGGGCTACGTGGGTTTGGGAGGGGGGGGGGGTGGAGTTTCAGAACCAAGCCACGTAGCTCTTCATTCATATTATTTGTCACCGTTAAAATAACGTACATAACACACAATAGCATGTGAATATTTATTACAGTCATTTAACTATCTCCCTATGTAATTTACGATAGTGTGACAAGAGACTTCAGTAGAAAATGTGTTCTGGAATCTATAGGAAAAAGCTCGTGCCACGCGAGGGGGGATAGAGGCAAAAACCACGTCGGACTGTGTGTGTGTGTGTGTGTGTGTGTGGAAAGGGGAGGTGTTGCACAAGAGGCCATTTTTTTAACTGCTAAACGTCTCTTAACAGCGAGGTCTTTAGAGACGGGAAAGGATGGGGGGCAAGGAATGGGAAGGAATTTGGCCATGGCCTTTTGAAGGAAGTATCCAGGCATTTGCCTGGAGTGATTTGGGAAACCATGGAAAACCCAAATCTGGATGCCCGGACTGTGATTCGAACCGCGAGGCCAGTACGCTAACCGTTATACCACCACGCTCGGTACAAGAGGTCAAATTGGAGCTACGTAGTTTATGGACGCTCCCTTATGGCAGCTGACTGGTTGTCTCAAGCGTGATCGTTAACAAAATGAGCCTAAAATCGACTCATCCTGCTGCACGAAACAAGCCTACCAATCAAATTAATTAATAACATATTGCTATTTGTGGCTGTATTACTTTTGTAAAATAAAAACGCTTATTTCTTTAAAAAAATATTAACCCGGGTTTTTTTTATTAAAAAAAGGACGTTCGTCATTACCTGTGAAGTTTTAGGGGGTATGTGGAACTATAAATTAGAGAAACCTTGTTCTGACTGATTTTACGTGAATCGAACTTTACAATATTCTCTTAAATTCTTAATTCGTGGCAAATATGATTATATATTTTGAGAAATTAATTCTAAATGTTTTTGAGCTATCGTTAAAGTTTTATGAAGAAATTTACCGTTAAAAATCGCTACTCCAAATCTACCCTAGCCAAACTGGAAACATCCACAGCTTTCTCCGTGCTTCGTATCAGCTATTTCGCAACAGGAACAATGTTGATAGATATTGGTGGTTGCGATTCTACCTTGTTCAAAACTATTGGGAATCTAAAATAACAGCTACTGGCAGAGTTTAAGGATCGTTAAAATGTACAGGGTGATATCAGTGGACAGAGATGGCAGCCAGTAGTCTGTGTGGAGTGTGGTGCCCGGGCTCCGTTGCGGATCGAGCCGACCTGCTTGCGTCGTTGCCAGGAGAGTGGACGAGAGGCGTGGTGCGGAGTCTGGCCAGGAGCCACGACGGGATGAAGAATCGGCCCCAGCGGCTGTACCGAGGGTCACTGTTCTTACTGCGCAAGCAGGGAAGTGATTCCAAAGGCCACCAGGCTAGCGTCTGGGGCTAGGTCTGGTGCTAGGAGAGGCACCTCAGCTGGTGTCTCACGTAATGCTTCCAAGGCGCACTACCAACAGCCCTGTTTTGTAGTAACCAGTGGCAGTCGGTAAAACAAGTAATGTAAGATACACGAAGATTGCCATCTACCTTGGAAAAAAGAAAGCCAAATTACAGCTGCTGTTGATCCACCAATCTGTTGAGGATAGGGCAATAATAACTAAGTGTTAACTCTTTAAACCCAACCATTTTCTCTCTAACACCGTCACGGATACGTTCAGAAGGGAAGAAATAACCTCTGCTATAAGGGACCAATCACCTTGTCCTAATCCCATTCCCGACCTCACTTTCCTCCCGTCGACAGTGTGATGTATTTAGACGACCCGTGGGCCGACCCGATCTGGTTGCTACCGCATAACATCCTACCATCACGGATATGTCCGTCTAGCTCTGAAATTTGTATGTTCTATTTAATAGCAATAGAATTAGTTACTTACAAATTTTGTTAATGTTCTAATATTTATCAAAACTACAAATCCTTGGTGTAACCCTGGCTGCTTTACATTGTGCTATAAGCCTTCGAAAAAGAGAAAAACGTCGGTCAAGCAGTTGTATTTACAAAGTCTTACGTTCAGTCACATTAGACCCTAAGATATGTTGGATGGTGAAGATTTCAGGAATTTTTTGCGGATGACACTTGACGTTTTTGCGTATCTATTGAACTTAGTAAAACTTTTCATAGGCTACGGTGGTGCGTGAAGTCATGACCGCAAAGGAAGATTGTTACGCTTCAATTTTTGCTACTGGAAGGACGTACGAAGATTTGAAGTATAGTGCTGCTACATCACAATCAATGATGTCAACCATGGTCCCAAAAACTTGTGCAGCAACCTGGTTTTAGGTATCGGTGCACTTCTAATAAAGAATGAAATGTCTGATTTCTCGCGTTTCTTTGTTATGATAGAGGGCATGTGAGGTGTCCCATAAAACTTTGTGGATTATATATACTTCCAGCAACTCTAACAATACTTTTTTTTCTTGCTGATCAAATGCATCCATCTCAAAATAACAACACTGGCGCGAAACATGTTCAATATGCTGTCCCCTGTTGTGTGCAACAAGATTAAATCGGGAATCAGCGTGTTCCACAACCGATCGAAGCGTCACCGAGGTCAAGTTCAGAATGTGTTGCGCAATTCGTATCTTCAAATCAGCTACGTTGGCAATCGGAGTACTGAACACAACAGCTTTCAGATAACCCCACAGCCAGAAATCACACGGATTAAGATTAGGTGATCGGGCCGGCCACACTGTAGGGAAATGACGACTGATAATTCTAGCATTTCCGAAATGCCGCCTCAACAACTGTTTCACTCGATTTGCAATGCGCGGAGGAGCGCCATCTTGCATTCATGTTCTTTCCCCCTTCTTCAATAATATGCCGTTCAATTTTGACGTCATTCTAATCAGTGGTTCGTTTTTTAGAACATTTTAAAACTTAATCTTTAATTATAATCATCCTGTATTTTAAATTTGTGTGTTAATGAAAGACACTCGTATCATGTACTTGGTATGAAATATCTAACACGTCACTGGGATTGAGATTTCGTGTCGAAAATCACAGGGTGCCTTTCTCGTTTTTTATATTGTTTTACGATTCGTCGACAACTAGATCAGGATTAATGGAAGTGGAGAAGAGTAGGCAATGAAACCGGCTATGCACTTCTTGAAGGAAGCGTCCCGGCATTCGCCTAGAGTATTTTCTAAGAATAGTGAAAAACCGAAATCCGGATTACGGGATAGGGGATCGAACCCGCATCCTGCGGGGTGTCAGGCCTGAACTTTGCAGCATACCCAAGGTTTTGACATGAATTCTGAGGTAGTCTTCTCATAAGCACAAGATGCGTATTTTTCTTTTTGTTTTCTGGAAACCGAGCGTGGTGGTGTAACGGCTAGCGTTCTGGCCTCACATTCGGGAGGACGGCGGTTCGAATCCCCGTCCGGGCATCCAGATTTGGGTTTTCCATGGTTTCCCCAAATCACTCCAGGTGAATGCCGATATGCTTCCTTCAAAAGGCCATGGCCGAATTCCTTCCCATTCCTTGCCCCCCATCCTTTCCCGTCTCTAAAGACCTAGTTGTTATAGGAGACGTTAAGCAGTTAAAAAAAAATCAAGTTTTCTGGAAGTATTGTACACAGGGCGAGCTGCACTAGTGCAATAGTTACGTTTAATATTTTTACGAGCTATCCAAGTATGCAGTTTTCACACTAAAGATAAATGCGATCCTTAATCGAAAATGCCTACAGCCTTGAGTGGAATCAAACTGGTGACTTTTCCAAGACGAGGTGAGAGCCCTAGCCGTTGTGCTTTCGGGGACGGCAGGAATTGCTGTAATCTGTTCAACCAGTGCGTTACTTCCGACTTTGCCGCTGGCGGACATATCAGACTCTTTGAAAAGAATGCAGTTATGGGTATTATAGACAGTTACGTGTTCAGTGCCTCCAGTGTCAACAACTGTTGTCTACTTCGCTTAGTTGAAAGGCCATTGGTCGTCTTGCTTTGAGACTATCTGAGCTGGTAGAGCTTCAGTACACGTGTAGCAGCGGCTGCCTGTATACGTCTCACCGGACATTCTCAACAGAACCTGTCATTCGGCCAACCCAAACAGTCTCTCCCACCACGCAACATAGCACCACGTTGCGGTCTGAACACTGAAACACTATTACATTTGTTAGAGCATCGCGTATACCAAAGTATAATGTTTCCGTTCGATACATTCCATTTCCTGTGCAGAATTTATAATAGCCTACCCAATGTAGGAAATAGCAAGGTCAAGAAATGTTCTCTCTGCTGAGATTTTCAATCTTTTTTAAACAGGTTTCATTCCTGCCAAAACACTCTTTGTGGTTGTGAATTACGTAGATAAGGCACAGTAGTTCCACTTTAACATATAATTCCGGTGTCTCGAAATCGAGGCATATCATGTTGTGATTTATTTTGCTTGTGACTTTACGGCTCGTTAACGTCTAGGTCATTAGAGCCAGAGGGGGAATAAGAAACGGCGGAATGGAATTCAGCTAGGGCCTTTTGAAGGAATCATCCCGGCATTCGCTTGAAGTGATTGCGGGAAACTATTGAAAACCTATATCTGGATGGTCGGAATTGAGCCTACGTCTTCCGGATTGCCAGGAATAATATTGGAATAAGTTTAGTTAGATACAAACGAAACATTGCGCCACTAACTCTGTTGAAGGTCCAGACCGAGAGTGTTGGGTCGGCGGTAACTCTCGGGCATCCCATTCATGTCCGACAGTGTTCGGTTTCCTCTGGTTTGCCGGAATCAGTAAAGGCCAATGGCGAAATGGTTCCTTCGAAATGTCAAGACTGAATTCCTTCCCGTTCCTTGTACCTATTCTCTCCAGACTCGAATGATCTTGTGAGTGGAGATTTTCCCGGCGTACTGATGCAATATTATTCTCTCGGGTGTCCAGCCGACTGGAACACCCGAGAGAATTGTATTTCATCGAATGATCTTGAAGGCAATGAGACCTAAAGTCTGGTTAAAATGATACCATTACCGGAAACGGGAAGGTACAAATCCTGGTCCTCATGTACCGACTGTTCTGATTAACGTTTCAAGGAAGTTTTAGATAATATTTCATTCAAACACTACAACACTCCACAATTATC
The DNA here is from genome assembly GCA_031002005.1 of Vandiemenella viatica. NCBI lineage: Eukaryota > Metazoa > Arthropoda > Insecta > Orthoptera > Morabidae > Vandiemenella > Vandiemenella viatica. The sequence goes on along the minus strand of CM061920.1, from coordinate 345,712,513 downwards.
GCCTTAGTAACCACACATTTCACAACCAACTACTTACACTACTCACAATACTGTTCATATTACATCGTTCATATACAAATGGCGACTCTTAAGTCCTTTTGCCAGTCAAGTATGAAATATTTAACCTTTAAATACAAATCATATTTCGGCGGTCCTAGGGGGCATCCATAAATTACGTGAGGTGTTTTTCCGGATTTTCGGACCTCCCTCCTCTCTGGTGAGACTTTGTGAGATCTCCCCCCCCCCCTCTGATGAGATCTGGGTCGTGAGACCCCCCCTAGAAATCGCCCTTGCAACTTTTTGAGACTTTTTTTTTTAGGTCTCACCCTTCCAAAATCCGGTTACACCCCCACTTTTCGACGAAATACCCTCCTAAAATTGACTTTCGCGTCATTTGTGGTAGCCTTTTTTTTTTTTTTTAAAAAAAAAAAAAAAAAAAAAAAAAGAAAAAAGAAAAAAAGCTCTACAGTTCAACAATTTTTCAAAAACCTCACGTGAGATTTCCGTAGACCCCTACCCCACCCCCTTGGTGAGATGTCGCCGGACCCCCCCCCCCCCCTCTATTTCACCTCACGTAATTTATGGACGCCCCCTACCGTAAATGGAAGTGGGCTTCCTAAATAATGGGATAACAGTAACTTAAAATATAATTCTTATTCAAATTATTTCTAGCCGTCGTTGAGCGCGCAGGTTTGACAAAAACAGGTCGAGAGAAAGTTACATTCTGTGTCATCCATAGTGCGATTCGAGTTACTTGTGCGGCGATCGAAAATTCTCGCCGTAGTAACACCGTTGATATGCTGGGCCGTCCGTATAAATGGCTGCCAGATGTTGCGCCATGGTGGCATTCCAAGTATCTGTCGCCGAGCCAATAAACACGGCGCACGCCTGAATCCAATATCTTCTTTTCACTCCGGGCGACAGAAATAGTCGCCGTCTTCGATTCCGCGAAAGAATGCGCGAAAAATGATCTCTCCAGTCACCACTCGACGCCGTTATAATTGTGGGAGCTTAAGCGACCCATAACATACGCTGATTCGTCGCTGCTTTCAGCCTAATGCTTTTGAAGTTTTCTCAGACAAAAGAATATGCGATAGAATGTTTCGAAGTATATCTTTTTATCGATATATTACGTAGCAACAGAATTTGATGTATGAGCGGTAACGCTCTGGCCTCGTATTCAGGAGGACGTGGGTTCGAATCCCCGTCCGTCCATTCAGATTTGGTTTTCCCCAAATCACTCCAGGTGAATACCGGGATGGTGCCTTCAAAAGGCCATGGCCGAATTCGTTCCCAGCTCTTGCTCTCAGTCCTTTCCCGCCTCTAATGACCTCGGAGTGGAAAAAAAGCAGCGCTGGAGGATCTTTATAATTACATATACAAAATGACGAAGTAAAAAGACTAAAGGGTGCGTAATGAACAGTAGTTAAACTAATATTTGTCGGCTTATGTAACAACATCAAACACATAATTCACTGGAAAGATGGCCTAGGAAAGTGTGGAGATGACAGATATGTTAAAGGCAGGAAGACCCAGGGAATGCTGAAGACAAAGCAGAGGAGTGGTTACACAAGCATTCTAGGTGAGTAGTAATGCTTGGGCCTGACATTCGGGAGGACACGTGTTTTATCCCGGATCCGACCGTGCAGATTTCGATTTTCCATTAATTCCCGTATTCACTTCAAGTGACCGACGGGACGATTTATTTCATAAAAGCCACGGGCGGTTTCCTTCCCGTTATTGTTCATAATCCTCTCCCGGCTATAATGACACTGTCGTTGACAAGCTATAATTCTGAAACTCAAAACGATGAAAAAATCAAAGTTATTGGAAAAATAGATTGATGCGTCGTTCATTATGATGCAAACGGTCATATGAACTGCAGAAAACAAACTGAATGATTATGAATTTGCGTATTCGAATTTCCGGGTTAATGTATTTTTTAATTTTGTACTACCTATAGTTATACAATATTCTAATAATTTTAGATCGATCGCCGAATAATAATAATTCGTGCTAAGTTATCCTGTGTACCACTTACAACGCGTTTTGTGCCTGCTCCGCTACAGTAAACACAAACTGTTTCCATCTCCGACACATGACAGTTTGCACGAACCAGTACGTTCACGCTGAATTATTTCAGTTCTACTGAAAGAAAATTAGTTTTCTCAGAAGAAGTTGGTGAAAACATCCGAATTGCTGAGAAGCGCGTTGAGTGTGGAATTTCCCACGTTTGGGTCTTGCGAGGCAAGCTAACGGGAGTGACGGATTGTGTGGAAGCCAGTTGGCAGCGGGGATTCGAGCTGCTGCTCTCCGGTCGCTGCACCGTTATTTTGCTGCTGTTTAGAAAGGGACAATCACCATCATGCCATATACACCATAGATTATTTTTCGTCAGTGCCATTGCTTTTATTATGCATTCTTACACCTCCAGTGTCTCCTTCTCAGCAACATATACATTAGTCTATTTTTTATTCTTTCTTTTGACTGTTTCACTTCACCGTATCTTACTGCCTTGCCTCTTAATTTCAACATTTCCTCTACAACATATGTACTCAATTATCTGCTTTATATATTCTAACCTTTGTCTTCCCTCCACAGTTTGGTCTCTCTACTGTTCCCTGTTGTAACAAATTCACCAATCCCTCGTCTCATTATGTGAACGAACAACCTTTCTCGTCTTTCTGTGAAACTCTTCCACGAACTTCTTTCCTTGCCTATTATTTCCAAAACACGTTAATTTTGTGCTTTATACCTTCATTTAATATTGAGTCTCTATTTCAGTTGTTTAATTCGTAAATCTCAGTCTTTACCTTCCTCTAGAATGGCCTTAATTTTCTCTAGCTTGTGGCACATCGTTGCTTACAGTTGACGACTACGATATTTTTCAACGTGGAAACGTCTGACCGTTTGTCACAGTGGTGGCCGGTCGAACTTCCTTGCGTGACAAAATAGTCGCTTATGACTCGGGACTAATAATAGAAGAGCATCGACTGGGCCAGTTAAAGATAGCTCATGTCCTTAGGGGGCGTCCAATAATTAGGGGAGGTGTTTTTCCGGAATTTTGGACCCCACCCTTCTGACCCTCCCTCCTTCTGGTGATATCTGGTCGGACTCCCCCCTAAGATGACGCGAGATTTTGGCAGCCCCCTGCTGGTGAACGTCTTAGTTTTTTGAGACTTCCTGTTTCTTAGGGCGGTTTCTAATCCATATATCTACCCCCCTCCCCCCTAAAGTCGACATGCGCGTCGTTTTTGGACCCTTTCTTTTAATTCTACTGTCCTTCAAGAATTTCAAAAGCTCACACGTGAGATTTTCGTTTACTCGTTCCCCCGCCCCTCCCCCCCTTTTCGCGGGATTCGGTGAGATTTCGCCGGATCCCCCCCCCCCATTTAATCTCTCGTAATTAATGGACACTCCCTTACGTGTTTGTCGCAGATCGTTGTTGGCATCATAGCGCGCGTGTGAGCGAAAATGCGTGATAGTCGCAACTTTACTGGGTTCAAAAATTCAGTCTGGTGTTCCTCAGGGACACGTCGTTGTAAGAAGTTGATTTGGCCTCTTTATGAAGAGTTCGCGGGGACGTAAGTAAAAAAAAACTTGCAACTCGATACAGATATTCCTGTTTATTCCAGCGATTATTATTATTATTATTCTACATCTACATCCATACTCTGCAAATCACAAACATTGTGGGTGGCAGAGGGTGCTAAGCACCAATCCTAAACCCGCCCATTCCAATCCCGAATAGTGCGAGGAAAGAAGGAATACATATAAGTATCAGTACGGCATCTTATTTCTCTAATCTTATCCCTCCGGTCATTGCGACCTAAATAGGTTGGCGGAAGAAGTATTTCATTGCACTCGAAATTTAAATTTTTTCGCATATTCTACAATAAATTCGAACGCAAGCTACGTCGTCTGTCTTCCAAACTATCCCAGCCCAATCTATGTATCAATTCTGTGACGCTTTCATAAGGGCTGTAACAACAAGTCACGAATCTAGCGGCTCTCCTCTGCACCCTCTCAACTGAGTCAATCAGAACCTTGCGATACAGATCCCAAACCCCACAACAGTAATCCAGATGCGGACGCACTAGTGTTTTATACGCTATCTCCTTTGTTTGAGCATTACAATTCCTCAAAATACGACCTATGAATCGTAATTTGGAATTTGCCTTGCCTACGACGGAAGTTATGTGCATGTCCCATTTCATGTTGCTTTGTACTATCACCCCCAGATACTTCACGGAATCAACCGTGTCAACAGGTGAATTGTTTAATTTGTACTCGTGAACAACCTGATTCTTCTTGTTACTTATCCGCATTGCCTTGCACTTTTTGCAATCAAGTGTAAGCTGCCATTTACGGCACCAATCGAAAATAGCATCCAAATCCCGCTGAATTTCTAAGCAATCGTCGGAGCACCTTATTTCCCTATAGATAACCGCATCGTCGGCAAACAATCGCAACCAGCATTTGACGTTGTCACCTAGATCGTTTATAAATATTAAGAAAAGAAGTGGACCTATTACACTTCCTTGAGGAACGCCCGAAGTAACATTTATCTTAGAAGAGGCTTCCCCGTCAACAACGATATATTGTGATCGACCAGTTAGAAAATCACGTATCCATTCGCAAATCTGAGCCGAAATACCGTAAGCTCGAATCTTCGCTAAAAGTCGGTTGTGTGGCACAGAATCAAAAGCTTTCTGAAAATCCAAAAAAAACCGCATCAACTTGCGAACCTGCATCGATAACTTTCATTATGTCGTGGGAAATTAGGGCCAATTGTGTTTCACACGATCTCTTCTTCCGAAATCCGTGTTCACATGGTGTAAGTAACTCGTTCTCATCTAGAAACTTCATTATGTTCGAGCATATGACATGTTCCAGAATTCTGCTGCAGACCGATGTTAGAGATATGGGTCGATAATTCCTAGGATCACACCGATATCCTTTCTTAAAAACGGGAATTACCTGGGCTATTTTCCAGCTAGATGGTACTTTTCTCTCTTCTAGTGATTTCCGGAATATATCTGACAGAAATGGTTCAATATCCTCCGCGTATTCAGAAAATACTCTTACCGGTATACCATCGGGACCCGGCGCTTTACTCCACTTCAGGAGTTTTAATTGCTTTACAATTCCTACGCTATCAATTTCTAACGGATCCATCTCTAATTCCACACGATGTGGTAAAGTGGGGATGTTCTCCATGTTTTCTTGCGTGAATGAATTTTTGAATTCGGTGTTAAATAAGGTAGCCTTGCCGTGGCTGTCTTCAACCTCCCGTCCGTCTTTTATTAGAACTGGCTTATTGTTCCCACTACAACTAACTTTTTTTACATACGACCAAAATTTCTTAGGGTTTTCAGTGAGGCTCTTAGAGAGAGAATTTTCACGAAAGTTATTAAATGCCTCACGCATCGCATTCTTAACACGTCCCCTTATCTCCTCTAACTTATCTAAATCAGTCCGATGCATCGTCCTTTTTGATCGTGCATGTATCTTCCTTTGCTTCTTGAGTAACCTTTTAACCTCCCGTGTGTACCATGTGGGATCGTTCTCTTCCCTGATTGTCCGTTTCGGTATATGCAAGTTCATACCTTCCCCGAGTATATGTAGGAATCGATGCCACCTCTCTTCAACGGTGCCTTCTGCTACTGAGAAGGTGTGGTAATTATGCCTCAAATACGCTCTAAAACACTCTTTTGAAGCCTTTTCGAATCTGTAAACGATCCTCTTTTCTCTTTCTGCGCGTGGTTGTTAGTTTTACTGTAGCAATTACAGCTTTGTGATCACTTATTCCTGCGGTGGTAGAAATATCCGTGAATAGTTCGGGCCTATTTGTAACAACTATATCTAAAATATTTTCGTTACCGTTGAGGCATCGCGTTGGTTCAGTTACGAGCTGTTCAAGATGGTGATCTGAGAAGAGGTCTAGAATGATTTCGCAAGCTGCTTTATCCCTGCCCCCAGTAACGTGAACGTAATTAGTCCAGTCGATATCTGGCAAGTTAAAGTCACCTCCTAGCATTATTGTATGGTCCGGAAATTGCCGTGCTATATTATTTACATTATTTCTCAAGGCCTCGGCAATATTTACGCTTGCATCGGGTGGACGATAGAACGAGCCTATCACAAGTTTTGTCCTAGCTACGTTGAGCTTGATCCATATGATTTCGCAGACAGTATGGACATCTATTTCGCTACATGGGAGGTACTTACTAACAGCTATAAATACACCACCTCCTTGGGAATGCAACCTATCCTTACGGAAAATGTTCATGTTACTATTAAAAATTTCGCCGGAACTTATATCCGGTTTTAACCAACTTTCTGTGCCTATTACGATATCAGCATCTGTACTACGAAAACGTTTTCGAGTTCAGGCTGTTTATTACAAACACTTCTGCAGTTAACTACTAGAACTTTTAATGTACGGGATTCTTTTAAGCTACCCCTGATCTATCCAAGGGATTCCTACAAGACTCAACCCCAGGATGAAGATCAAGGAATCTGCAGCCATGACTATCACTTATTACTTACGTCTCCGCGAACGACGTCCCTGAGGAACACCAAACTGAATCACAAAACACTATTTGGTCTTGTAAGGGCAGAACAAATGCTCAGACGTAGGAAATGATGCATCAAAAATGATTCAAAAAGTCCAGAAGTCCGGTGTTGAGCTACGGCTGATTGGGAAAGAAAGAGCGGTTAATGGTCCAATACTAGTGTGCTGTGCGTACGGCATGGACCCGAACAGCTCAAATCCCGATTTTACAGTTCTTTCTGCTTGAAAATAAAGACATGATCGACTGCCGTTTCTTAATTTTTGTTACCTGGTGTAATTAAAAGACAATTTATTACCTAATACTGCAAATTTGTCTCCAGTGTCGCCCATGTCCTGTATTTAAACGATAAATGGTAAAATTACTAACATCAATTGTAGTTTGTAAGTTGCGAGCAAATCAAGAAAGTGTTTTTATTTTGCTGTGGCTTTGGGAGCGTCCATAAACTACGTATCACCATTTTGACCTCCTGCGAACTCCCATTCCCCCTCACGTAGCCTGACGTAACTTTTGCCTCACACCCCACCTCCCCTACACCGCGTACGTAGCTTTCCCCTATTGATTCCAGAAGACATTTTGTACTGTTTTCTCTTGTCAGATTATCGTAAATTACATACATAAATGACGCAAATAAATATTCATATGGTGTTGTGTGTTCTGTATGTTATTTTAACTGTGACAAATAATATGAATAAGAAGCTACTTGGCTTGACTCCGAACCTCCCCCCCCCCTCTCTCTCTCTCTTTAGACCATGCCACGTAGTTTATGGACGCTCCATTTTTCGTATTATAGCGCCAGTTTATTGGATGTGCTCTTGATTCAGAGTGCATTGAATTTTAATTAGTCTGATATATGTTTTCTGCTGGCGATAATTTAGTTAGAATTTAACGGAACTTAACTAATGGCTCAGAGTAGGAAAGAAGTCGAATGCAGTTATCTTCTTGCTCTAAAAACATACCAAGCCTTAATTTTTGCACTGCTGTCTTGTCACTTACGAAGCCCACTACTGGTAAATTGATTAGAGTACGGCACCATCTCCGTCGGCAGTGTAGGTATTGAACTGCCGACTACAGCGTTGATGAAACATCGGCCTCCAGTGCTGTAAACGGGAAGCTGATTAGCGTATTGACTCGTGCGGAGCCGGTTGCGGCGCGACCTTGATGCGGGGTCGCCGCTGAGGCGCCTGTCCTGCAGACACTGGTCGTTGGCCGCTGTCCAGAGGGTATTTGTGCCAGGCTCCACCATAACGGACTGTCCCACTGCACTCCTCCCGGCTCCTGTAACTCAGCGACAGGCACTGCGTACTGCACGAACACCTCACACACTCGAAGGGTCGACATAAACGTCTTCACTGAATATTAAGTAGGGCTTGTTTGCGGTTTTATTATTTTTGGTCAGTTTCCAGGCATTTTTATTCCATCTTGTGTGTATGTCGTGAAGTCATATAGTATATACTTCACAGCTGATTTTGAATCAATTCTCGTCAGAATACAGATTTGATACTAATAATATTGCCACTTTATAAAAAAAAAAAAAAAAAAAAAAAAAAGTAGAAAAGTTGCGAATGTACTGTAAATTAAATTTATCTCAAAAATAGTAATTCCAGTATTCACAACCGGGATATAGATGCCGAAACCTTAAAATTTGGTAAATAAATAAACTCTTCTCGCCGAGCTTGGTGGGTGAACGGTTAACGCTCTGGCCTCGCATTCGGGAGAACGCGGGTTCGAATCCCAGTCCGGGGATCCAGATTTGGGTTTTCCATGGTTTCCCCAAATCACTACAGGCGAATGCCGGGATGCTTCCTTCAAAAAGGCCATGGCCGAATTCCTACCCGTTCCTTGTCCCCAGTCCCATCCCGCCTCTAATGACCTTAGCCGTCGACGAGGCGTAAAACCATAGGTAAAAAAAAAAAAATTCCTCTTCTCCGACTTTCAGCCTCGAAAACAAAGTCACACTTGAGGTCATACAAATTTGACTTATTTATGTGGCTGGAAGCCCAAGAAGAGTTTATTTATTTACAACGCCGTGAATAACTTCGATCTTACTTAAAATTTGGTGTTTTTTCTCTGCCTGTCAGAACATCATGCGATACTAGTCAACAGATTATAGCTAAACTGCGTATAGTAATAGCCTGTATCATATGTTAACATACAGAATACGTTCATTCAGATTAGTAACAAATTACTCCGTGATACCCAAATTTACGATTTTGGCTTGTATTTTTATTCCACTGTGCACTGGACCAAGCAAAAACCGAAGAATGGATTTCAGCGAAACTACATATAATGATAGGTTAAGTCTTGGCTTGATATACAGAATATTTTTTATCCCGATAATTTAAATGGTTATCTAAGAAAACAACAAAAAATCTACGCTATTCAAAGCACTATATGGGTTTTAACTTAATATAGCACATTGAGAGTTAAGGTATATAGTAATAAGTTCCCACTGTAATCACCATAAAATTATGCATCAAAGACATAGTGATTGCTGTGACTTCGGTATTGATACTTAACGTTCTCTTAGTCTCATCTATACGGAAATAGTTCAGTTATTATCACATTAGACTTTCATATGCAGTGTGTTTAAATCGTACAAACTGTAACAGATTGCTTTTGGGACTTTTCAAATTCCTACACAATAGCGAAGAAACATGGAATATTACTGCCTGTCATTTGATCAGTGGTGGACGGATACGCTGGTGTTCTGGCGCCTGGATTTTTTTTTACACAACTTCAGTAGCTGTAGTGTAATTGGCAAAGTTGGAAAATTGTTAATTGACACGAAGTATCACATTATTTTGTAACCAATGAACGTTGCTATGTAGGTTCTTAAACTAAGTGTTGAGCAGTTGAAAGCGATACCACACGATTTACTGAACATAAACAGAGTTGACATTGGACCATAAGGCGGTCACGTGTGAAGACCAGGTTAAAGGCCTGGCTACACAGTGCGAGCTAGCCTAGTTAGTTACTGCAGTGCAGCTACTCTCACCTTGTGACCGCATCGTACGAGTTACTGTCACGTGCGAGTCGGTCAGTAGCTCGCATGCGAACTACTACAACATTTTTTTGATTTTACTCGCATCTTGCCTTCCCCCACCGCGCCACAAGCAGCAGCTCGCATGCGACTCGGACGTCAACTTGCACGGTTTTTACGAAATGACAGTAGCTCGTAAGCCCAGTACCACGCCAGGTGCAATGCTTGTGTTTTTGTGTTTCTGATAGTGGTTAAAAACAAAAGAATGGCGGATAGATGGACTTCCGAACAAAATATAAAGTTTTTGGAGCTTTACAAGGACAAAACCAACTTATTAAATTGTTTAAATCCTAATTATAAGAACAGAGATTTGCGTAAAGCCTCGCTTGAACACATTCACGTGGAACTGAGTTAAAATGACATATTTTGATACAATATTTTAGACTTTCATTTATAGCATCCCACACCTTTGGTACTATTTTAATTATGGATGCTTTTGAAATCCTGAAAAATATCGACAACAATCCAGAAGAAATGTATACCAGGGTTATATCCAACTGCACTCTTGCCGGTATAGCATCCCTCGCGTGTGTATCTTGACGTTGAATTTTTGGAGCAATTAAATTGTCAGGGATCTTCATTACATAGTTCTTTAAATATTGTCTGCGTTGCCTCTTTCCTTTGCATCCAATTAATGATCCATATCGTTCTGTTTTTCTTATTTTTTTGCACAGCACTTTCAGCTCGAAGTATTTCACCTCAAAGTATTTCGGTATGAACTGTGACCAGTCATGTATTTTGGGACAACATTGCACGAGACTTATGAATAGCTACTGAAAAGATGCGAGTACACAGGTGCAGTAGCTGTCCACTATCAGGTCAGAAGCTCGTACTGTGTAACATTGGCCTAACGTGTACAGTAGTATGAATCTGTTAGCAGGCTACGTCTGTCGGCCCCTTTGTCAAGGCATTGCACAAAAACTACCGAACCAATTTCGATGGTGTTTTCACAATTAGAAAGTTTATTGACCTAGCTTAAATTCTGCGGTATATACAGGAGGACGGAAGAAGAAATGATCATTCGTTCGTATCGAGAACAGGTAGGCGCCTCAGATCGCAATGAATTTCAGATGAACACTCCTTTACGAGATACCCACCAAAGATCACACTGCAACATAAATAAGCGTAACATCCATTGGATTATGTTAATATTGTTTTTTGACTACGTAATTTTTGCTTATTTATTTCTTCATTTTTCTGAAATACAGTATGTTAGAATACACATAAAAAGATTAGTGACGACTGCATCAATGAGTGACACTGAAATAAGCGTTAAGAATTTTTTGTAATTTACAAAGATGCTACATTACAAACGTTTATGCTTTCCTATCAAAAGAAAAACAAAAATCAAACTTATTAAGCACTCCAAGGTCCATCGGGCGTACTAGTTAAAAAAAATGCTACCAAGCTATGATACCAAATCTAATCATATCAAACAACAGTTGATAACCCTAGAATACAGGTGTGATAGAACAACAAATAGACTAAAATTCTCCAGAGCACAATTGAGGGTATATTTGTTATCAGTCCTGCAACACTGAGGAATACCCTACTGTGCATACAATTTCTTAATGGTTGAAACCATAGGTGGCCATTTTTTACCCTTGCGACCATAACCAACTTCTTTCAGCATTTCCTGTGCTTGTAACAGCAACCTAACGATTAAAACTGCGAATCAAATGCGAAAACAAGAAAATTTTGAATAATCAATTGTATCTTTAATATACGTGTGTATGGTTTTTCTGAGTTTCTTCTAAATAATAACTTCGGCGGTTGTTACTAGGAAACTCGTAGTTTTTCGGTATAGTTAACATCAGTGTTGCCGACCACACAGCTGTTCCTCGTTTCACAACTCTTTGTGGTTTACACACATAGTGCTTTGTGTGGTCTGTAATAGGCCGCCTGCCGCAGTCGGTACTGCGAACTTTAATAGGTGCAGCTGTTTATTACCTCATTGTACTCCCCCGGTACGTGCAGGAGCTGTTAATTTCCCATTTGACGTCGACATCTGTTGTAGCTGCCTTGTCCTTAAGGAGAAAAATAAATAGAATTGAGTAATGTGCAATCTTCTAAAGGCAGCCTTGGTTCTGATTAATTAACATTTACGTAGCTTGTGCTACAAAGTTGACAGAAACAGGAATACCTGATCCTCTCCTGATCTTTGGCCTTTCCAGATTTATTTATTTTTAAGATCGTTAGTTGTCTTTCGTTTTCCATTAATCTACTGGAGAATCTGGAAACTTGTCCCTCATTACACGTACGGTACCTCCATTTTACTGTGCACTGGCATTTTCCCTGTTTCGTCGGCGCAGATCTTGGTGTGCGTTATAATGCATTTCTCTTTTGTTTTTCTTTTAATAACGAAGCTAAACGCTTGTAATGTAGTATCTGTGTAATCTTTACCATAAATTAAATTCCACAATTTCGTTACCCTTATGGTAGTGTTAATCTTTGATGTTGTTAAATAAAATTTCCCTTTATTATAATGTAGTGAATTTCAGTAACCCGAAGAAATAAATAACCAAAATTACGTAATCAAAAAGCAGTATTAACAGAATTCAGAGGATGTTGTGCTTACCTGTGTTGTAGCTTGAGCTTTTGTTGGTGGATCTATGTCGCCTTTTTGTTCTTGGCAGGTAGGACATTTTATTTATTGCGCCATTTCGCGGTCACACAGAATCATAGGATATACCACATATTTTAAGCTATACTGTGAAGCCCTGACCAAATTGGTTTTATAGATTTTTTGGGGACAGATGCATCACGCTTTCTGATTTATTTATGTGGATATGTGATTTTTGTGTGTGCCAGACTCAAGACTATTCTTTGGGTTGTGGCCAATGAAGACTTCTTAAAGATATTTGCTTTTCCTTAGTCCATTCGATCTACTTATGGAGCAGACAACTCCCTCGTCTTTCGGTGACTGTTTTCAGCTACTGAGCATACCTTGATAGTTTAAATATTTAAATATAATTTTGTTTTCATAGTATTAACCAGTTATGTGGCGATAATATGAGACGGAGATTTGAGTTTAATCTGGGGGTATTGAACAATATAAAGGTTATCTCTGGTGACTTTTGGATGGTGCAACAGCGAGAAAGATAGAACCGAGCGTGTTGGGTGAGCGGTAACGCTCTGCCCTCGCGTTCGTGAGGACGCGGGTTCGAATCCCCTTCGGGGCATCCATATTTGGGCTATCCATGGTTTCCCCAAATCACTGCAGGGGAATGCCGGGATGCTTCCTTCAAAGGGCCACGGTCAATTTTCCTTGCCGTTCCTTGCCCCCAGTCCTTTCCCTCCTCTAATGACCTCGACGTCGACAAAGCGTAAAGCCATAAGAAAAAACAAAAAAAAGAAACATAGAAATGCTATGTTAGGGAAATTGGGTGACCACAATAGATGCAGTATGTTGAAGTGAAATTAATTTGTATATAATGTGTATAAAAGGGAAGAAAGAATACTTCGAAGGAAATGGTAGTTTATTAAACATAATAAGTCTAGTTTATTTTATTTTTTGTTATTCAGTGTAATCTCTAACCCAATATGGCGGTCTTGCGCGTTACAGCGTCACCGCAGAGGACAACGCACACAGGTTCAAATCGCGGGCATGGCGTACCGGCCGTCCTGTTAACGGGTATTAGGCGGTTTCCCGTAATCACCTAGGTAAATGCTGGGACGATCATCCGCCTCGGAGACTTCAAGATTCAACAAACAAAATGTAAACTTATCATACAGAATACTATACTCAAATATATGGCGACATTAGGGTAGTACTCACGACAGAGGAGGTAGACGCGAGCAATAAAAACGTTGCTAGTATGCTCCGTTCATTTCGAATTGGCGGTTGAAGGTCAGTTTGTTTCATTCCTTCTCCGCAGCACTTATCCCTACGTGCTCAGCAGAGAGACGTTGACGAGATCGCCATAGCGTATCCGTGCTGGTGTAAACGAAGTCAGCAGTCATCTTGGAGGGGTAGGTAGTAAGAGGGGGTGATTAGGTGAGTCGAGGGGTATGAAGAATGTGACCTTGAAGCGCCAATTTTGTTTGAACAGACTATAGGCGGCCGAACACCACGGGAAAAATCAAATATAGCCTAAACCGAAGTTCTAAAACTCTGTTCCTGAATTCATACAACATTTTATTATTATTTCTTTCAAAAACTAAGTGTGTCACTTTTCGAAAATTAAATTTACTCAACACCCCATTTTGCAGGAAAAAATGCACCGACTCTACAATATCGTGTATATAGGACAAGGACATATGTATAAAATTACTGTATTAAAAGATATTAACAATATTGTTTACAGTTTAACAAATTCATATTATGAAAAATATTAAAATAAATACTAAAAATATTAATTATAAACCTGAGCTTGGTGTAATGACACTAATTTGGTGCCTTACCTATCATCTGCACTCTTAAATCGCCGCTGTTAACTATTGACAATCTGTTTTCTTTATTAGCTAAATTCTCTTTTGATGATCGAAAAACAATAAAAAACTTCTTTGATGCAGCCCTTAAAGTGTGATCTAATATTGGAAACAATGGAAAGGCGATTGATGCTCAACGCTCCCTAAATTTTCCTCGGACCACAAATGCCCCCTATGATCTGTTCAACCCCCATAGGTGGGCGTTACCGCCCCCTTTGGGACCCAGTGGCCTAAATACGGAATATTAATAGGGACGACCTGGCCCAAGTTTTGAACATGGGTCTGTTGAACCTCTGCCTTAGTCGAGCTGTTTTGTCTTTGTCAAGTGACATTTGCCGAGTGTGAATGTACAAAACGAAGCCCGTGAAGGCTTGCACGCCTTGCGTTGTTCCAATAATTGCTATTCCACAGGAGCGCTCTCGGGAATGCAGGCGTGAAGAGAACATTCAAGTGCTCGTATCTGATCTGCAGAAGAGCAGCGCTGAAAAAGTAAATGTTCACTGCAATTTGCTTATCTTCTAATGTGGCCTAAATAAAATTTGAAAGTGACATTAGGTATCGTAAAATAAAGATCTTAACGTATAAATTTCAATTTTTCGAATGCATTTCCTCATATCACAGTTGTGAATATATGTATATATATTTTTTCCATCAGCAGTAAACATGTTTTGCAAGGAAAAATCAAACGTAGACATTGGACACTTATTAGAAATCAAGTGTGTTTTGCATTTTTCTTTTCTTGTTCCTGTTCAGATGAGCCAAAACGCCAAATGAAATCAACATTTTTAAGTTGGATTACGCGTTTCTGTAGAGGGCATACGCCGCATAGAGTTTTTCTTTCGTAATCATTGCCTCTGTGTACGCAGCCATTTTAAGCTCTGTCGTGCCGAATGCACGTGAATAACATTCAAAAATAATCTGTTGTTTTACATTAAAAGCAACACACTTCTTATGATCATTGCCGCCTTGCAACAAGAAAGACATTATCTCAGAAGGCATAATTGGGAACAGGGAAATCTCTCAGTTGGAGTCCAGGAGATGTATTGGGCCATTTGTATGTTGAATAAGAACGAATGTCTGTTGCGATGCATAATGGGCCTGCGGTTTTCTGCAGCTGCATTGGTGAAAGTTGGTCTTTTCAAAGCAAGCGGGTTTGCCACAGAGCCAGCAAAAACGCTAAGTAACCCTGATAAGGGAGCGTGCATAAACCACGTAGCTCCATTTTGGCCTCCTGTGAACCTCCCCTTCCCCCCACGTAGCGATACGTGGCTTTTGACTCACCCCCCCCCCCCCCCCCGCATCCCCACGTAGCACGTAAATTTTTCCCTTTTGATTCCAGAAGACATTTTGTACTGATTTCTCTTGTCAGACTATTGTAAATTACATACAGAGATAATTGAGGGAAATAAATATTCACATGCTGTTGTGAGTTCTATTCCTCATTTTAACTGTGAAAAATGTTATGAAAGGAAAGCTACGTGGTCTGGCTCGGAACCCCCCCTCCCCCCACGTAGCCTAGCGTAGCCTTCCAGCCAACCCTTCCCCCTCCCCTCCCCTGGACCGAGCCACGTAGTTTGTGCATGGTTCCTAAGAACAAGATAAAGGTTATGTAGTACAGCAGAAATTGTGACTTTAGCAGTAGAGAAAACATCGATATTTTAGGAGATGTTTAAGAATAGCGGATGCGAGGACGGTGACAAAAATAGAATAACTCTACCAAGAAAGCCATTTTCGAAAGTAAAAATGGAGAACAACTATAAAAGATTCACAGGGACTTTTCAAAACATCATGTACAGATCACAGTATACAATGAAGGTGAACTATTACGATGAGAAATCCGAACCAACGAACGTCGCAGCATTCGCAGTGTGGTGCTATAGAAATTTGCATGGACGTATATTGAATTGAGCGAGCAAAGGAGCTGAATCTTACAAAAGAAACGTTTGAATTGAAGAACCGTAAAATACTTGAAAAATTTGAATTTATAAAACCGGTATGTTACACGATGATTACAATTCGAAGACGACACCTGTACTTAAATGTACCCTTTTTTTTCGAGTCCTAAGCGAGAATATAAATTACAATATGGTTGTGGCAAAGATAAACATAATAGATAGCAATGAATTTAAATGTTCTGGAGTATCACTCATCTTAACCCACTTAAGATAACGTATTAGCTTTAACGTTATAATGAAACAAAAAGTGGAGAGACCGTCATACAGTGTGTTGTTTAAGTAACGATTTTGTGTAGTTTTACTGAAATTGAAATACGAGTACAGGCAAACTGCAGATAAGATCAGTTTTGTTATTGTTCTGTTTTTTGTTATTTTAGTGTTATTTTGTTGTTGTTGAGTTGTTTATGTTGTGTATGTTATAGTTGTTGTTATGTTGTTGTGGCCTAAGGGCGCATCGACGATGGGGTCATTAGCGCCCTAAAAAGTTATGTTTTGACGCGTGTTGGGTACTGTAAGTGTCAAATGGAGCATCTTCTCGTCCGCTAGTTTTTAGGGCGCTGACTAGTTAGCACAGCGAGATGCTGTTATTTGCGAGTGAAATTGCAGAAGTGTGCGAACACACGCTGCCCCTGCTGTTCCCACCACACTCAACTCGTTGGATAACGTGCTACACCCACTGGAAATGGCTCTCATGGGTCGTGCTGAATTGAGAATGATACATTACATATTAATAATGTATTGTTACAAAATACAGTAACAAATTAGTACTATAAACTACATATTTCAGAAATATACAGTACCTTTATTTTTTTTAACTGCTTAACGTCTCTTAACAGCGAGGTCTTTAGAGACGGGAATGAATGAGGGGCAAAGAATGGGAAGGAATTCGGCCATGGCCTTTTTTGCAGGAATCATCCCGGCATTTGCCTGAAGTGATTTGGGAAACCGTGGAAAACCCAAATCTGGATGCCCGGAAGAGGATTCAAACCGCTTTTATTTATTTTTTTATTTTTTTCTACGGTTTAAATTAATGTGAAACTCTTCCCATAAGCTAGTGTTCTCACGAGAAAAACTAACTCAATCATCTTTGATAAACTGCTTATTATTTATTCCTTTGGAATTTGTCCAAAATTACAACCGGCTGAAAAGAACATTTATTTTTTTGCAGGTGCTTGAAGTCGAAATAAATAAATACGTGTTCTGTCGAAACAAATGTCACCAAAGTTTTTTTTTTTTTTTTTTTTTTTGTAACAGTTTAACGTCCCTTTTTAACAACGTGGTCTTTAGAGACGGGAAAGGATGGGGGCAAGGAATGGGAAGGAATTCGGCCATGGCCTTTTGAAGGAAGCATCCCGGCATTCGCCTGGAGTGATTTGGGGAAACCATGGAAAACCCAAATCTGGATGCCCGGACGGGGATTCGAACCGCCGTCCTCCCGAATGCGAGGCCAGAACGCTATCCGTTACACCACCACGCTCGGTGTCACCAAAGGACGCTCATGATAATTTGTGGGGAAACATTAGCGAATATTTGAAGGTAATCACCAAACAGGAAAGCAGTCACTCAGGAAAATGTGGACTGGGTACAATAATTGTCGTTTGCAAACGTAAGGTTAGGAATTTGGCAGTTTGTGAGATACGTGTGGTCCGCAGTGGAGTTTGTTTTTGTGGTGGAGGAGTGCAGACCGCAGTCGCGTCGGCAGCTGCACGTTGTGTCACGGGGGTCGACGCTCGGTCCTCATGAGTCAGCGGACAGCTGCCGCTGGGTCAGAAGCCGTTAGCTGCAGGAGCCGAGTCTGCTTTGTACCTCACATATTAGCCTCCTGACGCTGAAGCGTTGGAGATTTGCCGCTGCAGGGAAAGAAGTGTGACTGCGCTGGCCATAGAACTACGATAAACGCAACGAAAAGGTTGAAGAAACTGAATTGGTGTATACAAGAGACAAAAGTCTGTCTAAACGGTGGCCTGATATCCTGATTCGATCTGTTGTATGCTATTGAATAAAAGCTTAGCAGACCAGAGGACCATGAAAAAAGATGAGGAAGGTCCATATGGTTGAAGAAATTGGTTGCTTGTAGGATATAACAAAAAGAAGAGGAAAGTTAATAATTGGCGTTTCGAGATACACGCGTTTCTTATGATACACTGATGAGCCGAAATATTATGATCACCTGCTTAATAGCGTGTTGATCCACCCTTGTGAGAGCAGCGATTGGGTGTGGTATGGATTCGACAAGTCCTTGGCAGTTTTCTGAGGGTATCTGGCACCAGGTGTCTACTGTCAAGTCATGTAATTCTCTTATATATTACGGGCCGGTGGTTTGTGGGAGCGGAGCTGCCGCCCTATAGCGTCCCACGTGTATTCTACCGGGTTAAGATCAGGCAAATTTGGTGGCCAAGACATCGACGTTACTTCACCATCATTCTCCTCAAGCCACTGATTTTGGCCTTCTGGCCCGGAAGATGTCTTAGAAACTAGGCTACAAGACGAAAATATTAGAAAATACGCTATGATGCCTTCACGTTGGTAGTAAAACTTGATTTTTTGTATTAGTTTTTTAGCTGTAGGTGGGCAAGTTGAGGTTTAGATTTAACGAGAAAGGGTTTTCATTATATTATAAAAGTAATGTTTAAGGTCTTCATTTCTAATATTAACTTTTTTATTATTATATACTCCGCGACTTCTCTTTTGCTAGGGAGAGTTCTGTCATTCGGGAAATTATTTCTGTATTGGTGGAATAATTCGTTGCATCGCCGCATTGAAAGGATCATACTATATGATGAAGGATGTTTTCCCTTGCTACACTTTCTCATCATCGATAGCAAAAAACAGGTTCTCCAGTGGATATTATTTTATCCCCTCTCAGTTTTTCGTAATTATTTTTTTTACACATATATATTCGGAATTGAATTTGCATGCTACCACAAGCTTCCCTCAGTTTCAGCTGTTATGTTTCTGTTCTAACGTCACAGTAGCCTATTACTTCATAATCATCTTCAGCAGTTTCCAAACACTGGCCGGGTCGGCTAGGAACAAAATCCTCTCCAACATTCCTGTTCATCCGTCATCTCTCTTCTTTTTCTGTCAGCCAATTTCCTCATCTTTCTTCAATATATTTTTAACACCTTTCACCCATCTGTCCTTCGCTCTTTCTCTGGAGCTCTCTATGTCCAGCCTCTTTTTTTTTTGTATCTTCTCTTCTCCCATTCTCTACACATGATCATACCATTGTAACCTGATATCTCCATTAACCCCTTAACCTACAATGACGGGCATAGCCCGCGTACGATGGTTGGGCCAAACGTAAATATTACGGGCATAGCCCGCGTACGGTGATCGGGCCAGATGTGAATATTACGTGGAATATTTGATACGCAATTACAGTCTGATGCAATAATTTTGGTAGACGCAAGTATTACAAAATGTTTATTTATACAAAACTCCAAAATATAAAATTAGTAATCTGTAATGGTATGATATATTTCAAAGTATTCTGGTACATTTAAAGGAACTTTACATTCCCACGTTGTTTCTTTACGTTTTTTATTTTTGTGACAAACTGTACAACATTTTGACGGTCTTAATTTAGAGGGTGTTGGATCATAGTGCTTTGGAAAATGAGCCCATTCCTTCGCGTAAAGTCTGTCTGGCGCATCTCCGGAAGATAATACGCCTCGTTCTCTATAAATCGGGTTTTGGCATTTTCTTCAGTAGAGATTCGGCTTTGTTGATCTTATAGTCGACATAACATTGTTTCTTTCCATCATTCAGTTTTTTCCCTAAGATGTAAGAGTTAAAAAGAGCAATATCAAACAGATAATTATTTTTTTATATCCTTTCATGAATTTTCTCATCACTGGAAAACATGCTAATATTTGATCTTAGAGATCAATTCCATTCATTCTCTTGTTATAATCTGAAATACAATTTGGTTTTAGAGTGTCCTTGGATCCTTGTGAAGTCATTTCGACTGCTTCTTGTTTTGTCGACAGCATATAAACATCTCGCTTGTCTTTCCATTTTATAGCGAGTATTCGGTTGCAGCTTCTTATTGCGTATTCGCCCGGATTAGCGTGTTACACAAGTCATGCCAACGTCCCGAACGCTGCGCGAGCTTGTATACAATTTCGGCCCAACATCTTCGAGTCTAAATCGTAGGTTAAGGGGTTAATATAGACAAGACGTGATAGATCTCGTTAGCATAGGTCAAATATAGGTGATATGAATTAAAATTACTACTAAATGTTTCGCTTGAGGATGGAAATGAAAGTTTAATGTAAAAAAAGAAAAGAAAAAATAAGAGAGAGAGACACTGTATTAGAATTTTCAATTTAAGAATTCGGAACTATGCGAGGATACTTAAGAACCTATAAGAAACTGACTGGATACGTGATGTGTTTAGAAGTGAACTACATGATGAAGTGGTCTTCTAGAAGACGGACGGTGTCAGTAGAGACAAAGAGAAGATCCACGTCGTCAGTCTGCCGATAAGATAGGTCGGACCGTCAGCATTCTGACAGGAAGCCTGCTTCCTGCGCCTACGGTACAGAGCTGTAATCTTCCGCCGTTCCATGAATGATCTTTGCGACAGCAACACTCTCCAAGTCAAGGAAAAAAAATATTAAAATTCTCCTCGACAATGCTCTTAAGTGGTAGAGTTCTCAATTTTAGAGCCCTATAACTAGGGAATTTGTAACTGTGCAATGTTTTAGTTGTTACTAACGTTCTCGCGGCCGTACCATAATATTTACCGAAATCGTGTTGCCTGAAAGTACTGATGAAAGCTGAAAATAAATTGCTACTAGAAAAAGAAAGCAAAGTCACTGCTGCTTAGAATGGAGTACAAATAAAGGAAGTATACCGAAGAAAGTCAGATTATAATTTATATAAGAATTGCAATGTACAAATGTAACAACATAACCACAATGTAACACGTATACGCAATTAACAGGGGAAACCGCTGAAGATGCTTCTACAAAAGAAGTGAAATGCGTTCGGAAAATAAACGAACAAACATTAAATTGCATTGGCAGTATTTATTTATCAATATTTTCAGCAATTGAGGAAAATGATCCACAACTTCAAGATATTTGATACTTTGGTGGATTATTTTTTCGACAAAAGTCATATGTACCATTCGATGGAGACTTTAATTAATCATATAATAAATATGCTGTGAAAATACATTTTTGGAAAATTTTCATACCTTTTATAAGATCCAATAACTGTTTTTTCTTTTCAGCAAATGTAGAACTAAATTTCTAATGCTTGAATTTTCCCTCTTTGTGATATTTTCAAGTTTATATACACAGCACTGTGATATATATACAACATCTCTATCTGATTTAGATATCAGTATTTGATACTAAAAGAATGCTATTTTCGCTAGTTCTTTTTATGCGAGTGTGTTGCGTGTGTGGTAACGCTGGGACCAGGAATTCGGGAGGACATAGGTTCGAACACGCGTCCAGTCATCAAGATTTTTGTTTTCAGTGGTTTCCAAAAATTACTCCAGGAGATCGCCGGAAGGGTTCCTTCAAAAGGCCATGGCCGAATTCCTTCTTGCCCCTAGGCCCCCATCCTCTCCCTGGTCTAATGACGTCGACATCGACTAGGCGCAAAGACCGAAGCAAAAAAAAAAAAAAAAAATGAAGAAGCTAAATAGACTCAGCTCAAAAAAAAATAATTCACGGTGTAAAGTGAATTTGAAGGGACGACTTTTTTGGACTATGGTGAACCCTAAAATGCACCACATTTTTTTTTTGAAATTTAGCATTTCTATTTTTTTTTTCTCTCTCCTTAAACAAACTTCGTGAGTTGTGTCCCTTGTTCGTAAAATAAATAAATAAGTTTAAAAACCTAGACTTTCGCAGGCACGTGTCTACACTTTTCTCTCAAAGCGTGCATCGGGTTTCATATTCATTGTTAGCAATTGTCAGACCTCTAAAAACAAAGGAATGAGATGCTACAGACTCGATTTC
Organism: Vandiemenella viatica; assembly: GCA_031002005.1. Taxonomy (NCBI): domain Eukaryota; kingdom Metazoa; phylum Arthropoda; class Insecta; order Orthoptera; family Morabidae; genus Vandiemenella; species Vandiemenella viatica. The sequence goes on along the minus strand of CM061920.1, from coordinate 345,690,528 downwards.
ATTTATACCCGGAGGCTGAACATTATTTACGTAAGGTTCTTGGGCCTTGCCTTAGATTTACCGTGGACGAAGTAATTTCACCTGTTTGATGTTGTTACTTTCATTTTTAACTGCAAGCAAATGTTGACTCAGAAAGGTACACTTTGCAGATGCCCTCGTTGGAACGAGAGTTTGCTAACATACTACGCAAATGTAGCTGTTCTTTGGGCAGCCTTATAGCAACTAGAGGAACGTTCCAAACTTCAGAGAAAATGCGAGCAAACAACTCTTTGGCTGAGTCTTATATTTACCTTTACTTTTTTTTTGCGGAGATTTTTCCCTCCTACTTGCTCTTTATGACTGCTGGAGTGCGTTGGGTATCTTTGCGTGTTCTGTAACTAATACTCCTAGCCTTGCCTGTGGACCATTGACTTGCTGCCAATCGTTAGGGTTACGCAGACGTCTGCTCATATTCGTTTCAGCTTCAAAACGCTCAAACAGCTGTATCAGCAGAGTAAAATAACGTGTTTATTCTAATCTCATTTCTCGGCTATCTGGACAAAGGATGATACTTACTAACACGCGTACTGAACTCCTATTGTAGTCCGAAATTATACTTGCCTTTACACAGTGACTTGTCGCTTCCTTTTCATAAAATTTATTCTTTTTAGTTTGTCCATACCGTAAACATCTGTCGCGGGAGTTTCTATCTTTTCAGGAAACTTTCATAACTAAGACAGCGAAAAATTATAAAGTAAATTTTATCTTGAGTTGCTTTCATCTTAGGAAGGGTCTTCGGCCTTGTCGTGGTGGACGCTGACTCCGCGCGTCTCCCCGTGGGCACCCTTAAGGGGTGGCGAAACGCGCCTTGCTCGCCGTCCCCGCTGTAATGGCGGGTAGTTCGGAAGAGTGTTGGTGGTGGATGGTTGTGGGGGGGGGGGGGGGGGGATCTGCGAGGGAGCGATAAATGTTAATTTCGGTGCTCCCTTTGACCGGGCCCATCTAACCTCGAGCATTGTTGTTGTTGTTACCAAAACCGTGTTTGTACTCAGTATACAGGAAGACTGAATCACACCTGATTTTAAAAATAATTTATTCATTCTCAGTTTGCTCCCAAATTATTTTAGCGGTAGTAGACGCAAATGTTTTATGAGATGAATAAATGCGTCTTGAAAATGCTACTATTTTTAGATTAATTTCTGCAAATGCCAGAAATTAAATTTTAAGTATATTGGGAAAAGATTTTCTTGGGAACTAAGAGATTTGCACATTAACAGTGAATAGTAATGGGTAAGTCAAATATAATTCAAAAACTTCCACAAGACTCCTTTGACAGATCTCGCGTTGTTAAATTCTGTAGAATGAATTGTGACTAAGCAATTAATTCCTTACGGAGTTTTCTTTTTCTGTACTCAACCCTTAATTATTTTAGATTTCTTCTTCCTGTTGGGCATCGATAGAGAAAACATGCTAGGTTTAATATAACCATAGCATTATTTTATCCATACTGTTACACCAGCAGTCGTCATAACTAGTAGATGAAAGCTTTTCTTCTGTTTTGGTTACAAGCCCGAGATGTTTCAGTAAGTAAACATACACGAATTAGGTACATAATTAATCTTGTTTCTGACTAGAAGATATTTACTATAAAGAAAACAATTATAATGCTACTAAATTACTAAATTTAACTTTTTACTTAACAGCAGCAAACACAGTTTTTCCGCTGCCATGGAATTTATTACCGTAATTCGCGATCACCTCCTTTACTTGAAAAGTAAACTTTGCGCAAGTATTTTAAATAGACGAAACCACGAAAACTGCTAGCAAATATTTTGCGAGTGGATTAAAGAAACAATGTTTTCTTTGGTCTCTTCTGCTAATTTCATCAGCGAAGTAGCTGCGTCACCGCCTGGAACAGAACTTTGCACTCGTCATGCTAGGAGTGGGAAAGGTTCTCACAGGAAATGCTCTCATAAAATATACGTCTCGTGTATAAAACTTGGTTGTTAGTCGTAGACAGTCAGTGACCAGTATTTCGCGTCAGATTTTAACAGCAATTATATACAGATTCTCTTACTGATTTTCGAAGAATTTTTTTAGCTGCTTAACGTCTCTTAACAGCGAGGTCTTTAGAGACGGGAAAGGATGGGGGCAAGGAATGGGAAGGAATTCGGCCATGGCCTATTGAAGGAAGCATCCCGGCATTTGCCTGGAGTGATTTGGGAAACCATGGAAAACCCAAATCTGGATGCCCGGACGGGGATTCGAACCGCCGTCCTCCCGAATGCGAGGCGAGAACGCTAACCGTTACACCGCCACGCTCGGTATTTTCGAAGAAAGCAACACGAACTGAACTAGTTGTGTGTAATTCACGATCCGCTACAATGCGTTCTTTTCTTGCACTTACTGTGCTTATTAGACTTGGAGCCATTTGATTCTTCCTGTTTCAACTGACAAACTTCCCATAGTATTTTTTTTCTTATGGTTTTACGCCTCGTCGACGTCGAGGTCATTAGAGAAGGGAAAGGACTGGATGCTGCGAATGGGAATGTATTTTGCCATGGCCTTTTGAACTAATCATCCCGACATTCGCCTGGAGTGATTTGGGGAAACTATGGAAAATCCATATCTGGTTGGCCGGACAGGGATTCGAATCCGCGTCCTCTCGAATGCGAGGCCAGAACGTTACCGCTCACCCACCACGTCTGGTTTCTCCTAACTAATTGAAAATCTCAGCAATGTAATTCCATTTGTTAGAGAGGAGTGGCACTATCGGATTCGATCGTTAGTCAGCCAGAACATAATTTTGAGACAAACTGCTATATTTTTATTTTGGTTAGTGTGGTACTACAAATTTCTGCTTAAAGAATACACAAAAGTCACTAAGGAGCTGCGCAGTGGTATGAACACAATAAATACGAATAATCTTACTGACTTTTTAAGTTACCAATGGTATGGAAAATGGTTTGCCTTTCGTGATCTCTGTGATCACCCTTTCACCATATCTGAATGTTGAAGTTCACCCGCGCCTTCTTCCAGGTGTAGAGCAAGTAGATACACAGGTTACATGTCGGCTGCCTGATTCAGATTGTTTGCAGAGAGGCACGTTAGTTCGATTTCTTCTGGTCCCATTTGCCTCTGTTCCCAGGACTACGATCCATCGTCGTTTCTCTCTTCCTGTCGCAGCCGGGCCACCAGACAATTTCGAGTGAAGACTCCGGCTTTTCCAATTCTCGGGATAGGGAACGGGCGGTGAGCTCACTCGCTGATGTCTCCCGCGGGACAGCCTGGATTCCTCAGGGACCTGTGGAGTTGACCCTGCTGGCCTCCTGGAGTTACCGGGGAAGTACTGCGACTCTGCTTTCTGAGACAATTCACAAATCAAACACACGCCAAAAGTGCAGGGACTGACTGTAGTTCTTTCGTCAAACTAGTTAAATTCGTTTTCATAGTATTTT
>CM061920.1:345544445-345686091 GCA_031002005.1 Vandiemenella viatica | reverse complement strand
ATCCTCATTTTCTCACTACTTGACAAATCACTAAATGACAAAAAATCTTCAAATTTCATAAAAAATTCTTGAATTGACTCATTAGCTGTACCACCAAATGTTAAATTACTATTCATAACTGCATTATTAATTTTAGACTTTGATTCAGGATCAACAACTCTACGCGGGTTTAATTCCGCCAATTTTTTGACTCAAAATGTTAATTGCGTCTTGCAAAGGGACTTCTCTATTCTCTAGAAGGACAGACATGGTGATTTCCACTCACCTATTAGCCAAACTTCGGAGTTACAGGTTGGTGTGCTCGAATCCCCGTTCACCTACTACTAACTTCCGACGCTGGAATTCACCGACCGACGCTACTGCCGTCGTCTGGAGGCTGCTACCGCGTTGTTCCTCACCGCCGTTGGGCTGCTGCTTGGCTCCACAGGCTGCTTTTGGCTCCACTGGTTCCTGGGCTCGAACCGACGTTCTCCTTCTTCCGGGCACTGTTCCACAATTTTTTTACGTTCGCGACTACCAACATTCACTTTCTAACACCTTCCGTATCGAATAAATCCCACGATCTGACAGCCACTTTTGTGGGGGGGTCTCTGTTTATGTGCGTGTGGTGCAGGGTTTGAGTCCCGCAGATGACGCCAGAGTACCGTTTTGGATGGCTGAGTGGATATTGATTGGTGACTGGTTGGCTATCGGAGGTGTGATCACTAACCTGACCGATAGCAACGTCTTCTTGATGTTCTTCTTTTCTTCTTGTCAGGACGACGGCCTTCGCTGACACCAGTCGATCGTTGATGACGCAGAATCGACAACTGCGCGGACAATAGCTGCTGAACAACTAATGTATAATAAAAGATGTTACTGTTTTTTATTGAAGGCTGCGTAGAGTTCTTTGGCTTGAGTGTTGTTAGCCTGATACGGTTTAGTAAGGTTTATTACTGACGGAAACAGAGATTACAGTTTAGTTCCAATTTATTCGCCGTTAAATTACACACGGACAGTTGCATAAAATACAGGAACGTAATTTCTGCACCACGCAATATGTTAGCAATACCCCCGCTAGCTTGAATTTAGACTCCTGTTGCCGAAATGGGGTACAAAGCGATTATGTTGGTAGTAAAATCACGACACACTCCTACATCAGATGTGTTACGTACAAACTTCCGAGGCAGACTGCCTGCGTGTAGCTGCCGGCCAGCGCGAGCGCTGATATCAGCACATACCGTCTCAGCTTACGGCGTACGGCTGTGCAGCTTGCCAGACGCGTATATTCACTTCGCTTTAACACAATATTACGGGGATTTATTTGGCTCCCTTACAAGGCAGCCGTCGAAGTATGGTGTTCCTACAACACAATTCGTCCATACACCCGTGAAATAACTTTTTTTACCTTTAGTCGAAATAATAAGAAGGAGAAGAGGGATTAATTGAAAGCCTGAGCGGCACATGTAAGCAGGTGGCTTTCGTCAAAGAAACGCATTGAGGCAGCGGCCAAAACAACAATAAGTCAAAGGATATACAATTTCCTTTTGATAGCTGTTAAATCTGTACGCGATCGTTAAAATTACGATAACATTAGTTTCATATCAACGAATAATCAAATTTTCAGCCGCAAATTAGGAAACTGTCACAATTACTTTATCTGCAAATACAGAAAATTGGAATAATGAAATCGTGAATAAAAAGCTGTAACCGTGTAGTTCAGATAACGTGTGCTACACTTAAAAATTAATTATATAGTTAGAAAATCATACTAAATACGCACCATAACTCAAATTACAGAAATGTGTACTGGAAACAAACGTAAGTTTTGATGAATACGTAAAAGTGTATTTATTTACTTACGAATGACGAAGGTTGACAAAAACAAACGCTTGTTCACACGAGTCAAATGCCAACTGGAAGGGTACAGGCAAACAGTGCAATACATCCGATAGAGACCGAGTGGGGCAGCGAGTCACGCAGACTGACACGCGTTTCCGCCGGATTTTGCTGATTGCGGATCGGCTTAATTTTGTGTGGGATCCGCCAGACTGTCTAATGATGCGGGATTGCGGGATCCCGCTTTGCTGGATTGCAATCCCTAGTTATGACACCTTCACGTTGGTAGTAAAACTTGATTTTTTGTTTTTAGTTTTTTAGCTGTAGGTGGGCAAGTTGAGGTTTAGATTTAATGAGAAAGGGTTTTCATTATATTATAAAAAAGTAATGTTTAAGGTCTTCATTTCTAATATTACTTTTTTTTTTATTATATACTCCGCGACTTCTCTTTTGCTAGGGAGAGTTCTGTCATTGGGGCAAATATTTCTGTATTGGTGAAATAATTCGTTGAATCGCCGCATTGAAAGGATCATACTATATGATCAAGGACATTTTCACTTGCTACACTTTCTCGTCATCGATAACAAAAACAGGTTCTCCAGCGGATATTATTTTATCCGCTCTCCGTTTTTCATAATTATTTTTTTACACATGTATATTCGGAATGCATTTGCATGCTACCGCAAGCTTCCCTCAGTTTCAGCTGTTAGGTTTCTGTTCTAACGTCACAGTAGCCGATTACTTCATAATCATCTTCAGCAGTTTCCAAACACTGGCCGGGTCGGCTAGGAACAAAATCCTCTCCAACATTCCTGTTCATCCGTCATCTCTCTTCTTTTTCTGTCAGCCAATTTCCTCATCTTTCTTCGATACATTTTTAACACCTTTCACCCATCTGTCCTTCGCTCTTTCTCTGGAGCTCTCTATGTCCAGCATCTTTTTTTTGTATCTTCTCTTCTCCCATTCTCTACACATGATCATACCATTGTAACCTGATATCTCCATTAATATAGACAAGACTTGATAGATCTCGTTAGCATAGGTCAATTATAGGTGATATGCATTAAAATTACTACTAAATGTTTCGCATGAGGATGAAAATGAAAGTTTAATGTAAAAAAAGAAAAAAAAAAATAAGAGAGAGAGACACTGTATTAGAATTTTCAATTTAAGAATTCGGAACTATGCGAGGATACTTAAGAACCTATAAGAAACTGACTGGATACGTGAGGTGTTTAGAAGTGAACTACGTCCTGAAGTGGTCTTCTAGAAGACGGACGGTGTCAGTAGAGACAAAGAGAAGATCCACGTCGTCAGTCTGCCGATAAGATAGGTCGGACCGTCAGCATTCTGACAGGATGCCTGCTTCCTGCGCCTACGGTACAGAGCTGTAATCTTCCGCCGTTCCATGAATGATCTTTGCGACAACACCACTCAACGTAATTTACTGTCCGTGTCAAGGAGAAAAATATTAAAATTCTCCTCGACAATGCTCTTAAGTGGTAGAGTTCTCAGTTTTAGAGCCCTTTAACTACGAAATTTGTAATTGTGCAATATTTTAGTTGTTACTAACGTTCACGCGGCCTGAAAGTACTGATGAAAGCTGAAAATAAATTGCTACTCGAAAAAGAAAGCAAAATCACTGCTGCTGAGAATGGAGTACAAATAAAGGAAATATACCGAAGAAAGTCAGATTATAATTAATATAAGAATTGCAATGTACAAATGTAACAACATAACCACAATGTAACACGTATACGCAATTAACAGGGGAAACCGCTGAAGATGCTTCTACAAAAAAAGTGACATGCGTTCGGAAAGTTAATAAACGAACAAACATTAAATTGCATTGGCAGTATTTATTTATCAATGTTATCAGCAATTGAGGAAAATGATCCACAACTTCCAGATATTTGATATACTTAGATGGATTATTATTTCGACAAAAGTCATATGTACCATTCGATGGAGACTTTAATGAATCAGATAATAAATATTCCGTGAAAATACATTTTTGGAGAATTTTCATACCTTTTGTAAGATCCCAATAACCTTTTCTTCTCTTTTTTTTTCAGCTAATGTAGCACTAAATTTCGAATGCTTGAATTTTCCCGCTTTGTGATATTCTCAACTCTATATATATCACAGCGCTGTGTATATATACATCTCTGTCTAAATTATATATCAGTATTTGATACTAAAAGAATGCTATTTTCGTTAGTTTTTTTTGTGTAATCATCAAGGTGAAACCGAGCATGTTGCGTGTGTGGTAACGCTGGGGCCTGGAATTCTGGATGTAACGTTCTCACCCCTCCTGCTAATTAATTTCCGGCTAATTTATTAATGTTTTAAGTATCGGACCTCTTAGCCGAAGATTGACTGCATTCACTCCATCATTTAACCCAGGTAAATGAGGTGGAACAATTACAAAGAAAAATAAAATTTAGTTAGATGCACCACACTGATTTGAGTTATATTCTGATAAATTGTACACTCTGACACACTTTAGGTTTTCTGTTCAAACACAAATATTGAATCCACTAATCAACGTCTTGATAAGATAATTACAACTTCATATACTTAATTTACTTTATAAAACTGTGAGCGAGAGTGATGTATGGCAGAAACAAAGAGAGAGAAACAAAACATAATATGGGCTTACATCATGATCCCTCGTGGAGCGACATCACGAGCTACAACCGCGTAGCACTGGAAAAAACTGGTCAAGACTGGGAACTATCGTTCCATTGTGAGGGCTTATATAACACCCACCTAACGGGATTCAGGTATGCTGATCCTCTACGGGGGGGAGTACTGCCAACATAGGATCCTTACTTTCCCATTTGGCGAGAGGACCATCTCTGCCAAATGAGTGGGAACACAGAGTTCCACCGATGTTACCCCACCGGAGAGGTAGCTTTTGTGTTTGTAGGGTGGCTACAATACTATCCTATCCCCGCCAAACTCTGGGCGGAAGCAAGGTGTCCGAAGTTCTCCCACATGGCTTAGCCGCCATGACAGTATCTATAGCCACTTGAAAATCTTAGAATTATAAAAAAAAACCTTTCCGCTTCACTCTCGCTACCTAATTGAAATTACTTAATCCTAAACTTATTCTACTTAAATACTACTTCTTAAAGTTCCTAATTATGGTTTCAAATGTCTTGTGACATCACATGGAGGACATGGGTTCGAACACGCGTTCAGCCATCAAGATTTTGGTTTTCAGTGGTTTCCAAAAATCACTCCAGGCGAATGCCGGAATAGTACCTTCAAAAGGCCATGGCCGAGTTCCTTCTCGCTCCTAGTCCCCCATCCTCTCCCTGCTCCAATGACGTCGACATCGACTAAGGGGACATCCATGAATTACGTGAGATGAAATAGGGGGGCGGGGTCCGGCGAAATCTCACCAGATCTCACCAGGGAGGAGGGGGGGGATCTATGGAAATCTCACGTGAGATTTTGCGAAAAATTTGGGGACAGCAGAGCCAAAAAAAAAACTTCTACAATTTGCGCCAAAGTCGATTTTAGGAGGGTATTTCGTCAAAAAAGTTAGGGTGTGACCTAAAAAAAAAAGGTCTACAAAAGTTTCCAGGGCGATTTCTAGGGGGGGTTCTCACGGACCAGATCTCACCAGAGGGGAGGGGGGGTACGGCCAGATCTCACGAAATCTCACCAGGGGGGAGAGGGAGGGGGCCAGAAATCCGGAAAAACACCTCACGTAATTTGTGGATGCCCCCTAAACGCAAAGACCGAAGAAAAAAAAAAAAAAAAGAAGAAGAAGAAGAAGCTAAATAGACCAAGCGCAAAAGAAAATTTACGGCGCAAATTGAATTTGAAGGGGGCGACCTTTTTTTGACTGTGGTTGACAATAAAATGATATATTATTTTTTAAAAATTTAGTTCGCCGTGCATTTCTCTCTCTCTCTCTCTCTCTCTCTCTCTCTCTCTCTCTCTCTCTCTCTCCTTAAAACAAACTTCGTGAGTTGTGTCCCATGTTCGTAAAACAAATAAATAAGTTTAAAATCCTAGACTTTTCGCAGACACATGTCTACATTTACCTCTCAAAGCGTGCATCGGGTTTAATATTCATTGTTAGCAATTGGTCAGAACTCTATTAAATACAAAGGAATGAGATGCTACATACTCGATTTCATTTATACCCGGAGGCTGAACATTATTTACGTAAGGTTCTTGGGCCTTGCCTTAGATTTACCGTGGACGAAGTAATTTCAGCTGTTTGATGTTGTTACTTTCATTTTTAACTGCAAGCAAATGTTGACTCAGAAAGGTACACTTTGCAGATGCCCTCGTTGGAACGAGAGTTTGCTAACATACTACGCAAATGTAGCTGTTCTTTGGGCAGCCTTATAGCAACTAGAGGAACGTTCCAAACTTCAGAGAAAATGCGAGCAAACAACTCTTTGGCTGAGTCTTATATTTACCTTTACTTTTTTTTTGCGGAGATTTTTCCCTCCTACTTGCTCTTTATGACTGCTGGAGTGCGTTGGGTATCTTTGAGTGTTCTGTAACTAATACTCCTAGCCTTGCCTGTGGACCATTGACTTGCTGCCAATCGTTAGGGTTACGCAGACGTCTGCTCATATTCGTTTCAGCTTAAAAACGCTCAAACAGCTGTAACAGCAGAGTAAAATAACGTGTTTATTCTAATCTCATTTCTCGGCTATCTCGACAAATGGTGATACTTACTAACACGCGTACTGAACTCCTATTGTAGTCCGAAATTATACTTGCATTTACACAGTGACTTGTCGCTTCCTTTTCATAAATTTATTCTTTTTAGTTTGTCCATACCGTAAACATCTGTCGCGGGAGTTTCTGTCTTCTCAGGAAACTTTCATAACTAAGACAGCGAAAAATTATAAAGTAAATTTTATCTTGAGTTGCTTTCATCTTAGGAAGGGTCTTCGGCCTTGTCGTGGTGGGCGCTGACTCCGCGCGTCTCCCCGTGGGCACCCTTAATGGGTGTCGAAACGTGCCTTGCTCGCCGTCCCCGCTGTAATGGTGGGTAGTTCGGAAGAGTCCACTTCCTGCGCCGGTGGCGGGTGTTGGTGGTGGAAGGTTGAGGGGAGGGGAATCTGCGAGGGAGCGATAAATGTTAATTTCGGTGCTCCCTTTGACCGGACCCATCTAACCTCGAGCATTGTTGTTGTTGTTACCTAAGCCGTGTTTGTACTCAGTTTGCTCCTAAATTATTTTAGCGGTAGTAGACGAAAATGTTTTATGAGATGAATAAATGCGTCTTGGAAATAGTACTATTTTTAGATTAATTTCTGCAAACGCGAAAAATTAAATTTTAAGTATATTCGGAAAAAGTTTTCTTGGGAACCAAGAGATTTGCACATTAACAGTGAATTGTAATGGGTGAGTAAAATATAATTCAGACACTTCCACAAGTCTACTTTGACAGACCTCGCGTAGTTAAATTATGTAGAATGAATTGTGAAGAAGCAATTAATTCCTTACGGAGTTTTCTTTTTCGTTACGCAACGCTCAAATTTTTTAGATTTATTTTTCCTGCTGAACATCGATCGAGAATACATGCTAGGTTTAATATAACCATAGCATTATTTTATCCATACCGTCACATCAACAGTCGTCATAACTAGTGGATGAAAGCTTTTCTTCTGTTTTGGTTGCAATCCCGAGATGTTTCAGTAAGTATACATACACGGATTGGGGACATAATTAATCTTGTTTCTGACTAGAAGATATTTACTTAAAAAAAAAACAATTATAAGTAATCTACTAAATTTTTAAATGTAACTTTTTACTTAACAGCGGCAAACACAGTTTTTCGACTGCCATGGAATTTATTACCGTAATTCGCAATCCCCTCCTTTACTTGAAAAGTAAACTTTGCGCAAGTATTTTAAATAGACGAAACCACGAAAACTGCTAGCAAATATTTTGCGAGTGGATTAAAGAAACAATGTTTTCTTTGGTCGCTTCTGCTAATTTCATCAGCGAAGTAGCTGCGTCACCGCCTGGAACAGAACTTTGCACTCGTCATGCTAGGAGTGGGAAAGGTTCTCACAGGAATTGCTCTCATAAAATATACGTCTCGTGTATAAAACTTGGTTGTTAGTCGTAGACAGTCAGTGACCAGTATTTCGCGTCAGATTTTAACAGCAATTATATACGGATTCTCTGACTGATTTTCGAAGAAAGCAACACGAACTGAACTAGTTGTGTTTAGTTCATGATCCTCTACAGTGCGTTCTTTTCTTGCACTTACTGTGCTTATTAGACTTGGAGCAATTTGATTCTTCCTGTTTCAACTGACAAACTTCCCATAGCATTTTTTCTTAGGGTTTTACGCCTCGTCGACGTCGAGTTCATTAGAGAAGGGAAAGGAGTTACCAATGGTATGGAAAATGGTTTGCCTTTCGTGATCTCTGTGATCACCCTTTCACCATATCTGAATGTTGAAGCTCACCTGCGCCTTCTTCCAGGTGTAGAGCAAGTAGATACACAGGTTACATGTCGGCTGCCTGATTCAGATTGTTTGCAGAGAGGCACGTTAGTTCGATTTCTTCTGGTCCCATTTGCCTCTGTTCCCGGGACTACGATCCATCGTCGTTTCTCTCTTCCTGTCGCAGCCGGGCCACCAGACCATTTCGAGTGAAGACTCCGTCTTTTCCAATTCTCGGGATAGGGAACGGGCGGTGAGCTCACTCGCTGATGACTCCCGCGGGACAGCCTGGGTTCCTCGGGGACCTGTGGAGTTGACCCTGCTGGCCTCCTGGAGTTACCGGAGGAGTACTGCGACTCTGCTTTCTGAGACAATTCACAAATCAAACACACGCCAAAAGTGCAGGGACTGACTGTAGTTCTTTCGTCAAACTAGTTAAATTCGTTTTCATAGTGTTTTCTCGCTATTTTACCAGGTTCGACTTACAAACACAGTAGCGAAAACGCTGGTGTCTGCGAAATTTGTAATATGTAAGTGTAAATTTTGCTAGTGAAATTTTTAATTTACAAGGCGAAAATTGGAGACCTTCCGATATTAGTGTATATGATTACGGAAAAATGATTAAAAGTTATCGGGAAAGTAGAACCGAACGTGAAACAGCCTTGAACTTGAATGAGTGTAGCATTTTCGGGCTTAAACATGCAACGATAACGCTATGATTGCATCCTCTCCAAGGACTCACCGGAGAGTTGGAAGGAACCAAAATCCTTCGGGTGGTTCCTCAGCACGAACAAGCCTCTGCTTGTGCATCTCGCTATCAGCTGACAGTGTCAACTAAGCCTGTTACTTATTGCATTCACCACTTTAGGTACAAATTCATTCGTGAGAAGGCAGTGAAATGATCACAAAGTAATGACAGTTAACATTCTTTATTTCAGTAAGAGCACAGCTAAATACACTCTACACGTGGTCAGTGTCTGTGAACATCTCTCTGTGACAAGCGCCTCTCACCCTCTCTCCCTCGCCACTCGTCCCAAACAACTGCCTAACGGTACCGCCCCTCCTAGGTCAGGCATTCTGTGCATGCCTCTAGACCAGCCGGGAGGCTATGGTCACTCACAAACACCTGTTTATGGCGACCTCCTGCCGGCGGGCACGGGAAACATTTGACCCTCTCTCCTCCTCCAACGCCGGCCCTGTAGCCTGAACTGACGATGATGTTGATGATGACGACGAAGATGTCGATGATGATGTTGACGACGACGATGATGATGTCGACGACGATGTTGTTGACGACGATGTTGTTGTTGTTGATGATGATGATGTTGACGATTATGTTGATGATGATGTCGATGATGACGACGACGACGACGTTGTTGTTGTTGATGTTGATGTTGATGTTGTTGATGGTGGTGGTGGTGGTGACGGTGACGATTCTGATGACAATGGTGACGGTGACGATTCTGATGACGATGACGATGGTGACGGTGACGGTGACGATTCTGATGACGATGACGATGGTGACGGTGATGATGATGGTGACGGTGATGATGATGGTGACGGTGATGATGATGGTGATTCTGATGATGATGACGATGGTGACGGTGATGACGATGGTGATTCTGATGATGATGACGATGGTGATTCTGATGATGATGATGATTAGATTGTGATGGTCACCAAATTTTCGAAAATTTCCATGTTTTGAAGCTGGCATTAGCATCGCCGTGTATCGCTGAGAGAAAAATCTTTAGGGAAAGAGACGAACAAACCAGGAGTTATCGATAAACATATCGCAACTCTAATAACCTCGCTCTACAGGAGCCACGAAGTCGTAATAAACGATAAAGGACATATTTGAAGCTCTTCGATCGCCAAGCCGATGTACGCGAAGTGATAAGTTGGAAATCCTTTAGCACTGTTATTTACAGACCGCCGATATAGTTCAAACATCCGGAAATAGACAACATGTGAAATTTTTGTCATAACCGTCTTCCCAGAACAGTATTGAAGTGACTGGTATTATAATGAGGTTATGTTCTTGCACAGTGAACGGGGAGAAAGCCCCCAGCGAATAATGAGGTGAAAAACGTGCCATCAGCACAAAGCAAACGAGCCACACAATACCACATCAGTGCAGTCTTCCGCAAGCCATCCTTATTGAATATACTCATTAGTGGGGCGATGTCCCGTCGTGTGTCGCGGGGACATTCGGGAATACAATCCTCCCCACCACCAACCCTTCTTTACACACACACACACGCGCCCACGCACACGATTTTTTTTTTTTTTTTTCTTTGCTTACGATTCATCTCAAGTGGGCGACGGTGAAAAACAAAAAGAATAGAACCAATTTCTTTGTAAAATTTTGATATGCAGTAGAGATGTAAGAGCCAACAAATTATACTTGCCGCACGGAATCACGTGCAACCTACAGTATATCAGAATAATGGCCGTGATAACTTCGGAATTCGAAAAGCCACTTATCTCTGAATCGGTAAAAATATTCCATAGTTGCTAGTTTCTAAGCACATAGTTTCTCTCGCTCTTAGTATGTGCGTAAACATTGGCTTCAATATGACACATACTTTCACTGCTTTAAAAACTGTCTGTTTTGGTGAAGGCAGATTCAAATGCCCGTCCGGTCATTCAGATTTCGGTTTTTAATAGTTTCGAATGCCAGTGTGGTTTCTGAAAAGGGCAGGGCAGAATTCCTTTCCGTTCTTTGTCCCCAATCCTCTCCCGCCTCTATTGATTTCGACGCCGATATTGCGACGTCGACGAAGCGTAAAGCCATTAGGAGGAAAAAAAACGTGCATTTGCTGCTGGTCTTCGTTGGTAAAACAAGGGCGCACGCGGAATGAGCTGTACATTTAAAACTTGTCTCTAGGATATTAACGCTACTCTGAATTTATTGATTTTATCATTAAGTTAAAATTTTCTACCTGGTGTTTAAATATTTGCAAAAAAAGTATTTCAATAATTTTGTATTCCTTGTTAGTATTTCTTTTAAGTTTTGCCGAGTTATTTTTATTAAATTGTTTTTTTATTTCTACCGGAACAAAATGAATCTGAACGTCTTTTAGGAAACTGTGAGAGTTTTTTGATAGTACGTATCGTCTTATTTAGTTTGTTGAAACGATACTTGTTAGCTTGGATGCTGCGGCAACTTTGAGTATCTTGATTACGCAAAACCGGCTAAGAACCACAGTGACCATTCGACTCTGAGCTTTTAAATCTTCGACCTATTCCCATGCTCACTATGTATCGGAGAGACCTGAATCGTTAGTCGTTACTTTTCTTCCTTCAATCTATTCAACTAATAATAGGCTATACACCTACGAAGACAATACTATACATTGTAATTCAGGAGGAATGGTAAATTTTGAAGGAGGTGATAGTATTAACAATATTGAGTAAAAAAGCTCATATAAATATGTGTGAGATTTCCATTCGTTTTGGACATATAGTTGCAGGAATGTTATGCGTAGAATAAACCCCAGAAAAAGATCAAGAGCACACAAATAACTTATTGAACTATTTTATTCATACAAAAACACACGCATATTGCACAGTAGTTCAAATAAAATGTTGTATAGTGGATCGACCGCGCCGGTCACGTTCATTGGCCATCAAGGTCGCTGGACCTTACCTTACCCCATTAGAGTTTTGTGCGTGGGGATGGTTAAAGAACGAAGTGTATAAAGAGAAAGTAAACCTACTCCGTTCTTCATCTCGTGCCCCGTGTGGGGGTACTCATCCAAGACCCAACTAAACCGTCTGCAGACAATGCAGAACCGAGGGCTTCGGCGTGCACTTCACGTGCCTGTCCGATTCCCTACAGCCGCCCTGCATGAAGCCGCAGGAATCCCGACTCTCAAACAAAGGATTATTGATATAACCAAGTCCTTTTACAGGACAACTCGACAATCAGCAAATCCATTAATTGCCAATCTAGGGCAATACTATACTACGTTTGATAAGTTCAAAAGACCACTGTCAATACTGACAAACATTTGAAAAAGGGCAGGAGCAAAATAATGACAAACCAAACGAAAAGAAATTAATCCAACAAGATTGAAGGAAATGTCGATAGACAAAGCCTTCCCAATATATGCTACAAAATAACAGCAGAAAATGCTCTCGGGCGCGCCGTTCTTCATCTCATATCGTACAACACACTATCACTGTCATCCACACATCCAATATGTCGAGGTCATTAGAGGCAGGATGGGACTGGGGACATGGAACGGGAAGGAATTCGGCCACGGCCTTTTGAAGGGAGCTTCCCGACATTCACCTGGAATGATTTGGGGAAACCATGGAAAACCCAAATCTGGATGCTCGGACGGGGATTCGAACCAGCGTCCTCCCGAATGCGAGGCCAGAACGTTAACCACTCACCCACCACGCTTGGTCAGCTGTACAATATTGGAACTGATTCATATCTCAAACGCTATATATTTCAGATTATTCGATTTGTAAACCAAAGTAGTAGTTACATTTCTGCAACAAAAGTATTCAGGAGATATATAATAAAAGTCATTTTAGTTTTTAAGACATACAGATCATAAAAAATTGAAAAATGCTGCATTTGATCAAATGATACTACAGGTAAAAAGGCCAGATATTTTACTTACTATAAAGTCGAGATTATGATAGCTATTTAATAACTATATTATTTAGCTAAGCAACTACAAAGAAAATAATTACCTAAACACTAAAAGAAAAGTATGTTTTAGTTTAAATTAACAATTAATTATTAGTTGCTTTTTCTTTGCCAAGTTGAAGCAGATGATGTGGTGTTCATTAGGGTGATTACGTGTTATAAGAAAAATAAAAGAAATCCATTCATGTGTTACAATAAAACAATATGGACACTTGCCACGTTTTTTATTGAGTTTTTTAAATATCTATTTATCAAACTAATATAATCGTTAGAAGTATTAGTTTTATTCGTGATCCAGGCCGCATATATAACGATAAAAGTGGAAGTATTCTCGACTCCTAACCTTAATCAAAACGCGGCCAACGGCTTACGCTAGTTTCAAAGTTGTGTTTCAGGTCGCCTTTCCCAAGTAACATTGCAGTATTATTTGAAATGAACAGCGAAGCAGAATAGTTAGCAGGATAAACTCCTCTAGCTGATCGTTAAGACGTTGCACAATAAAATTATTCACTAATGCACACACTGAAATATGCTAGGTAGAGTACCGAAAGTGGAACAATTTCTGAGGTGCCCGCCAGATAGCATGATGTTTAAATCAGCTACCATCCAACTTTTACGAGGGTATTATACACTTTCGCTCGCAGTTATTGCACGCAGGGGCAATAAGACGCCCACATCTCTCTCTTCACTCAGAGCGAGCTGGCAGATCGCTGTTTTAGTGCTGTTTTTACCGGCTTCTACTGGGTGAAGCATTAAATAAACGTCCAGTGCTGGTTTAGAATAACGATTGCGTGGGACTGGGAGTAAATCTTTCGGTTTACTTGCTCCAAGTTGGGAGTACCAATATTTCGTTGTGAAGTATCGGCGAAGGTTATAGTCCAAAAGAACGGGGGTATTAAATCACTTGGCCCATCGACCGCCCACAAGTACAAAAACATTGTCGTTTCCACACACACACACACACACACACACACACACACACACACACAGAGGGAGATATTGAATGTTCAATCCAAACGAGAAGGGGAACCTTGTGTTTGTTCTGCTCAGCATTAAAATAATTTGTTCTAGATAAAATGTCTGCGTTCGGAAATTAAATTGCGTTTGTAGGTACACTGTGACTTGACTGAATAGTCTCAGCAGCAGAGTATATTTTTCTCATAAACAGAGTTGATCTGCCGTTATTAAGTAAATTATTTCCTGTTACACGAGTGACATTGCATTTTAGTTAATTAAGGGGGACGAGAAAGGAGGGGACTAAAGAATATACACCACCCAGAGGGCATCGTC
Organism: Vandiemenella viatica; assembly: GCA_031002005.1. Classification (NCBI taxonomy): domain Eukaryota; kingdom Metazoa; phylum Arthropoda; class Insecta; order Orthoptera; family Morabidae; genus Vandiemenella; species Vandiemenella viatica. The sequence continues at coordinate 345,671,878 of CM061920.1, read as the reverse complement.
ACTAGCATACATATTTTAATTACAGTGAAACTGATTTGATAAAGATTGGAGAATATTAGTACGAAATCAGGACCGCGTTATTTTCACTAAAGCTCCCCTAGCTAATCACTTACGGAATATAGGTCGAAGTTGTAAAATAACATACCTTATAACAGTAGATTTTCTACTATTCGAACCATCGTATTATTCAAATCTAATAGGTTCAGTAATAAACCTTAATTTGTATTTGACCTATTGCAATGAAAGTTTTCATAGAAACTTGAATATATTGGAGGTTTTTTAAACTACCTCTACAGTTTTTGTGTCACTATTCTTCAAGAAAGTTCTTTGCCAATGGAGTTACATTAAGCATTTGAACATTAAGGTAGAAAAATAACCGTCATATGTTTGATAGTAGGCAACTGAGACTTTTACGTTTCAAGTTGTGGAAATACCTGTTTTACTCTGTGTGTTGTGTTCACGGGAAATGTTATTCAGCAACGAAATAGGCTCACAACGTTGTAAGTATTTTTTTATTTACATTTTGTTACCTTGGCTATTTTGACAGTAGGCCCTACTTACCAAGTGGTATTCTCATGAGGAACGTACTTGTAACCATGTATCTGAGAATAGTGTAAGCTATGTACCGTGTAATATGAATTAAATGGTTTGTATGCTGTGTAGTTTTTCACGCCGAACTAGTGTTTTTTTTTCTTCTTTCTTTCTTACGCCTCGTCGACGTTGAGGTCATTTGTGGTCGGAGGGGACAGGGGGGGGGGGGTAAGGAACGGGAAGGAATTCGGCCATGGTCCTTTCAAAGGAAGCATCCCGGCATTCGCCTGGAGTGATTTGGGGAAACCATGGAAAACCCAAATCTGGATGCCTGGACGGGGATTCGATCCCACATCCTCCCGAATCCGAGGCCAGAACGTTAACCGTTGACCTACCACGCTCGGTCCAAACCAGTGGTCCTTCCCAACACTATCGTAGGCGATTTTCAGATTTAGAGATGTGCCATTTACCAAAACAGGCGGGTGTTGTAAATAGGGGTTCCCTCAGCTGCCTGTAGCATCTGGAACGGCGAAGAGGCGCGGCTGCATGTCTACCGTGGGTGCGGTTGGCGTGTTTCTTGTTGCACGGAATCAGACCTTGTCGCCGCAGGGCGTTCGCTTCACCTCCGTGGTAACAGTTTGTACTGCTGAAGTTGTTTCTACCAATAAACTTCAAACGGAAGAACTGAGAGGTTATCACTTTACTCTAGTACATTTCTTAGACATAATACGTCATACCGACTTTTCTCAAGAATGGAGTAATTTATATTTACATTTTTGGGTTTAGATGTTATTTTCCAGTTGTTTACTATGTTGAATAGTGAAATATGAAGTTCATACGATCGGGCGTATCATGGGCAACGTTAGGGGACGTCCATTAATTACGTAAGGTGTTTTTCCGGAATTCCGGACCCCCCTCTATCTGGTAAGATTTGCTTGGACCCCCTTCCCCCCTGTAAAATGACGTGAGATTTTGGCAGAGACCCCTCCCCCTCCACTACGAATGGACCTCGCAATTTTTTGAGACCTTTATTATTATTTTTTAGGTCTCATGCTCCCAAGGGCAGTTATACCCCCCTAAAGTCGGTTTTTACCCCCCCTAAAATCGACTTTCGCTTCATTTGCAGACCTTTTTTCTACAAGAATTTCAAAACCTCACGTGAGATTCCGTTAACCCTCCCCCTCCCCCTCCCCCTTGGTAAGATTTCGTTAGATTTCGCCGGACCTCCCCCTTCCCCCCTATTTCACCTCACGTAATTAATGGAAGCTCCCTTAGGAATAATCCTAACGGTAGATCCTTCCACCACCAGAACCAAATTCGTCATATGCTGGACACGTGAAATATGTTTATCTAAATATAACGTCCTACCATTATTATTTAAATACCTGAGTCATTATTGTTCAGACAATAAAACATGCCGTTATAAGCACGGTAATAATTTAACTCCACGGAGACGAAAAGATTTATTGCACGCCTTTTGGATTTTGTAGTATGACTGACCTTTTTATTTTTGTCTATTTCGTTGGAAAAGCATCACTATAGCTTAATCTAGTTGTCATTTAACGAAAGTGACATCTGTATTCTGGTCCCGTATTTCCGTCCTACCATCGAGATTTCGGTTTTCTACGGTTGCGGAGATCGTTCCTCTCAAAGGTCATTGCCAAATTTTTCCCGCTTCTTGCTCGCTGTTTTTTTTTTTTCGCTTCTAATGACCTCGACGTTAACGAGGCGTTAAAAAAGAGTTTCATCTGCAACGAATCTCAAAAAGAAGTTAAACTCTTATAATTCGGTAACTTAACCAGATGTAGCGCCTGATTTCGTTTTCAGCAGGACCGAGCGTGGTGGTGTAACGGATAGCGTTCTGGCCTCGCATTCGGGAGGACGGCGGTTCGAATCCCCGTCCGGGCATCCAGATTTGGGTTTTCCATGGTTTCCCCAAATCACTCCAGGCGAATGCCGGGATGCTTCCTTCAAAAAGGCCATGGCCGAATTCCTTCCCATTCCTTGCCCCCATCCTTTCCCGTCTCTAAAGACCACGTTGTTAAAAAGGGACGTTAAACTGTTACACAAAAAAAAAAAAAAAGTTTTCAGCAGCCATCAAGGCTAATTCCAGGACGGTCCTCAATGTTCGCCTCATACACTCCACTTATACACAGAACGTAGTTCCAGGTTTTACAGACAGATTGAGCACTACAAACTGGCGGTTCGTATAAAATGCTTCGCGTCAGGAAGGGCATGCGGCAGTAAAACCATTGCTCCAAATTTGACCATGACAACCATGAGTATAATTCGTCAAAGACAGCCGATCCGAAAATCTTGGCAAAAGGTGGCGAAGAATAATAAGATAGAAGGAACCACAGCAAGCCTCGGTACGCTCAGTTAGAGATGAGCATGAAAGAAATTACGTTGATTAATAATTATAGGACTAGGTACACTATACTAAGTGACAAAAATTACATTGTCTGGTTGGTGCATTGGCCGACGTGCCCCTGAACCTAAAAAAAGGAGCTGCTGGAAGATGGTTTAAATGTAATTGGACCGAGCGTGGTGGTGTAACGGCTAGTGTTCTGGCCTCGCATTCGGGAGGACGGCGGTTCGAATCCCCGTCCGGGCATCCAGTTTGGGTTTTCCATGGTTTCCCAAATCACTTCTTCAAAAAGCCATGGCTGAATTCCTTCCAATTCCTTGCCTCCCATCCTTTCCCGTCTGTAAAGACCTAGCTGTTAGAGAGACATTAAGCAGATAAAAAAATGTAATTGATATCATCTCTTGCGCGATCTCTCTCACTTCCCGACAAGAGTTAGGTCAAAATATTATCCATGTATGTTGAACGAACTAAAGGTGTGATTTAAAAATAAAAAACTTGTATTACGATGCTATTGTTTGTATTAGTCCTCGGCTAAAACCATAAATGGTATTAACATAGCGCCCCATTTCTTTGATACTGTTTTGATCACATTAAATTTCTGCTCCGTCCCCAGTTAAAGTAACGTGATGAAATACACATTAAATTTCAGAACAGATTCTAATCATTCAAAATGTGAAAATTCCGTCAGAATCTGTTCAGCAGTTTTTAAGTTATAACAGACTATAGGTACAAAGTCTTTGATGTTCGTAAAAAAATTAATTTCCTTCTCCTGTGACAGGTGACGTGACGGATATTAAGTCCGTCACTGATGTATCAAACTCAATAAACTGAACCACAATCTGTTCAGTTGTTTTCCATGCTGCCTGAAGAAGCAGATAGTCAGGCACTGCACCGTTGCAGTTTTATAGTACTCGTAGTTTAGATAAGACGGAATAAAAATAATGACAGTTCTATAACTCTTACGATCTCTCTTTATGGCAACATAAAGTGTGAACTCTCCCTTCACTGCCTATGAAATGGCTCAACAATTACCCGCGCTATGGTAGCTAAGTTTCAGTGTGAGGTTGAATCCGTTTGAGTGAACTATCGTAAAGTTTGCCTCATGAAATCTATTCAATGAAATCACATTTCTGAAAATGTGAAGTTTTTGTAACAACTGTGAATATAGTTGTATATGTCAGAAGTCGTATCTCCGGATTTAGTGCTTAAATATTTTGTTGATTATCGGAATAATTTTTAATTAATTTGATTTAATCTTTATTTGCATTTTATTAATTTAATTTTTAATTTACTTAAGTTTTTTCTGTTGAATGTTTGTGTGTTATTTAATTGACCGAATTGAGGTATCCTTGATCTCTGACCATTGATAGTGAAAGTTTCGTATTTTTTTTAAAACCAAGTCTCGTCAGATATTGAGTAAATACTGTGTTAATTATAAAAATAATTTAAGAGGATTAAGAAGTAATGAAGGATCAGCACCAAATACCAACGCTGACAGAGTTAGGGAACGTAATTAATAAATGGAAATTCTTTATATTGTGTTTAAAATTATTTTTCCTTTCAGTTTACTTTAAAAAGTGTTTATTCTGGACTGATACTGCACGTTGATTGTTTAGGATACTAGACGACTTGCTTTTAGCGTTTAAGCTATTTTACATGATATTACATGTCGATCTCTAAAATTTGTAGTCTAGTATCCTTTTAGCAATAATTCGAATTTCTCCAGGGAAGTAACTAACACTACAATTGCCGTTTCAAGTTTGCAGATGTCGGTAATAAATGCCTTCAGAATAATTTAGACATGAAAAACAAACGGTTATAAAATTATAACTATTCGGTTGTTCCAGAAGCTTTCTAGGATTTGAGTCCAAATAAATTCTCCTTTTGATCCTTCCCGCCAAGGCTCTCATTCCTCATTGACCTGAAAGCAGATACTACCTTCGGCATATCTACAAGATGTAGAATTCACCGGATCAGGCGATAAACGGATGATAGTTAGATCTACAGTCAGACATCATGAAAAACGAAAGAATGGGCACCTTAACTAAATTGGGCACTTCCCTCAAATAGCCGATATGTAGTACCTGTCTCATATGGACAACGACAGTTGTCGATGCAACATCAAAATACAATTGATCTCAATTGCGTAGCCAAAATTTTGGAGCCACCGCTGTCAGAATAGAAAAACCGTCCACTTTTCCATTCAGTGAAAGATCAGGAGTATATTCCTGCCGCGTTAACCGCATTGGATACCTGCAGTGCCCCGAATTCATAACGTCCCAGTCTAAGGGACATCACAGCTGCAGATGAGCCGGGGCCATCAAGACCCATCTCTACAGGTCAGCACGGAACCGAATGACAGAAATGCCAGCATGGGCATTGACTTATAAGTAGATAACTTATCCCACAACCCGGATCTTTCAGGAGGAATAGGACGGCAAGTTATGCTCCCCAGGACTTCACTTTTAACTTGGATTTCAAACTGTGGAGCGGTCCCAGCGTATTTCACATCCACAAAACCGAACTCCGTGCATTCGGGAGAACGCGGTTTGAAATCCACGTTGGTCCATCCAAAATCCTGTTTTCCATGGTTTCCCGAAATAACTCCTGCAGGATGTCGGGATGGTTTCTTCAAAAGACCATGGCTGAATTCTTTTTCGTTCCTTGTCCCCAATCCTCTCACGCCTCTAATAACCCTGATGTAGACGAGGCACAAAGGCATAAGAAAACATCTACAAAACTAGCTATACCAGACGTAAGGGGGCGTCCATTAATTACGTGAGGTGTTTTTCCTGAATTCCGGATCCCCCCCCCCCTCTGGGGAGACTTCGTGAGATTTAGTCGGAGCCCCCCCCCCCCCTATACGAATAGACCTCGCAACTTTTTGAGACCTTTTATTTTCATGCTCCCAAGTGTGGTTATACCCCCCTAAAGTCGGGTTTTACCCCTTTAAAATTGACTTTCGCGTCATTTGTAAACTTTTTTGTTTTTAGCTCTACCATTCTACAAGAATTTCAAAACCTCACGTCAGATTTCCTTTGACTCCCTTCCCCCTTGGTGAGGTTTCGTTAGATTTCGCCGGACCCCCCCCCCCCTATTTCACCTCACGTAATTAATGGACGCCCCCTATAGGTAGATCATTTTAAAAATTCCAGCGAAGGTTGGAATCGAACCTTTTGAAAGTAGGCTCACTACCACCTGAGCTATCGGTCTGTTCGTCCTTTTGATCTTTCCGGCAATGAAGTACCCGATGTATGGAGAGATCTTGCCCACTGAACTGGCAGGCCAGAGACATAAACCGGTTGTTGTAAGCAGCAAGGTCGAGGACGTCTGGCTGCGCTCATAAACCCAGTCCACACCCCTGGCGCGACGCGCACTTCAGATGCAGGTCTCAGCTGTAAATCTTACGGTTTAGTTGGCGCGAATCGGTCACGCCCATTTCTGGCCGTAAAGCACCGAGCAAGGGCCCTTCTTACAGGGTCGCCGTGTTAAATCACCCAACAGGTCGACCATCTGGCTCTGCCCACTACACGGGTTCCCGTTGTGTAAACTCGACATGCAAAAGGAGCAGAGTGTGTGAGGACGGGCGTCGTGGAGGAGTGTGATTCATGCTGCCTCGCCCGCGAGGTAGTTCGACTGTAGCTCTGGCGCTGAGAGCTATTTCTGAGTCCTCCATCGAGACGCGCCGCGGCGCGACGTCCAGGAATAGGCGGCGCCACCGGTTGCGGTCGACGCCCGCTTGGCGTGCAAGTCAGGTGTCTACACCAAACCGTAGCCCTCTCTCACTGGTTTGTGTACATTTTTACAGTGCTCTAATTACCGAGCGTGGTGGGTGACGGTAAAGCTCTGGACTCGCATTCGGGGGGACGCGGGCTTGAATCCCGGTACAGACACTTAGATTTGGGCGTTGCGTGATTCCCCAACGCTAATAAACCAGACGTTGACGCGCTCTAAAGCACTAACACGGTTTTCCCAAATCCCTCCACCCGAATGCCGGGATTCTTCCTTTTAAAAGGCCATGGCCGAATTCCCTCCCGTTCCAATCCCCAATTACTTCCCCGCCTCTAATGACCTTGGCGTTGACGAGGCGTAAAGCAATAAGTAAAAAAAAAAAATTCTAAACGTTTCTCGTTTACTTTAACCATGGCGTCTTGCACTTACAATTTTACAAAATCAATTTTAGCGTAAACTGGGGCAATAATGTTCCAAACACTTGGTGGATACTCACCACACTGGCTTAAGCTTGTTTACTTTGTCCAAGACACCAAATTAGTCCTGCCAAGGTCACGCAGTATTGCCTCCCTCCCCTGCCCGCACTGCCCCCTTTCCCCTCAGTTGAGACGGCGGGTTTCAAATGATCCTCCACTGCCAGTCGGTTATGGGGCGTCCATAAATTACGTGAGGCGAAATAAAGGGAGAGTCCGGTGAAATCTCACCAAGGGGGAGCGGGCGGTCAGCGGAAATCTCACGTGAGGTTTTGGAAATAATTGTTTAACCATAACCCGCTTTGGAAGGGTGAGACCTAAAAAAAAAGTCTCAGAACGTTGCGAGGGTGATTTATAGGGCGGGGTCGGACCAGATCTCACGAAATCTCACAAGAGAGGGAGGAGGGGGGGGGGGAACCGAAAATCCGGAAACACACCTCACGTAATTTATGGATGCCCCCTTAGTAGTTTTCGCTGCGGTCGGTATGTTTCGGCTAGTGTCTAGGTTAATTAGTTTGTCTTTACGATGAGTGACGCTGTGGAACAAACTCCTACATGCAGTGCGTTACCGGAAAGAAGTAATATCGTTGTTCATGCAAGCCGTCCAGATATTAGAAGTAGTACGCAGGACTGTTTTAGAGTACTACAACACAGCAAAATACACAATGGCTATGAAAATACGGTCCGATCTCTGCCGTAAAATCAGCTATTCATGCTCAGAGATATCCATTCTTCGTATTCTCAAAATGCTTGGTTTTAAATTTAGGAACTTCATTCTTATGTGTATTTTGTCATATGTTATGATAATATTTCTTAGATGAGCTTCAATTTGAATATTTTGAGAAGGTACAGAAACCACGATTGTCTCGCTCGTCGTAAGAGACGGAAGCCGTCGACCAGTGTTGGCCGCGAGCGCAGCGCGAAACATTTGCGCAGATAAATTATTAAATAAACCAGAAAGATTCGTTTAAAGATGCTGTTGTGTTTTCTAAAATTAATTTCAATATTTTCTCACAAACTTTCTCGCTGGAAGTTATTGCGTGAACAAATATAGGCCTAACGGAAATTAGTCAGCGACAACTTTCTACATTACACAATAGGAACAAACAAGCGATTTGTATAACTTTATTAATTTTTTCATAACATTATTCGCTATATAATGAATATAATATATTCTGTATGAATCTTTTAACTTTCGGGAAGCCGCATAATTTTTTTCAGATATTTTTTTATCATTAGTTTAGTTTTTTCGGTTGGTTGAAGTGAAGAAAGTAATTTCTTTCGTAACTTTCATGGGAACTAGTTTATATTATTTTAAAAATAGTCAAGTGAATATTTTGAATTAAAAAACATATCACCTTGTTCCACAAATTCAGTAATATTTTTTACAATTTTTCCGTACATATTGCTGAAAGTTGATTTTTCTGAGGATTTGCAACATTATATTGTAAAGGGACCATTTGTTGGCTACCGTTAAGAAAACGTGAGTTGCCAAAAAAGGGAGGGGGGAATTATTAAAATCTAAAATAATTCCTGAAAATGAAAATTACATATAATAATGATGCTACAAGGGGATCTAATAGGTTACTAACTAGAACCATGAATTTCAGACACAAAATAAAACCTCATTTATTGAGTCTTATGGCCTTACAAGGTCGGGTAGTAATTAACGTTACGTTAAACACAATTAGATCAGCAAAAACAATCAATACCCGACGTTTACAATTCGCCGGAGTAAGCAAACAAAACTGAATGAAATATCTCAAACAAGTAATAAAAACAGCAAAGTTAACATTGAAATAACATGGCAACACAGGCCGTCAAATTGAAGCTAACATTTTACTGTACAAAGGAAAATCCCAGGGGGCGCCGTATAAAGTGAATGAAAAGCATCAAAATTGAATTAACAAACAGCAAGATGCTTAAGAAAAAAAATTGAATCGAAATATAAATTCAGCTAGCTGAATTTAAGTGGCGGGAGCAGAGTCTTAACCCAGGCGTCGCTTAAGGGCACATAAGTCTGTTAAAATCCACTGAATAGTGACCGTCGTTTCTGGTACATTACCATAGAATCATCGCCGTGATGGTGAGCGACAAACACAATGCCACTGCAGCAATGGAAGCTAAATAAGCGGCTACGACCGCGTTATTAGCATAACTTCCAAATAATGGCAAGCATGCCACTCGACATCTCGCTTTCCCAAAGCAAGAAATGATCAACCACAATGATCATCAGAGAGCGTGCCGGGCTGACACGTCTATTCACCAGCTCGTCTTGGACCCAAGTCACGTCCGTTCATCAGCTCGTCTTGGACAGAAGTCACGTCCGTTCATCAGCTCGTCTTGGACAGAAGTCCTGTCTAAAAATGGCTCCTTCTTCTTCCTCGGCTAGTTGCTCGCCACATGTAAAAGAACTCCACGGAATTAGTATTGTAGACCCCAATAAATGTTCAGGATTGGCTATCTACACATTTCCGTCGTCACGTGTTTAATATCATGCGTCGCATTCGCCGTCTCCTTCGCGCGTTTCCTACGTGGCCTTCGGGGTAGTAGCGGGGTAGGGGGTAGGTCACCGCCCGATTTCGAACGGGACTCAAGCCGGGCTGTCCCGGCGCCATCGAGTCGCCTCGCCTGCTCCATTGTTCCTCTCTCAACCGCCGAAATGGCAGTTTCTAGCCTTCGATATTCAACCGTTCTAAGCCACGCGTTTACAGAAAAATTGATTTACAATAAAATATACCTTTGGCCGCCCTGGTTTTAAACATACATTTAACCTATCCAGACAACCCTCATTATTTACAATTAATTACACGTTGCAAGACTAAAATAATTAATAAATTTGAATATAAAAAAAGAATTATGAATATAATTAATAATAATTTAATTATATTCATTGTGGGTGACGCTGTCACACCACAATATGGAGACGCACTGACCTTCGCAGGTCTATTTTCATGACGGCTACTATAACGTTGCAAACTTGTTAGCCATCGGAGGATCTAGAGTATAGGTTCCCAAACTAGGGGTGCTTCCCCCCCCCCCCCACCAGGGGGCCGAGAGATGTAAGCAACTCTACCTCTACACCGTCGGAAGTATTATGTCTCCTTCGCCGCCTTTAGGGTCGAAAACCCTTATTATAACGTCACATACTCAGTGATTTTCCTGTGAGATGTCATTCTTAGTACTGAAAAGTAGGCATTTACTTTTTAATAATAAAATTGTGGCAAGGTACTGAGGGAGGCGTGGGAGCTTTTTTTTTTTGATGGAATGGGGCGTGGTAAGAAAAACTTTTAGAACCTTTACGGTAGAATATTTACACAAATATAGTGAAATGTTCATTGGACAATCAGTTAAAGACCTAAGACAACTCTCCCTAGAGTTGTAATCAGGGAATACAAATCAGACGCTAAAATACTTAGGTATTATACATGAAAGCTGAAAAATTGAGAACTATTTTAAATGTGTTTTCATTGCTATTTTTATTAATTTCATAATAACCTAAAAAAAGATTTCAACATTTATTTATAGTAAAAACACTTTCCGTTTGTAGCTAACGCTTCTAACTTAAGACAGTAAATCATTTTTATTTGTTTAATTTGCGTAGCACCTCATGCAAGACACACACACAACAATACCACAGCGGTTTTGTCTTTTCATTAGTGTTATTCGGCCATTTTGCATGTATATAACTTTCGCTAGTCTATATGTTTTTTTGCTGTCAAACGCGTTTCGAATTTTTCTCGAGACTTCATCATCGAGCATAATGCACTGTATATTTTTTATGATTTTTACTATGTTTGTGATGGTTATTTTTCAACGTGATTAACAAATAGTTGCTTTTATGTGAGTATCCTACTAGTTCTTTTACGTTTTTTTTTGTTACATTATAGTATGGCGATTTATGAATTTAATATTTGCGCTTCTTTCACCAAACGTTGCCAAACAATTTTTCCAAATTGGTTTTTGTACCCCATACGTCATAATTCTCAGGAACACTAATTTAGTCCACAATCGTATGGAGGTTGCGTTCTCCCAAACGAAGTGAATGCAATTCTTGTGACGAGTTAGCAACTCTTACGTCAAACTTGTTATGCGGTACTGATTTTCGAATCTACATAAATTTCTTCAAAAATGTATAAAAACCTTCAAAACTCCATAGCTGAGTCCTCTCCTTGCCCCCATTATTTGCTTCCTCTAATGACCTTGACGTCGACGAGACGTAAAGCCATATGGAAAAAATATGTGTGTGGAATACCACTAAAACGCGGAGTTTACGAAATTTATAAACGAGTGTTGGACGCAATTTTTCTACGAAACAGATGACAGACAAGAACAATCCGCGACGGGGAGATGTAAGGAATTTTTCCTTAATTTTTACTTGTTTCCGTATTATACGAACTTCATTTTCAAGAAATTCCGCCAGTAATACTTCGAAAATCCTTAACTTTGGCTCGCTTTAAATGTGAACGTGCTGTGGTGTTCGTTCATTAATTTTATTTATGTCTGTCAACCCTCAGACTCTCTTTGACGGATCCCGCACTGTTAACTAAAAGGTAAACTTGATACAAAAATAACACTTTGTTTTTAGGATGGTATAAACGAGAAATCTTGCATAAACACTTTAACAAGCACTTCTTTGTCTGCCACTCCGCCTAATGCACTTTTGACAAACACCCAGACACTGGTGTGGATATATTACCATAACAACACTACTTGTGCCTCCCTTTTTACTTCATCTGTTGTTGTCTGCTGGCATGAAACATTAGTACGGTGTCTTATGTCGTGTTAAGGAATGCATCTAATATTTCCGCTTTTTGTTGCCGTTTATTAATACCAGACTCTGACATTGTATATGAGGCGCACTGGGTGTAGGGCATTCACAGATCTATCATCAGTACAGTAGCAACTTTGAACGGATTTCTCCAATGTCTTTTGTCGTGATGACATCCATCTTCACTGAGTATGAATAAAGCCTTCTGGGCATACTAACAGAGTTTGTTCGGGTTTAAAACACAACGTTTCGGTGACCTCTGGCCTCACATTAGAGAGGATGGATGCTGTTTCGAATCCCCGTCCGGGCATCCAGATTTCGGTGTTCCATGTTTTACCCAAATCACTTCAGGCGAATGCCGGGATGCTTCCTTCAAAAGGCCATGGACGAATTTCTTCCCTTGTCCTCAGTCCCATCCCTCCTCTAATAACCTCGACATCGACGAGGCGTAAAGCCATGTCATCCTTAGCACCAGGAATTCCTATAGATGATATCTGTATATACGTAGTGAGGCTAATTTAAATACGCTTTGTCCTAATTTGAAAGTAAGTACAATATTTCTTACAAGTGTTTTTACTTTATGTAGCAAGCGAGAGCGGACTGTGTCACAAACAGGGGACTTATTTACCAATCTAATATTTGGTGGTGGGTAGAAGTGAGTGAATTCTGTTGCTTAGGAAGGAAAATAACAACTGATGGCCGAAGCAGGAATGATGTTAAAAGCAGAATAGCACTAGCAAAAAGAGCCTTCATGAAAAGAGAAACCTTTTAGTTTCAAATATTGATCTATTAGAAAGAACTTCTTAAAACTGTATGTGTGGAGCACAGAACTTTACGGTAGCGAAACATGGACTTTAGGAATCCCGGAAAGAAAGAAACTTGAAGCATTTGAAATGTGGTGCTACAGAAGAATGCTGAAAATTAAGGGTGGACAGACAAAGTAAGAAATGAACGAGTTTTGGAAATGATGTGTGAGAAAAGAAGTTTATGGAAGAAGCTTACAGGAAGAAGAGACAGGCTGGTAGGTCATATGTTGAGACATGCTGGATTGGTTAATCTGTTAGTGGAGGGAACAGTCGAAGGTAAGAACTGTAGGAAGGTAGACAGAGATTAGAATATATGAAGCAGATAACTGAGGACCTGGGTTGTAAGAGGTATGTAGAAATGAAGAGGTTAGCACAGGATAGGAAGGGATGGAGGATTGCATCAAACCAGTCTAAAGACTGACGACAGCAAAAAAAAAAAAAAAAAAAAAAAAAAAAAAAAAAAAAAAAAATTTGGAGAGGTGGGGTGACATTGTTATAAGGGTAATAATGGATAACCATTTAACTGTCGAAAGGCATTATCGTGACCTATCAAATACAAAATTTTGACCTTTGAAAAAGCGTCAAGGTTTTCAAGTTTTAGCCACAAAAAAAAAATTACCTGCGTTCGCTATATGTATGCCGATTCTAAAAATTAAGACATTAATTAATATTTTATATTGTAAAAATTACATTAATGTTCAAACTAGCGGCCGTCCACTGTAATACATGCTCTGCACCTACTAATACCCTTAATTCGGCGTGCATGACCAGCCCTATTAATTTGTTAGGCTGCTGGCTGGATGTGCGTTCGCATCTCTTTAATTGTTGTTATGGGGCATCCATTAATTACGTGTTCTAAATGGGGGGAGGGGGGAGTGACCGACAAAATCCCACCAAGCAGGAGAGAGGGATCGACAGAAATCTCGCGTCAATTTTTATTTTAGATTTTCTCCCTTCAAAGAACATTAGAGCTAAAGAAGGTCTTCAAAAGTACGGGGTCAATCTCATGTTAAGCCGCCCACGGCGCGTGGTAGGGAACGCCTTTCATCTTTGCCGCATAGCTAGCAGGAACGGCGCGTCGACCCACCGCCAGGCGGTAGAAGATGAAAGGCGCGTCCTGCCTACCACGCGCCGTGGGAACGCGCCTTTAGAGGGGAGGGGTTCCACCAGATCTCACCAAGGGGAAGGGGTCCAAATTTAAGAAAAAAACACTACGTAATTAATAAAGGCCCCCTATTGGGCTTCGTAAATAATACCTTTGAAACTTTCTCATTTAAAAACATGTCAGGTGTTCTTGACGGTGTGACATTCTCACAAACCTCCCATCATTTTTATTATTGTCATTTATAGTATTGTTGTTATTATTACATTATTTTGCTTTGATTAACTACAAGTGTTTATGGAGAATTATATCGATATCTGTAAATTGATTTGTATCTTAAAAGGATTCCACAAGCTATATATAGTTTGTCGAACCATTGGGTGGAGTAAGTTTAATATCATTAGCTAGCATTATAAGGATCTTTGGGCATGCCATCAATAGCTGAGCGCCGAAAGTGTAAGTACTGTATACTATCGTATGGGGCAGGTTTGTACTTGATTGTATGAAAGCTGTAATAAGATGTGAAATGTATTGGCTGCCGGTTAAGATGTAGCTCGAGTGTGTATAGGGCACAATCACTAGGGTATTACAGTATCCCACTCCACAGGTTAATCTTGAATCCTCTTCCTGTATGACTATTTTCGATCTGCCAGATGTGCAAATTTGAATGCCACTATAACTTGAAGACTATAACACTTTTGCTAGGGTCAAAATTTTGTATTTGGTATTTCACTATAAACTGTTTCGACACTTAAAGGATGATCCATTGTTTACTGGGCACCCTACGTCCGAGATAGATCGCTTATTACGTCATCCTTCTCTGATTGTCTGCTGGTGGTACTTTTATTCACAGAGCAACTAACATCTATTTCTGCATTTTGTTAGTATCTTTAAATCCATTACGATGGTTACATCGAACTACAAACAGAAGGTAATAAATATAACTCGTGACCTGAGCTGGATTTGTATTAACGCATGCCAATGAATGCCCTGACCACACGAATATTTCAATTTTTTTTTTTTTTTTTTTTGATTAGACGGATTGGGCGCAGAAATCAATGCAATCAGCGTGAGCGTAGATGTGGCTTTCAGTGAAATGAGTAAATACCCAACGTAATTATTTAAATGCAAGCACATTTCATTTTTGCTGTCTGTGTTTGTTCGTTGATTTAATTATTAACAAAAATGCACAGCATATACAGAAACGGTTGCCGCATGTCTGGTGGTAGTTGTACCCGCGTTTGTTGTTGTGTGTGTCTAAAAATATATACCCGAGTTCTGGGCTTGTAGTTTTAACTAGCCACTGTCAAACAGCCGCGTGTGATGTATGGCAGTGCCGTTGGTTCCATTTTCCTCCGCAACCGAGAAGCGGCGCCACTAGTTTACATCACTGCCACGTGCGATCCATTCCATCGGGCTCATGCTAAACACGATTCCATTTGCTTGTCACTCGCTTTACATGTCTGCGATAAGTATTTAGTGTGCTTCTGAATCCACCTGTCGTCATTTCGATTTCTGCAGCCTGTTCTCTCAGTTAAGTAGGCATCACAAACCTTTATAGTTCGGTTTGGCGCAGATCTGACGGAAGAATACAAGTCTGGTGCTTCAGAAGTGTTTCAGAGCACAAGAATCGCGATTCTGCCACAGATCACCCCCCTATCCTGCTTTATAGAGATGGCAAACCTTCGACCTCCACGTTTGTGATGTGACGTGGGTGTCCACCACATTGTCGCCTTCTCGTGGTTTCACCGTCCTTCAAACACTTTCCATAGAAGGTCACTACAGTAGCACGCAAACAGCCGACCAGACTCTCCGTTTGCGAGATGCTCGTTCCCAGCGCCGCACCCACAAACCACTGCCCTTAATTTAAGGGAACTTCGTGACCTGTGCGTAGAAAGTTGGTGTCAGATACCTCTGGAAGCCTACCAAGGACTTGTAGAACCCACGCTACGCCGAATCGCTGCTATATAGCGTTCGAGAAGTGGACCAATATGCTAGTAAGTTGGTGATCATAATTTTTGGCTGATTCAGTGTAGGTTCTCATTGGCATTTGAATCAGAATAAGAGCGTGTCGTTTGGGACAGGTGTTTGACACTGTGCAGTCCGCCGCGACACTGAAATCGCGGCCGCTGATCAGCTCTGCGATTCACTCCGCCGTCCATTTCGCTTTGGAATTAGATTGCCCGTTGCTGTTAGCGTTATTGGATATTGCGAAATTGGTAGTAAATGAACGTGATTAGATCGTCCGGCGGGGAAAAATTCCTGCAAATTGGGAGAACGGCGTCGCGCGGATTACTTTATTGGGGGAGGGATTATAATTGGCCACCAGCGACGAGGTGCCACTTCTATCTCTGTAGCGTGGCCGCTATGGACGACCGCTCTACTGTTTCTGTTGACATTTTCCTGCGCTTCTATACGTAGAGTAGTGAAAAGGAAATGAAAAATGGGTTTTGGTGAAAAAGTTAAGGTACATGAGATAATCTAATCAAAATTTAAGGACCAGTGGCGTAGTTAGGTTAACAAGGGTCCCAGGTATTAAAAATTATTCTGGGCCCTCAGGTCATATGGATTTTTTTTTATTAAAAAAAATACTCTACTAAGTCTTGTGAGGTTTACTGCCAGGGGCTCCCTGAGCTTTGGTAAGAGGGGGGGGGGGGGGACTGAGCTACGCCACTGATAACGACGTGAAAACACATTTCCTACACTTTGAAGTGTTCGATGTTAGCGCCGTTGCCAATGTGGAAACATTTTTTTTTTTAAAAATTAAGGCTTAACTCGTCGTCGATGTCGTAATCATTAGAGGCGGGAGAGGACTGCGAAATGGAATTTGGCCATGGTACTTATAAGGAACCTTCCCGGAATTCGCCTGGAGTAATTTCGGAAAAAAACTGGGAAGACCGAAGTCTGGATGGTGGGACGGCAATTTAAAACCACATCCTCTCTATTGCGAGGTCCCGAGCGTTACCATTCGCCGACCAGGCTCCGTTGCAAGTACTATTCTGACCCTACTGATTTCGGTGTAGTTGCCGACATCTATTGTACTTTCATTTGAGACGGTTGTTTCGGATCGGTGTTGTAAAGAGGGTGTACGTAACTGTACTCTCACAGCAGTTCTTATTTATGTTAGTGGTTTGTGGGTGAATAATTAAGATCCCCGACTTGCGATCGAACATACTTGTTTCGAATCCAGGTTCGGCCGGAATTTTTTGTTCTTTTAATCTGCCTAATTAGTTAATTAACGGCGTGTTATGTGAGTGGCCCTAGCAGTCACACTCACACTTATAAGGATTTCTTAATATATGGTTAAGAAATCATAACACAGTTCCATTAACATTTTAATATCACACATTATATTCTCAATAAAAGAAAGAAATTCTTGCGGAGCCTGTACACGAGATTTCCCGCACAGACCCGCGATCACACCAACCAACGCTCATACAAAGAATACCTTACTGTAAGAATTACCAACTAAGATATTATTTGTACCCCGTTCACTATACTTGCTACACTCTGTGGAACCCTATTTACATTACAATCATTGTAAATGTAATCAAAACATTACTAAACAGATACAGTTAATATCAAATTAATAGCAGTCTGGTGGCTCAGTGGTTAAGCGTCTGACTGGAGATCCAAAGGTCCCCGGTTCGAATCCATGCCTTGGCGGGGATTTTCAAAGGCGCCTAACCCGACCTTCACCTCTGACACAGTTTGCTGTGTAATGTGAAGAACACCAGAACGCTTCCGTGTTTCGGATTCTACGTTAAACTGTAGGTCCCCTGTACCCGGTAGCATTGTAGGGTTTGGTTAAGGCGGCTACGATAGGGGCGGAATGCGCAGCCAATAAAAACCCTATCTCCAGGTCATTACGACCACACGGAATTATTATTATTATTATCAAATTAATTATTTATTTAGCAGAAAAAAATAAAAGAATAACTATTGTACAAAAAAAGGGTTAGACATAAATGTCACCCCTTGTCTGGTGAATCTTCGCTTTCTTAAGTGGAAGCACGGTAAGACACTCAGTAGCGCTGTAATTCTAGCACGTTTAGGCGGAGTCTTCCGAACAATAATGTCACATTATTTACTTTCGTTAATGTTAATTTTAATGTTCAAACAACCTTTATGGCCCATGTGCATTGCAGTCATAGCCTAAATCATGTAATTTGATATTCCCTACTTGACCACATTAGCTTTTCCTACCCCTGGACGTCCAAAATAGGTATTATTTTATCTTGATCAATTGCTAATGGCGTCATTTTTTTGCGATACATACAAATTTTTATGTTTAGATGCGTTTAGGGCATATTTAATATCTTTTAAGTTATTTATTTATATGTATATTTAAAATTCTTTTACTTAAAAAAAATTCTTGATTTTCAGAAACTTTGGGACTCATCGTCTCTTCATAAACCTGATGAAAATGCGATACATTTACACATTACCCCCTTATGTAAGAATAAATTACAATAAAAATATTAACTTTCGTATTGATATTTCAAGATGGGGTGAAGATGCATCAAGTTTTTCTCCAAACAGGTGTTGCTAGAATGTTTTGAGGACCGTTTCTATGTTTGCAAATGTCTTAAAACAAGAGTTGTTACTGTTAAACGCAGTTTTAAACTTGTTACTGTGGACTTGATTTTAGCGTAGTCGATATAACCAGCGCTGTGTCGGCGTAGTCGTTTGATGTGACGCCCGCTATCCTCTCAATACCGAGCGCTTGCTCTCCATTTATTTCGTTTGACAAGCTGTCTGCCGCACACAGCTGCGCTGGTCGTTTTAACAACTGATCGTTCTCTGATATTCTTTCAGCCGCCGAAAACTGCAAAAAAAAATTGGAAGCTCCGGTTATGATACCAGAATACCCGTAATTGTGACGATGAATAAAATCTGACGTTTCCTGTTTCATTCTCGCTTCTCTGAGTGCATTCGGGTCTCAGTTTCAAGAGCAACAACGGATTCGGACAGTTTTTTTTAGTAGAATTGATTGCTCACCACTCCTTAATTCTAAGAGTTCATTATTCTCGTTTGCTATCACTCACAATTCTACTGTACTGGTGATTGGTTTACTTAAGTCATATGCTGATTGAAAGTAATTAAATCTCTTATAGCCTTACAAATCGAGACTAAGACTTGAACCCGGGACCGGAACAGCGAACTTTTGAAAGCAAGCCCCTGGACCACTGAGCTACCAGAACGCATAATGCCATGAACAAAATAATTAAAAAAAATGCTTACAAAAATTCCAATCTGCGGTGGATTGGGTTCTAAACAATTAGGAGAAAATTATCACGCTTTACCGCTAGTTTTTTTTTTGTATTTTTTTTTTCTTTTTTTTTTGTAGAATTTTCATCTTTGTATGCTCAGTCAGTTACTGAATAAATTTCAGTTGAGCATAGTGATCCAAATGAATGTACTGCAGTATATGGAAAGAAAAATTGTTACAGTATTTTCAGAATTTCTAGAGACAATAATTCTCGAATTTATTTAATTTTTTACCCGTCATAGAACTATTGTATCGCTTCTAGAACCCACTTTAGAAATATCGTGAACGAGGGATGAAAACACTGAAAATTTTAATACTTCTGAACTCTGAAGTATGGTCGGAGCACACTTTTCTAAATTTTGTTTTTAGTTATTTTCAACAAAAATGATTAGATCTATAGTATGGTTGGTTTTAAACAATGCTTGGCTTAAATAGAAACGAGTGGTCTTGAAGGATAGGGCCATACTCTAACGACCAAGATCGTAAATCTGTCACGCCCCCTAACACTCCAGAGTTATTCTGTATGCCGCGTGTGCTTTCCCCCTCCAAGTCTACTGTTTACAAGATGGGATGTGCATCGTAACTGAGGCTGTTTTTATCGGAAGTTTACTTATGCACGGCGCTTTTCGAACTTCTTTGAGAGTTCATTCGTGATTTATTAATTTTTTTCTTCCAGCAGCCTTGCTTCCAGCCACCAGCGACGTGCAGTACGTCGGGACCTTAGCTCCAGACATCTCTCTATACGCAACGTCTAGAGTGCAGGAACAACCAAGTGTTTTACGGTGTACGAATAATCTGCACGAGTGGTTTCGCGGCTGTCCACCGAAAGACTGTGTTAGGAACCAGATAACGTTTATAAATTATCTCTGGAGGTCGTGCAGGTTAGGGAGCATCCACAAATTACGTGAAGTGTTTTTTCCGGATTTCTGGACCCCCTCCCCCCTCCCCCCTTGTGAGTTTCGTGAGATCTGGCCGGACCCCCCCTCCCCCCTCTGGTGAGATCTGGTCCGTGAGAACCCCCCTAGAAATCGCCGTGGAAACTTTTTTAGGTCTCGCCCTAACTTTTTTGACGAAATACCCTCCTAAAATCGACTTTGCCGCAAATTGTAGACCTTTTTTTTCCCTCTACTGTCCCCAAATTTTTCGCAAAATCTCACGTGAGATTTCCGTATACCCGCCCCCCCCCCTACCCCTTGGTGAGATCTGGTGAGATTTCACCGGACCCCCCCCTCCCCTATTTCACCTCACGTAATTTATGGATGCCCCCTTACTAACCCTCAAGAGAACTCTGGTTCACCCGTACTGTACGACACTCGGGTGGTTCTGCGCCAGTTGTATCTAAATGCTAACGATCCGTGTCCAACATTCGAAGGTTCAGATACTCCCAAGTATTTTGGAAACGTGTTGGTAGTCTAAATGAAAAGTGGTTGACAATTAACGACAGTTGACGCCCAAGGGATGCCGATTCATATGCGGGCGTCCATAAATTAGGTGAGGTGAATAGGGGGGAAGGGAGGGGGTTGCTGGCGAAATCTCACCAAGGGAGCGGGGGGTTCAACGGAAATCTCACGTGAGATTTTCGACATTTCTTTGGACTGTAGAGCTAAAAAAAAGGTCTACAAATGACGCGAAAGTCGATTATTAGGGAGGGTTTTCATCAAAAAGTGGGGGTGTAACCGGGTTTGGAAGCGTGAGACCTAAAAAAAAGGTCTAAAAGTTGCGAGGGCGATTTCTCTGGGGGGGGGGTGTCTCTTACGGACCAAATCTCACCAGAGAGGGGGGGGGGGGTTCGGACCAGATTTCACGCTCATCAGAAGGAAAAGGGGGGGGGAATCCGGAAAAACGCCTCACGTAATCTAAATTTTAGAGGTAATTGATCGGTAACCATCATAGTTTATATATAGCGGGGATGCAGGTCCGTTTTTCTTTTCCTTTTTTTTTTCCCCTTCATCCGACTTTACTCATCGATGTCGAGGAGACTAAAGGTGGGAGTGGTTTGAGAACAAGGAACGGGAAGGAATTCGGCCATGGCGTGTTGAAGGAACCATCCCGGCATTCGCCTGGAATGATTTCTGGAAACCATTGAAAACCGAAATTTAGTTGGCCGGGCGGTGATTTGAACCCCCATCCTTCAGAATGTATGGCCCAATCGTTACCACACTGGTCCGATCCCCTGCTCGGTTTTCGTGGCAGGTGAGTGTAGGGATGGTTCAACGCATTTGTTGCCCTCAGTCCTCATGACATCGTTAAGGACGAGCAACGAAGCCCTAATCTAATTCAGTTTTTTCAGAATCAAACTATACATAGGCCATTATCGGATTTACTTCGTATACCTCGTTTTATCAGCATCCTACACCCGAAAGGACAAGGAACTCTGCTGCTGTCGCTGTATTGTTTATCCACCTGCGCTTATCGTAAACTCATTAGAGCACTAATTACGTGAGGCTCTTCTCGAATTGGTCGCTTTTATTATCCCATTTCTGAAAACTCAGTGCAGTCTGACATGTCTTCCTACCCTAATTTAATTTCATGTCGTCTCGTTCAAACGCATGCTTTCCATTATGTGCTTCGAATACTCTTACTCTGTCTTTCTTCACCGGGATTTCCCTTCTGTTCTTCCTCTTATTAATAAATTGACCAACAATTGTATCTTATTTTTTTGTAAGTTTTATTTTTATACTAGCTGGGATAGCCGGCTTCGCTCAGGGAGTTGATATGAGATTGTGTAGTAGTTGGAATAAAAGGATAAAACATTAAAATACAAGAGGTAAATTGAAATGTATTGAAACATATTCTAATTATTTACAATACGTGTTTATAAACAACATTTTTCATTTTGTTATCTGGGCTATATGTACAAAAATTTCGAATTTCCTACTCGTGAGCAAGCTACGTATAGTTGACCGTGAAAGAAGCAGAAGTCTTGGAGGTCGATGTCGCAATGTTTTGAAGTTTGTCTACGAGTTTTATTAATTGTAAAACTGTAGGCTAATTTGATTGGAAGTTGCAGTCTTTTAAATTCAATAGAGATCAGTGGTATTCTGTGGATTTATGGTCTTTGTTGGGTGTTGGTAGTATTGATCCCATTTTGTGATAGATTTGTCCTTGGATGGAAAAATCATAATCGATTTCATCTCTGTTAGTATTGATCGAAGTAACACCGAAAGAAGTCATTTGGAAGCAGGCTTTGTACGCTTTTATGATTTGCAGAAAGTGTTTCGGTTCTGGAGTTTCCCCGGTCATGTTGCTTCCAGCTGTGGCAATTGAATTTTTCCATTCATGCAACAGAATCCTGGTGTTTCTCCACTGAATTTTTTCGCGTTGCAAAATTAGCAGATGTTATTCATTTTTCCGATTACAACGTGTTTGTATTTGTTATATTCTTATGTTGGGTCGTAGTGGAATGCTTCATTTGATAGGTTGTACTGTTTACTTGTCCTCGTCCGCGCTTCTCGTAGGATGATATTTTCATGGGTGGCTTGGGTTCACAGTCTTTTAGTATAAGATTGTGTCCAATTCTTGATTCTTTAATTCGTTCATTTCGTTGTTCTTCGGTTTCTCTGCTTCTCACGGTGCTCATTCTCGTTCTTTGGGAACAAAAACGTGCCTCGCACTCTTCTACTGTTTCGTTTTTTCGCCGTTTTGCTTCAGAAATGGCATGGTCTCCTCCTCTTTTAAGTTTGGACATTGTATAAAATATAAATCAAATCCAATTTTTTATTGACAAATGCATTAAGTATACTTTACACACTTTATTTACGATTTATATTCAGTCATTGTATCACTTTAAATATTCACAGTTCAGCCCTTATATCTTGAACCGGTACCCTTCAAGTAAAATCGGGAACCTTCTTCACTGTTTGTTTTTATTCACACACTGCACTACTTTGGAATTTTCACTTCTTTTTCGGTTTTTTCGTTCGTCACTGATAAGAAATTGACGTTCGAACCTTCAACGGATCTTGCTTTATATACCACCGCCAATGGCTAGTCCATCCCATACAAAAAAAAAAAAAAAGGCTCTGAATAGTCTACGATGTTCCAGAACATTCAAGAGTGTTCTGTAATGTTCCACAATGATCTAGACTGGGATACCCGGTTTCGCTCAGGGAGTTGATATGAGGTTGTGTGGTAGTTGGAATAAAAGGATAAACTTTAAAATATGTATGTTCTGGAACATACCGGAATATTATGGAATGTTTTGGGACGCTCTCGAATGTTCTAGAAATTTCTAAAGCATCAAACTTCCAGCCCTTATATCTTCAACAGCAGCCCTTCAGGTAAAAACGGGAACCTTCTTCATGGATAAGGGATAGAGGGCTACCACACCATATCACTCACTTGATCGTACGGGGACTCGGTTTTGACTTTTAGCGGCACGCACATTTTACACGTACTTTTATAATATATATTGAATATTGATTACTCCTTTTTCGCCCTCTTTTTCGGAAACTTTGCCGTTCCGTATTATGGGATTCCATCAACAGTGACTTATCTCAGTTCTTTTTTCCATTCAACCATTTTATGCTCACCAGTCCACTGATTCTCGTGTCCTTTGTGCTCGCATCTTGCATCCTCGAAGCAGACAAGCCATAAACTGCTATCAGCCGGAGAGCAGTTGTTGGCCTTAGGAGACAACACAATAGGAGAATGCACCGTGCCTGTCATATCAGTGCCTCGTAAGAGCTCTGTTTAGACAGCAGCAATCGCTGTTTGCCGGAGATAGTGCAAGCTGAGTGCTGTGACCCCTTTTGTCGTAATGATTAACGTGCCTGCTTGCTGTAACGCACGTTCGACTCCTACGTACAGCATGGATGATCCTAACTTGAAAACACGTACACAAAGAGGTAAACAAATTAAGTAGTGCTCATTGGTATCAACGATAATACTCTATCATTCAAATAATATTGTAGTTTAAAATGAAAACATAAAGTAAGAAACAGACAACCTCCAGAAATAGATGGTAAACTAACTCACGCTTTTGGACATGAGAAACTAGGGTTTGTTTTATTATGAATCTACAACGATTAAGTTATTAGAATCTCCTGACCACTGTGGGCAAAATTCGAGAGCAAATCGACGATGGTGTTTGTGAAGGAACCATATCTGCATGTGCTTGAATTGATTTCTGAAAACAATGGGAAACACAAATCCGGATACCCGTATCGTTACTAATGCCAGGCCCAGATATTAACCACTTACCCATTAGCCTCGATGTTGAAAAAAAGATGATTTGATGTGGACAGCTGGACGATAAAGCAACTAAGTTGAAAAGTAGTTCGGAAGGGAATGAATCTGGGAGCGATTTTAAATTTAACTATTTTTGCGAGCGGATGTTGACTTGTTCTGATCCTGTGCTTCACAATGAAACTGAGCGTAGTGGTTAACGTTCTGGTCACACATTCGGGAGGACGTGGGTTCGAATCCCCGTCCGGGCATCCAGATTTGGGTTTTCCATTTTTTTGCCAATCACTCCACGCGAATGCCGGGATGGTTCCTTCAAAAGGTCATGGCCGAGTTCCTCCCCATTCATTGACCCCAATCCTGCAATGATCTCGACGTCGAGAAGGCGTAATACCACAAGCAAATGATAAAATGGAAGATAATGAGAGCTCCGAGATACCTTGCAGTAATTACCTCAACGTGTGAGGTTACTGGAGTCATCCAGTTAGAAAACCAGTGACTGCACCTTCGCTTCTTCCTGTTCAACAGTCTTGCTGTTTTGTTGGCAATTGCGACTATTTAATACGCGATTTTAATGGACTGTTACTCCAATTGTTTGGGGTTGTAGTGACTAACGTACTTTTGTCTTCGCAGGGCTGGCACCGGAGTTCAGCAGACACACAGTGGTCCGCCCACGGCTGGTCCACGCCAGAGAGAAGAGGTCCATCAGCTCAAGCAGACACCCGGTGAGTACCCTCACAAAATGTAATAGAGGTGGCGGTAAACTCCCTCCATTTATTTAATATCGTATATACAGGGTGTTACAAAAAGGTACGGCCAAACTTTCAGGAAACATTCCTCACACACCAACAAAGAAAATATGTTATGTGGACATGTGTCCGGAAACGCTTACTTTCCATGTTAGAGATCATTTTATTTTACGTTAGTATGTACCTGTACTGTACTTCCTCGATTCACCGCCAGTTGGCCCAATTGCAGGAAGGTAGAGACTCTTCGTGCTCGTATTGTGGACGGCTGTGATACAATACGCCATTCTCCAGGTCTGCATCAGCGCATCAGGTATTCCATGCGACGGAGGGTGGATGCATGTATCCTCGCTAACGGAGGACATTTTGAACATTTCCTGTAACAAAGTGTTTGAAGTCACGCTGGTACGTTCTGTTGCTGTGTGTTTCCATTCCATGTTTAATGTGATTTGAAGAGAAGTAATAAAATGAGCTCTAACATGGAAAGTAAGCGTTTCCGGACACATGTCCACATAACATATTTTCTTTGTTTGTGTGTGAGGAATGTTTCGTGAAAGTTTGGCCGTACCTTTTTGTAACACCCTGTATATATATTTGTGCATTTTTTTTCGCGTAAGTGGAGCAAAATACTGTGACGGTGCTAACGATTGACAGTTTGGCCCTCAAACAAAATTACAAAGTGCTTAACTCTATTGAAATTGAAAGAGAACATCGTCTTAATATTGAACTGAAATTACCGTTGAAATCGAAAGAGAGCATCATCTTGATATTGAGACTAACATGCTTCTTTTAGACGTGGTGGCCAACTCAGTCTGATGGTTGAACTTTTGTCTCAACGTCGTACGTGTAATCACAATTGTCGCCTCGTGTTACTACCCATTGCGTGTAACCATCCACCATATGAGTGATCGTTAATAGCTTAATAACGTTCTTTTCCTTACCCAAATCGTGTACTATTCTTTCTGTCCTCTTGAGTTACCAAACTCCCCGAAGAAAATTTTTTCGTAGGCTAAAATTGGTTCGGAAGAAAAAATTCTTTCATCTAGTGTTTAAAAGCTGTCAGGTTTATTATGTAGATATTATTATTATTTCTTGTGATAGGGATTGAATACAGAAAGTGCATATTATTTTATCCCTTTTGTATGCTGTTACTTGTAAATGGTTATGCAAGTTACATTTCTATTAAGATTGAAGATTTACTACTGTAAAATACAGTATAAGTGAACATATTTGTGTTAATTCCGCAAATAATCCTCAGATTGCGTTTATGTGACATAACTACGTTCAGCGATTGTGAGGGGCCGTTCATTAATCACGTAAGGTGTTTTTTCTTAAATTGGGACTCCTCTCCCCCTTGGTGAGAACTTGTTGGGACATCCCCCCTCCCCCGGTGAGAATTGGTTGCAACCCCCCCCCCCCCCTCCTTCCTAACGTGAGATTTACCTCAAGATTTTGTTTTAAGCACTACTGCTTTTTGTAGGAATTTTTGTAGATAGACCTTCCCTCCATTTATATGAGATTTTGCCGGACCCCTTTTCCTCCCTCCCCAACTAAAGGACGCCCCCTAAAGAGTTTACCTACAAGATGATGCTATAACCGAGTAGGGAATGATAATATGCAGATTATACTAACTTGTTTTCTAATCAGCAAATCTGGTTATTATTCTTGCTGAGAAGGTTACAGAATTAAATTTTTCAGAAGTTGCTTAATGAGTTGGATCCAGTTGTATGCCCCCAGGATCGTTCAGCAACTGCTTTAACAAATTGCTTTCCCTCATCATGTCTTCAGCTGTGTGTTTAGTGACAAATTTATATTTTACGTATTCACTACTGTGTTTTACTAGGCTTATTACACAAACCATAATGATACTTCCAAACGAAATTGTATTTTTATTTTTCATTTAAGCATTTTTTCGTTTGAATCATACTGTTGAGGTTATATATTTTTTCATATTATACAGGCCGTGTGATAGAGTATCTTTTCTTTATTTTTCTTCTGAATTATAATATATTTTGCCTGCGGTAACAACACGCAGCCTCTGGGGAGTAACTATTGGTTTAGTGGCCAATGTTTGGCCTTGAAAAGCTGTTAATAATGCCGTTCGTTATGAATCCACCGACTGCCAGCATGGGGATGTTGCATGACGACCTCTGCATTTCTCTCTTTCTCTCTTTTTTTGCCCTCGCACGTCCATTATTCATTCCCCGACACAGCCAGCGTCTGCCCCGAGAAGTAATGGGAATATATTAATCTAGTGCTGTCGGATTTGCAATTAAAATGAAACCCTCTTACTTCGACGCCGTGTTCCTCGCAGAAGAGTTGGACAGAATCCCTTAATGCTGCCAATCCGGTATTATCTGCCCGGCATTCGTTAGTTGTCTGTCTGAAGAGTCCTCCAGTTCGTTCATAAAGAACTTCCGACACTTATCTTTCGTGCCGAGCGGAATCCACTTGAAGTTTGTTTGCCTTTGTTTATTTCATTTGCAAATTTCACTCTTACTCCGTGCCAAAGTTCAGCCCACTGAAATCTTGAGAGAAAAGCCAAGTTCCATAACTTTATTGGGAGTGCAGTGAAGTGACTATGAGCAAATTGGTTACCTGTATTATCGATTGCTCAGTCCGGATGTATTCATCTGCACTGGAAATGTGCCTGCATTTGTGTCTATTTACTCCTCCTTGTGTTAGTCTCCCTCCTCTCCACCTCCTAGTTTGGATACGGCAGTACTCGCTGACTTAAATTTGATGGGATTTTCCCCCCTTGATCCGCTGAAATAGATGTTTTACCAATAAATAACCTATTACAAAGCTGATAGAAAGGTGACTTGGTTTAGATCCGAAACTTGGAAAATTACTTCAACACAAAGAATAAATATTTAAATACAATAAAATAAATTTAATATCGTACTTCTTTCTATTAGCATGCTACGGCTGAGTGAAATTAGTTATATGGCGGAAGTTATTATAGTCAGTTTGTCGTAACTTTTTTTTTTCCACTCCTAACCATCCATTAATGACATATTATCCTTCTTCACCGTCCTCCGCCTATAATACAAGACCCGCTTAAGCGAACAGCAAGTATATCGCATCAGCTCTGAGCGGGGATGAAATCTATTTCATCGAAGTCATCCCACGAAACATGACCGACATTTAGTTCTTCGAATACTGTTGCCATTGTACAGAAATAATTTCAGGCTGGCGGAAGACATAGCGATCGCCAAAACTCTGTTTCACTCGCTCATCCTGCTGGAATTACAGGAAATCTTCATCCAGACGAACCGTGCTATTTTCTACATAAGGTATCTTAGTGCATGTAAACTAAATGCTGTAGTAGCACGGAAATGTGTTACGGAATTTGGTGTTTGTTGCTAAATAAGTGAAGAATCGAAATCCTGCTGCCACTTTTTCCTAGTAAATGTTGACATTTGTTAGGCAGAGATTCTATTACTACCTCAGAAATTTTAACGTCTTAAACAGAAAAATTGTTACTTCATGATTAGAGGATTTTCGCCCGTCGGTATGACCGAGCGAGTTAAATGGTCGCTATCTTGGAATCGGGTAGTTAGGGCGACCTCAGGAGGAAACTCAACCCTTCTAATTATCAAGGTGAATCTTGGGCAGTTCCCTTCTCCGGCTCAATCACTACAGGTCGTACAAACACAATTACATATAAATATATTTCCGCAATGTTTAAACGGTATACAGGCAGTTTGCAATACTGACTAACCGGCGTAATAATCCTGTAGTGGAGAAGACGAAAGAGCAGGATCAAAAAACTGTGGGATCCTTGTGCTCTGAGAACGCTCCGCCTTGAATCACCTTGGCAGACGACATGGTGTTGTCGAACGCGCGAGTGGGCAGGGAGTATGAGGAGGAAAGAAGTGGAGTCGATGAACAGAAGTGTTTACTGGTTACCTCTTGCGGCGCCATTAATATTCGAGTGCTTTCTCCTGCCCAGTAACGCTGCTAATTTGCGACTCGTTCTCCTGCCTCTTGTTCTGTCGTATATTTTAACATTTCCTATCAAATTAGATGATTTGATCTATCTGTATTGGAGTTGTATGAAACTTTGATTCCACTTCTATCAATTCTGATGACTTCTCCCTGAGCAATCCCCATCTGGAGATCCGATTGGAGCACTATTTTGTCGCGGAATATGGTATCAATCAGTATGTAATTTCAGATGGTTTCATTGCTTCGAGGAATCCTTTGCGTCTTTGAAGCAGTGGCTTCCTTTAACCTTCTGTTACCCCATGTCCACCGGCAGTTTTTTTTTATTCATCTGGGTTTCCAACCCCTAGGGCTAGAGGGTGCCATAGAACACTCCCCACTTCTTTTTCCTCCTTTCAGTTGGCCGATGGCAAGCAGTGGGTGACACATACCACCAGTCTTTCAGTCGCCGATACATCGTCCTTGTGAAAAAGTTCAATAGTCTGAAGGAAAAGCTGATTTTTGTTTTGAAGAGGCTAATACAGTCTCTTCCCAGAGTTGGCCCATCCCTCCGGGCGTCGTTGATAACAGTCCTGGCTGCTTTCGGGCGAGATATTGATGCTGAGGAGTTTTCTATTTTCCTTCCCAGGAATGTTTAATGTTAGGCCTATTTAAAGTTTACTCGACTGTGATGCTTGTGTATATGAAATGAAGCGTCTTGTTCGTGTTGTGCATGACTATGAAAGAATAAAGACGGTGATGCCCGGTGGCGTCATATACAAGCCTACTCCTTCGAAGGACACCCTAGCGGCCGCCACTTATATCCTCTTCCAGTGTACGAAAAACCATCAGCATCGTCGCATAGCCCCCTGCACTGCAGAGAGATTTTTGATATAACACAGGAGTTTGATGCAAAGTGTGGCGATTAGGAATCGTGCACTACCATTTCAGCTACCCTACTCAGCAAGCATTGGATGGTAAAAATTTATTCACCACTGTAACTTAAATCGCCCAAACTCATCTCATACATGAGCCATCGGTACAGTGCCTTAGAGAACACTATGAAAATTGGCTTGTAGCACATCTCGCGGGAAAATACGCTACATATTTCTCTCCTTTTCACCGCAGACTGTGCCAAGATACTATGTTGGTATCCCCTGCAGTTTTGTGATCATCTGCCAAGGATTGCACTGAAGTGATTAAGCGTTCTTAGTTTCAAAGATAGAAGACGCAGTTTGTTCTCAGCTTCGTTGGCTAATGTGAGAACATTTACTTTCGTCTTCTCCAAGCATAATTTGTTTCGCAATGACTCAAATGATATGAATGCGAAGGACTAGGATACATTTCATGTAAATCGCCGTCTGGCCCCTACAGTTCCGGAATCGCGAAATAACTTTATAGATGTTGGCAAATCCGTGCTTTTTTGTTTAGATCAGATCTGGCGAAAATTCTCTGTGCTGACGTATTTTCTTTATGGAGACGAGAATTGCTGACGTGAGACAACTAATGATCTTTCCATTTGAGGACAGTTAATATCAATTATCGGTTCGCGAAATGTGTAATGATCACTTCTGACATAAAAGATTCTGAAAGGTAGTTAGAAAAATAAAACTGATTTTCATAGTATTCTCAGAGATTTTAAAAACTTCGAATCTGGTTTAATAATATGATGATGCTGCGTCATCTAGTGGCAGAACAAGGAAAAACATCTGTTTTGAAATCTCGATGGTTTTAACTGTAATCTAGCTTCACTTACAAACTAGGGGAAGGGTTTTACTGCACAGCTGAATGTTGTGGGTCATTTCCTTAATTGCAAGGCAATCAATTTGTATGATTAATTAATATCATGCCAGTCCAATTGAATTTGTTTATTTTTATTTGTCACCGAAGGCCTTTCATTTCATTCAGAGAATGAATGCATTGGTGTAACATTAATTATTCATACAAATTGATTTTAACTGGGTTTTAACAGCTTGGAATCCCAGGTTCTGAGCCGAGTCTTATATCAAAATTGGATTAAACTGTTGATACGAAAATTCATACAATGATGAGCCAAAACATTGTGACCACTGCTTAATAGCATGTTGGTCCAAGTTTGGAATGCAGTACAGCAGCTCTTCGACGTTGCATGGATTCGACAATTCCTTCGTAGGTTTCTGGCATCCAATAGCGTCACAGATGTGTTCTACAGAGTTGAGAAAAGGCGAACTAGGTCTCGCATTCGTGAGGGCGCTGGTTCGAATCCCCGTTCGGGCGTCCAGATTTGGATTTTCCATGGTTTCCCCAAATCAATCCAGGTGAATGCTTCCTTCAAAAAGGCCATGGCCGAATTCCTTCCCGTTCCTTGTCCCCAGTCCCATCCCGCCTCTAATGACCTTAGCCGTCGACCATACGTAAAGCCAAAAAAAAAAAAATGAACTTGGTGGCTAAGACATCAACGTGAGTTGCCTATTTTGATCCCTAAACCACTGTAGCCATACTCTGACGTTGTGACACACACAGTTATGCTGATGGAAAATACCATTGCCGTAGTGTAAGACATGAAACAATAACGGAAGCAGGTGGTAACAATAATTTTCACGTAGTCCTTAGCTGTCATGGTGCCTACGATCACTACCACAGGTTGCATGAAAACTCCAGTGAATGTCCCCCATACCATTACACTGCTCTCACCGGCTCAAGTCCGTGGTTCGGTGCATATTTCGATCAGTTGCTCCCCTGGAAAAGCGCGTTCCCACGGCGCGTATTAGGGGTGACTCTCATCTTTGCCGGATGTGCTAGCAGGTACGGCGCACCTCGATCCACCGCCAGGCGCTAAAAGATGAAAGGCGCTCGTAATGCCTACCACGCGTCGAGGGAATGGACCTGAAGATGGCTCCTCCGCACACGACCATCGATCTAGTGCGACAAGAACGTGATTCATCCGTCCAGGCGATACGTTCATATTAATCCACGATTTTAAAACTAAAATGTTTATATAAAAAACTGATTGTTGCTTTTCACTTATCTTTTACTCCACTTCACCAATAGAACTGATTGTGCGCATTAGTCCAGCTATGTTGAGCATTTTATTTTTCAGTGGTGCGCAACCGATCTATTTTGTTTGCTTACGCGGTGCTTGATCTAAATAACCAGTTTTTCTCATTGGCATATCCTGAGTATAAGCAATTTAATAGATCATCCATAAAACTCACAGACCTGTTTCCGAGAAAATAGCTGCAAAGTGACTCATAATTTGATGAAATTTTAACTAAGTTTTCAGTGAATTGTTCGTTTACCCTGTATCTGCACAGCTAAGTTCTGCATTGTGTCATCGTTTCAAATTCGTAATTTTTTTTGAGTATTCAGATCTAAACGATTGCTACAAAGCCTCAACTGTCTGCTTCAAAAATTGCATTTTGGCTACAGGAGGTAGCAGCCACACCAATTACTGCCTTGATTTGCAAGTAGGGTATTACGGAGGTTTTGTCAGTGGACATGTCCTCCTATTTGTGAATGATGATGCATAACTTCTCTCTAGGTGTGTCTTGTGAGTTTGTAGTTTTTACAATAAGAGTGATAGTGATCTGCCGTCCAGACCTATACCTGTTGGATAGCTTCCCAGCGCATTGACCTACGGAGTTTTGTGACCGCTGGGCTAGTCTGTAGAATTTAGCGGTCAACTCACGGAATCTTTCCTTTAAGGGCGGTAGTCATCTAAATGCGCACCGAAAGCCTGGGTCGAATCCCAAAGAAAGCATACGACAGCGTCATTGTAGATGAAGAGTGAAGTTTGGAAAGGATGGAAGAGATATGTTCAGATGAAGATATTAGATCAAGAAAGGAAGAATGGAGAGTTTCTTCAATCCAATATAGTGGCACTTTATCGTCTAGAAGGTGTTGCTGCTTTTCTTCATCATTAATATTCTCTTGGCGATGTTGTGTATTACATTCTTTCTCAATTGCTGGGTATTGACTTTGAGGTAGTTCAGAATTCGCAAATATTGTTTTCTTTATGATGTTCAAGCCATGCGTGGTAACTACATTCTTCCAGTGAGAAAATGTAGTCATGGCTGAACCGTACGCGACGATTTAACTTGATGCGAATGCTATTTGATGCTGTTTCCTCGAAGCGTAATCTAAATTCCAACTTAACGTTTCGTGGTTACAAATCTTAGAAAGTGTAGCATAAGTTGTAATAATGGGGATTTAAATAAAGTTGTAACAATAATAAAATTTGTAATTTTTTTCCCGGTGTCCACGTCATCATCAGTGGAAATGACGTGCTGTTAATTGGAGGTTCTTACTTCAGGCCGTAGAATGCGTTTTTTTCCATTTATTTTTCCCGGCAGCCGCAGGCAGCAGTAAATACTGCGTTCTGTCAGTCGGATACCGCCTGCCGTAGTCGCTCGGAAATTCGTCAATAAAAACAACCAGAGAAAAGTTTGCCTCGGGCTAACAAAGACGCTGCCATCGAACAAAAGCTAACCTCACCGTGCTGTTTCTCAATTTTACGGGGCGAGGACAGTTTAGGCTAGTGGGTGAATGATTTAGGTGAAGGCGGAATTGGATGTGGGGGAAGTTGTTTTGTCGTAGGCGGCAGCGAAACGGGTTCGCCCACGGATCAGGTGGCGCCTTAGTCGTCAATCCGACGGTACGGTACACAAAAGTGAAAGTAACTAACGAACAAAGGGCATCCGAGGGTCGCCATCTGTTTTTGAAACAGTAACAGTACATTTGTGTTTTGGGATGGCAAAAGTACAGTACGATTTTTACAAAAAAGGATTCGTTTTAACAAGTACCTTTTTAAATTACTTTTCAACACATTCAACAAATACTTAATTCTTCCTAAACACTTCCACAGCTTCCTTACGGTCTGTATTTAAATTAAAATAAAGGATGAGCTCATACTTTATCAACAGTTTTCTTTGCTCTCTCTACAATTTGCATTAATGATAAAAAAAAACTCTGTCAATGAATGCAGAAGTGGTAGGTACAAATGAAAGAAAACGGAAATTCTTCACTTTTATTGAATATTTACCGCCATTTTTGAGAACTTAGAAAATCAATAAAACTTTTCTGCGTGTTTTCCATGCAACTCATTCAGCACGTATTTTTTCTTTTTGTAAATTGTCCATAGCGATTTGCAGTTTATGCAGATTTAAAGCTTCAAAAACACACAAATTTTTCATATTGCATGACTGATAGTCTAGTTATGAACACAACACATTGCACAAATAAAATCAGTGGGCCAGTGGTACAGTCCACAAAACAAACATCTAAATAAAATGTGGTCAGCCGATTGTGGCAGAATACTATCGAAGACAGGAGATGATGACATGTTATGCGTCCACTGCACACCACGACATATTCGGTCAAACGCGGTCGAGTTACGGACAGATCACCGGGTTTCGTTCGGATACTACATTTGTACCTAATAAGTAAATCACCGAGGCAATAATTTTTGTTGGCTAAAAAAGACCATTTTAACGTACTCTATTACTTTCGTAGATTATAGAGTACACACCGTTAAATAGAGTACAATACTTTATAACAGAGTGGAGGTGGCAACCCTAATTTTACCGTGCGTGTAGGCCTAATACCGGGCTCTCCGTTTTTCATGGTTTCAAGGCGGAATAGTGGAATAATTTTCCGGAAAAAAAGGGGAGAAAACCATGGGTGGAATAGTTGCTCATAATTTATTTTATAAAATAACACGATCGTATCTGTCCATGTTTAATACTTCTATTAACGGGTCAAACTTCCTTATATGAAATCCTAACTTCTTCTTATGGACTGCCCTCTGTTCTCTGTTTTAGCTCGGGTAAAAGTACACATCCTCTAGGTGGTATTACGGGATTCTCTGAGACCTTTACAAATTTTAGAGTTTGAATAATGTCATCAGCAGCTCTCTCCAGTTGCTACATCTCTCCAATATACCCTGGTATACATTTTTTAGAATTTATTATCAGCATGTTACATTATATTAATGGCGAACAGCGTAACTACGCCAGTAGAGGGCCCGATTAGAACTCGGACGGCCGGTGTTCGATCCCTGATGAGTCAATGATTTTTCATCGAAGCTGAACGTTCGAAACGGCTGCCCAGGTTCACTTAGCCTGGTGTCCAGTGAGTAGCGAGAAGGAACGCCCGGAGCATGGCTCTGACCACCTTGCCTCCTCCTATGGTTGAATTGGGAATACGGAATTCTACCTCTGCGAATCTCACATGAAGCGGCTGATCTAGAATCCCGTGAGTTTACGTTGTTTTATCTAGTTTCTTATGAATTTATTCTGTACAAAGTGACATTTAATAAGAGTAATACCGAGTCTGTTGGGTGATCGATAGCATTCTGGAGAACGCTGGTTTAAACCCCCGTCTGACCTCCAAATTTCGGTTTTCAATGTTTTCCCGAAATCACTCTAGGTGACACCGAAGAGAGGAGGGGGGGGGGGGAGGACTTGTGGGCAAGGAACGGTAAGGGGACATCCATTAATTACGTGAGGTGAAATAGGGGGGGGTCCGGCGAAATCTAACCAGATCTCACCAGGGGGGAGGGGGGGGTCTACGGAAATCTCACGTGAGATTTTGCGGAAGATTTGGGGACAGTAGAGCCAAAAAAAAAGTCGATTTTAGGAGGGTATTTCGTCAAAAAAGTTGGGGTGTGACCTAAAACAAAAAGGTCTACAAAAGTTTCCAGGTCGATTTCTAGGGGAGGTCCAACCAGATCTCACGAAATCTCACCAGGGGGGAGGGGGGTCCAGAAATCCGGAAAAACACCTCACGTAATTTGTGGATGCCCCCTAAGGAATTCTGCCATGACCTTTTGAAGGAACCGTTCCGACTTTCTGATTCGAACCCGAACCCCGAATGCAAACTCCGAGCATTATGATTAATATTATCAGCTAAACCGCTGCTTTAAAATCTATACTGCGCTATTTTTCATTCGCTGGTATTCGATTACTCTGTCCACAAAAAAATCTCCTTTTTAACGTTGTACCTTGAAGAATTCATATCCGACGGTGAAATAAATCTCATACGTGGTTGTCTACTATTGTGGTGAAAGTTAACAAGAAATCGTCCTAGGTTTAAGTTTGGAGCAGTCTCTTTCATGTTGTGGTGGTATAGGAATTACCCGGCTAACTTAGATCTGCTTCACTCTTACCGGCAACTCCAGTTGAATAACGATACACAAGTTTGTATGGGAGAGCTTGTCCCATCGATCTGCCCATCCCCTCAAGTGTCGGAGTGGATCTGCAGGCAGCAAAATATAGCGCCTCTGCTTTATTCGATACAGCCTCTTCTGTGTAGTATCGCCGTCTTACATATCGTAAACTGCATATGGTGTTATAAAACTGCTGTGCTGCACTCATATTTTTTGAACTATCTGTACTTATATAAATATCTAACGGAGCAGTAAAAAAAAAAAAAAAAAAAAAAAAATGGTATCTAGTACTTGGAGGTCCCTTAAAACAATTTTGTAATTTTTTTCCATTTATCCTTTTGTTTCTGCATCTTGCAAAACCTACTTAACAGTTTTTGTTTGTGTTTTTATATTTGGAAAGGGTCATTACGCTACACTTCCCGGGGAAGGTGCAGAAAATTAAAATATGACCGAATCATTGACGAAGAAATAGATACTTCCTATTTAAATTTCATTAATATCCTTAATTGTCCGAAAATAACAGAAATGTGAAGCTCCTGTTTATATAAAACTAAACATATTATAGTTAATTTTTGACTTAAAATTAGTCTGAGTGGTTCGGCTTTGGAACGTACAGATTAGATATTAGCTTTTTGTGATTTGCACAGTATGCATATAGATGCAGCAGACCTGGACCACACAGACGAAGTCACTGACAAAATCTGGTGTTTGAATTAAAGACTATCGTTATTAGGAATCATTTCTACGTAAGATTACGTCAGTGCAAGGATATCAATGTACTTGTTTTTCATTCGAAAATGATGATTAATAATATTTGGAAGTTGTGGAGCGTTTTCTTCAATTACAGATAATAATTGTAAATGTATGAGAAATTATTACTTCCAATGCAGTTGTATTTTATTCGGTTTTTTGTTTGTTTTTCCTTCCGCGTTTCTCTTCTTTCACAGCAGCATTTCAGTGATTTATAATTTTCCAGTTACACTGGTTTATTTCTGCATTTTACTCTCGGCATCAGTAATTTCAGCTTAGTTATTGTATTGCAGGACATGTTTTGCTATGTTGCTTTATTTATCACGTAAATTTTCACTATGGTTCACTGCATTGTATTGTTTTCACAGCCGATATATTTTTATTTATCTTTAATTATACAAACTAAAGATAAACAAAGTATGTCGCCTGTTAAAACTATATAGTGCAGTGAAAATTTACTTTGGAAAGTAGTTCTAGCGGTGTTATGCTGGTCCAGGGTTTATCAACCTAATTACTGTTGGAGATTAATAATTTTTGCAATTGAACGCTGTGTTATGATGTCACCACCTCGCGTGGCAAAAAGTAAGTTGAAGCGGTATCGTGAAATGCTTTAAACAAAAATAAATCTTGGAGAGTTATATACGAAAGTAACAGTTGTCTTTGAGCATGGTGCTGAATCATAATCGTCATTAAAACTCTTTATTCACTGATAACCATTGCACTTAAGTTGAAGTGGTATGTTTAACATCACTTTCCTTCAATTTTTCTCCTCGAGAGGTTTAGTGAACATCAGATGGTTTAGTTTTGAATAAGAATTGTCACCTACTTCGGAATTCGAATACCAATCATTGAGTGCTAAACCAGACCTCCAGAGGTTTATGTATTCCGTTATTATTTCTTCTGTTTATTGTCGGACGTATTTGTGGATAACCCGTCAGCTGTAATGGTACTGGTATTTAATGTCACCATGATCCCTACCTGAAAGGCAACCTATCCTTGTAATACAATGGCTAGAGTAGCTAGACCTCTCCGATCAGATTCACCGGAGCACTTCAGCGGCTGCGAGGAATCGAGTGTGACATCATACGGGAAATGCCAGCGGAAGCAGTGTTTGTTGGTCGTAGTCAGGCCGCGGGTGGGTTTATTGGTTGTGCCTGACACACTTCCCTAGCGCTGAATCAGTCTACGCTCCTGCTGCAGTTCCTAGTTCAGAAACTGTCTTTCGACCATATGCAACCGAAAATGATTTCAATTGGACTGTTTAGGTGTGACTCCACAAATTGTGATGCCAGCGTGACTGTGGTGAAAATTTTAGTTTCCACCTTATTGGAAGAGAATGGTAGTGAGTGGTGATAACGTGGATGCTGATATTCGGGAGTACCCGGTTTCGAGTCTCGACCCAGCTATCCTGATTTAAGTTTTCTATAGTTGGTTCTTTGTTAAAAGTTTTGGCCGATTTCCTTTCAGTCCTCTGCAGGCTCTATTAACCTCATCGTCAATGATCTGTAAACCACCAAAAATAAAAGGTGTACTATCATGTTCATTGTAGTTGTTCTTCCCCGGTAGGTCTCAAACTGGAAGAGTATGTGACAGACGATATACAACTAGGAAACATCAAAGACGATGGTTCTATATATTACTTCTGTTGTCAAAATCGCTTTCGTTTAACTAATAAAAAGTCTCCAGCGATGAATAAAGTATCAGTCGATAGCATTGTTTACCGACTTCTGATATAGCATACTCAGTTTACGTTTAATTACATCGTTTGTTTAAAATTTGAGGTAAAAGAGTCCGCGGTCGGCCAGGACACAGTTAACCTCACCGCTGCGCCTGCGTGGCCGAGACGCAACCCGTCACGTAAAACGGTTGTCTGGGTGGTGGCAGCGTCAGGCGTTAGCATTAGCCGAGATTATTTGATTCCTGTATAAACAATATTTTTATATCAGTTACCAAAAGTGACAAACCCAAAATAAGAAATGATTGCATTCTGAAATCAAATATTGTATACAAAGAGGTGTTGTAAATTCACATTAATAAACTCTCTTTGCTATTTTGTTTACACAATTGGCTAGAAAAGCAAGAATATTTTTTTTTTGTGGAGTGGGGAGGTAAGATGAATGAACAAAGTGTGTCACGGGTTTACTGTTTGTTTATAAAAAACATTAAAATGTTAATTACTAGTTTTATCGCCAAGGGGTAGCTGACTGGTTCATTGTCCAGTATTATTTC
Organism: Vandiemenella viatica; assembly: GCA_031002005.1. Classification (NCBI taxonomy): domain Eukaryota; kingdom Metazoa; phylum Arthropoda; class Insecta; order Orthoptera; family Morabidae; genus Vandiemenella; species Vandiemenella viatica. Next base: position 345,632,843 of record CM061920.1, on the reverse strand, counting down.
ATCTGCTTCCATTGTGAAGGTTGGTGCTATTTTTCGTTAATGAATATTGTTACGACGGTCGACCTTCTCCTGTAGTCGTTCCAAGTGTTTGGCTGATGCGATCGCTTGTGATTCCCACGCAAAGAGCTACACCAAGTGGTTAAACGCCGTGTGGGCTGCCATTTTCAAAACCATAAAGCACGGCTTCCGCGATGCAAGCAACTGTTAACCGAATTGTTGGACCAAGCGTGGTGAGTGGGCAGGCAATACAAGGACCTGGTATTCAGGAGAGCGTTGGTTCGATCCCTGAGATTTCGATCTTCCATTCTTCATGAAGACCATGGACGATTTCCTTGCCGTTACGTACTCTCAGCACGACATGCCATAAATCCCGAATAATAATCACTAACTAATATAGCCAGGATCATACCAGCGCGTTTCTTGATATTATGGTGCGCCATTTTACTGTAACAACATTTATCTTGAAATGGTATTTCCCATTTTCACAGTAAATAAACGCAGAGTACGGTAAATAGTTAAAGGAAACTGTTCAAGCTGCCGATGGGAGCTGATGCATTGGTTTCCTGGATCTTCGGTAGACGTTACAGGATAAGACAATGTTCGTATGCACGATTTGCAAGCTGAAAGTCTCATGATTTTTATGAAATTTTCCACAATCTTCAGCGCATGTGTTGTAACTGCTTTATGGTATTACGTGTAAATTCAAACGCTTGACATACCAAACAATGAGTTTTTGAATCGCTGCCTCATATTTTTCCGCCGCCAGTTCAATGAGAAACTCTTGAAGCTGCCGCTTTCAAAATGAATGTTGTTGCGAGGAAACTATCGCGAAAAAAATTATCTTTGACAGATGATTCATCTATTGCATTGTTTCCGAAAATCGCTTTGATTTGACTGTGAATATCGTATGGTCGCACATTTCTTGCTTTAACGAATCTAGTAAGAGATGACTTCGCAATTGGTGATGATCTCAATTTTTTAAAATACTTGAAACTCTCACAGAACCTAGAAAAGTATTGAGTGCGAAGTATAAGCTTGCATCTATCAGTAAGCAGACAATCGACTGAAACGAGTTGACGTTGAATGGCGGCTACTTCAGACGCTAGCGCTGTACGTGGTGCAAACGGGTACTACTTTCCGGGTGACTGCGTAATTTACAATTAGCATGAGATACACTAGCGGAAACATAGTTGACGTTAATATGCCGATAATTACTTTCCCTCCACTTTCATCTCGTTGACTAACCTAGAAAAAATGCTTAATAGTTCTCTCAAAACGCTAGTGATATTTGGAAAATCATTAAAGTAATTCAATCAGTATAGATAGTACGTTGATTTGGCGTAATAAACGTGATACTGTTAGTGTTGAAAACGTTCTTCTGGAAGCCAAGCATTGCAGCACGTTGTAAAATATTACACGCATGATATACAGGTATCAGAGATCTGCAGTTTTTGCGCAATCGATCATGTCAGCATAGAGGAATGCTGTACTATTTCGTGTTAAACAATCTCTTTCCTCTCTACGAATCGTTAATTGCACAAACGTAAAGTGAAAGAATGATAACCGATTAAAGCACATTTCCTGTATGCAACAGCGCTGGGGGAACTGCATAGCATTGCTCTTCAGAACGACTGCAATGCCTTCATTGACAGACGTTTTTTTTGTAGTCTGGAACGCCGTAGCCGGAAAGGTTTCCAAGTCAGTAGCCGCCTTTGTATGTAACGTCACTGGTTAACTAGTGCTTCAAAGCAAAAACCTCAACTCACCATCTACCCTTCTGACAGGCAGTTCATGTGTGATTTAAAGAAAGAAATTTGTCATGTTTCTAAAGTCAATTCGTGCAATTGTAATGATCTGCTGCAATCCGCCCCTATCGCAGCCGCCTAACCCAATCCGGCAGTCCTACCGGGTATAGAAAACTTGCTGTTCAACGTGGAATCCGAACCACGCAAGTGTGCTGGTGTAGTTCATATTACAGCAATCTGTGCCAAAGCTGAAGGTCGGGTAGAGTGCCTATGAAATCTCAGGGATTTGAACCGGTGAACTTTCGATCTCCTCTGAGCCACCAGGACCCTCGTCATGTTATTGACTCGGCTGTGTTTTCGACGGGGAAGTGAAACGGAAACTTGATCAACATGACAAGGTATTAAAGGAAGCAAAATACAAGCCCACGCGGCTGGCAAATTGGCGGACGGAGCATGAAGCCAAGCCCACACAACGGGCCAATGGGTAAGTGGTATTCGCCGCGTGCCTCATATGGATCCAAGGACATCATCTGCATCTTTACGCGTCAGCAGCTTAACACACGGGCTGAAGACAGGATTAAAGGTAAAGAGGCCTGCTCGACTATCAAATGACAGTCACGATGTTGATCCACTTAGTCACTGTAACTGTCGTGTATCCACCACTATTGGAAGTGCTTCTACACCTGATGAATGTTATCTGTTTAGCTGCCAAACATTGTATTTTCATCTCGTAATCTATGGGAGCGTCCATAAATTACGTAGCTCCACTTTGGCCTCCTGTGAACCCTCTCTACCCGCACGTAGCTTTTTCCTCTATCTTCCCCTCCCTCCCCCAAGTAAATTTTTTCGTTATTGTTTCCAGAAGACATATTGTACTGTTTTCTCTTGTCAGACAATCGTAAATTATGTAAGAATGGAGAAATAAGATACCTAGATAGTTAAATTACTTAAATAAATGTTCGCATGTTGTGTGTTGTGTACCTCATTTTAACTGAGACAAATAATATGAATGGAAAGCTACGTGGCCTGACTCGGAACCCCCCCTCCCCCCACCTCTTTCCTCCCACGTAGCCTAGCGTAGCTTTCCAGCCAACCCTTCCCCTTAGACCGAGCCACGTAGTTTATGGACGCTCCATACAGGGATACGCATTAAACAGTGTTAACACACATTGGTAGCAGTTTTACAGCATTCGATGTTCACAATGTCCAAGCCACGTGTAAAGGTGAAGTACAGTGGCGGTTTTCAGTTTCCCATGCCTACTGCTATAACGGTGGTAATCCCAATGGAATAAACCAGAACAATAGCTAAGAAGGCTTGTGGTTATGGAGATCGATCTCCGAATAACAGGGGAAGAAAACTGTAATAAATCTATGGTCTTGTTTTTTGGCTATTAACCTAAAGGTTGTTCTAAATAACTTCCTGAGATTTACGCTACCTTCTAATACTCCTGCTTTCCCAACATTTCGACCGAAGTCTGTGGTCTTACTCAGGGGAATTCCCTGCTGACGAGTTTGTCAGCCTGTAGCAGACTCAGTTGTAGACGAATTTGGACTTCGGTCGTAACCTCGGATAACTGCGAAAACGGCAGAATCTTTTATAAGCTAAATGTTTGTTTGCAACAGCTTTCAATTCTTCCCTTCCCTCCTTATTTTCAGTACAGAACAGGAGACGTATCCCATATCTGACGGGATTTGATTCACAAATACCACGCATGTCGTTCCTCGCCGTTTCGACCTATCGCTGTCAAGAATTTGTCAGGGTACAGAAGATGGTTAATCAGACCGTCTGCTCCCGAATGTGACTCACAGGATCCGTAATTGACAAACTCCGAAAAAGAAAAAAAACCGTCTTCATTTGTCATGCTGTCCTTTCAGCTGATATTTAGCAGCCTACCATCACATCAGATTTTAGGAGCTTCAAGCCTTCTTTTCTTATCAACACACAATGTCGATGTCTCTGATTCATACAAATAGATGCTCCAAGCATTGCCTTTAACTAGTCTTTAAGTAATGTTTAAGTTGACATATTTAGAAGTAAGTACTTTCTTCTTGTAGTGAAAGGCATTGTTAATTTGATTGATTCGCCCAATTATATCCCACTTCTGCCATCTCTGACAATCGTATTTCAGAAGTACGTAAGTTCTGACACTTCTTCCAATGTTTGAGAGGCCAGTTTCACAACCACTACTTGGTTCTTCTTCATGTGCCTGATGCATAACATTTAAAGTGTTTTGATCTTAAAAACGTATTATTTGATGTAGATTTTCTCGATTACGTTAGATATTCTTCCCAGGTCTTTCTCGACTCTGTGATGACAGCAATGTCTTCTGAAAATCGTAACATTTTGGTGTATTTTCTGTTTACCATCAGGTCCACTTCTGATATGTCTCTATCAGAATCCACAGCTACTTGTACATAAGCGTTAAATATACTAGGTAATATGGAACATCCTTGTCTTACACTTTTTTCATCTCTCCTTTTTTCTAATTTGCATCGTTTCTAATAACCACTTTTTCGCATCTACGAAGCAGGAATGATGTTAAAAGCAGAATAGCACTAGCAAAAAGAGCCTTCATGAAAAAGAGAAATCTTTTAGTTTCAAATATCCATTAATTAGAAAGAACTGTTTAAAACTTTATGTGTGGAGCACAGTACTTTATGGTAGCGAGACATGGACACTAGGAATACCGGAAAGAAAGAAAATTGAAGCATTTGAAATGTGGTGTTACAGAAGAATGCTGAAAATTAAGGGGACAGACAAAGGAAGAAATGAACGAGTTTTGGAAATGATGGGTGAGAAAAGAAGTTTATGGAAGAACCTTACAGAAAGAAGAGACAGGCTGGTAGGTCATATATTGAGACATGCTGGATTGGTTAATTTGTGAGTGGAGGGAACGGTCGGAGGTAAGAACTGTAGAGGAAGACAGAGATTAGAGTACTAACTGAAGCAGATAATTGAGGACGTGGGCTGTAAGGGGTATGTAGAAATGAAGAGGCTAGCACAGGATAGGAAGGGATGGAGGATTGCATCAAACCAATAGAAAGACTGACGACAGCAAAAAAAAAAAAAAAAGCTGTAGTATCCTTTTGTCGTTGTAGTTTAAACCTATTTTCTTTAGAACCTGAAACATCACCTCCCTGTTGACATTATCAATTGCCGTCTCTAGATCCACAAAAGTTAAAAATGTTGGCTTGTCCTTTCCAGCTGTTTTTCAATCAGTATTCTTAAAGCGAATTCATTTAAGTGGGCTGAACGCTTGGAAAGGCTCCCCAGGCCTACTCAGCATGCTGTCCAATGAGTACCGTGGAGGAAACTCCACGGGAAAGTAACGAATGGCCGGAGCGTGGCGCTGACCCCTCACATGCCTTCAAAGTGCCGAAGGTTGTAATGGGATTGCGGAGCTCTACCTCCGAGAATCCTGTGGGAAGTCGTAAGAACCCCGTTACCTTTACGTTCATTTAAGTTCTTTTCACCTGTTTCCTAGATGATCTTTTAATACATATCTTCGCAAACTTTATTATTTCAGGTTATATACATCGCTATGAAGAAAATAATTGCCAGGAATGTCCGATTTTGTTTTGTTTTTAACATAATCCAAAGCTACATGTACATATGCAATAGGTATACTAGATAACATGTAGCAGCCTAGTTTTTTTTACTTATGGCTCTACGCGTCGTCGACGGCTAAGGTCATTAGAGGCAGGATGGGACTGGGGACAAGGAACGGGAAGTAATTCGGCCATGGCCTTTTTGAAGGAAGCATCCCAGCATTCGCCTTGAGGAAACCATGGAAAACCCAAATCTGGATGCCCGGCGGGGATACGAACCCGCGTCCTCCTGAATGCGATGCCAGAACTTTAACCGTTCACCCACCACGCTCGGTAGCAGCCTTGTCTTCCACTCTTAGTTTACATCGTCTCTAATAACTATTATATCGCATCTGTATGAGATGCATAGTATCCTTCCTTCCTGTGTACTTTCAACTTTCCTTCTTTTTGACTTTTTCTTTTCAATTTTTGAGTATACTGGTTTTTTTGTGTGATAAATGTGACCTCACAAAACTTATGAATATGCCTCTTCCCATTTTCACGTCATTTCACACTTTCTGGATCCCAACTTTTGGGTTTTATTCCTCTTCGACGTCGAGGTAATCATAGGCGGAAAAGGACTGGGGCAGAGAACGGGAATGAATTTGGCCATGTCTTTTTGAAGGAAGCATCCTGGCGTTCGCCTGGAGTGATTTTGGAAAACCACGGAAAACCCAAATCTGGATGGCCGGTCGGGTATTCGAACCCACGTCCTTCCGGATGCGAATCCAGAGAGTTATCGCTCACCCACAATGCTCGGTTTCTAGATCCTCTCCTTTCCCCTTGTGACACAATTTATGGATGACAGGAAAAAAAATCACCGTTTTCAATCCGAATGCCAAACCTGAAGAATATGTGGCAGGAGAATAAATCGAGAGCCGAGGGGTGAAAACACCGAGCACCGCCGCGCGTGTGTTTCTAATGTGCGGCGTTTCTTATGTCGGCTATTGACCGCTTCGGACCCACAGTGGCTCGGGGCGTCTCGCAGGTGCCGTATATTGATCCAACGCCCAATTAGCTCCGTTTTACCACTCCCGCTGCAGCAGAATCGATAATCCGAATTTAATGCCGCTTACGGTCGCGAGCCACGCGTGGCTGAAGGGAAATTAATTCGAAATTGTTTTGACCTGTGAAAGAGTTGATCGTTTTCCAATAATCGCCCGTTCGCCCGCCGGAAGATTCGGTAATTGCTTACCCCAGTGGGACATTAGCGGAGAGAGAAAATGCAGTGTTATCACCGTGTCCTAATCTGCGCTTGCGACTGTGAAATGAGGCGCTGCCGAAACTCATTAGAGAGAGGCCGACAATCTCATTTACAGGTGACTCACGTCAGGTGACCTAGTATTCCGCACTGGTCGTTTGAGTGTGAGGATACCAACTAACTAAAAGACTGTGCATCCTCAAAGCACACTTTCTGTGTTTGATCTGTGGATTTTATACCTTGCTTTTTTTTAGTTTTCTTATAATTCCGTCATCTCTATCCGCCGAAGCATCGGTGTCATAACCTTATAATCCCACTCTTTGCGTCGTCTATGAAGAAATTTCACAGCAAGATGCGTTTTATTGACAGCGAAACTGATCTGTTGACAAATACTCAAAAATATTATAGGTTACCTCCGTAAAAACAGACGGTGAATTTCTTTTCCCTCTCGAGTTGAGTATCGTTCAATAGACATTAAAAAAATGCAACCAATTTTGCTTGGAGACATTTTTAATTAGTTGCGCATTTTGGGAGATACTAACTTCTGAAATCGTCAAGAATGCTAATCCTTTCTCTAATTTTTGAACGATAAGACCGAAAAATTCAATATGGAGGTACTTCGTAAGGATTTTCAACAAAAATTGTGTTCTATGAGATACTTTTTTATATAAAGAGATTTAGACGTTATTCTCTCACTATCAAACTTGTCTGGGCATCCAGATTTGGGTTTTCCATGATTTACGCAAATCACTCCAGGCGAATCCAAGAATGTTTCTTCAAAAGGGCATGGCCGGATTCCTTCCCGTTCCTTTTCCACAGACCTTTACCGTCTGTAATGAACTCGATGTCGACGGCGTTCAGTATAATTAAAGTATTATCACCACATTATGTGTTGGGTGCTCGTGTGAAAGCTTGGTGGTAACGTCAAAAAAATTATGATATAGAATCTCGACACGTACTATTGCAATTTTATTTAATTTCTGAAGTTCGCGTTTTCTTGAAACTAAAAACGCAACTCTTTACTATTTTTTCCCCCCTGATTTGTGGTATTTCTTGCGAAAGAAGATCGTTAAAATTTAAATTATTATCTGAATTTATGGTCTTCAGGAACTCTAAAACGTCTAGTATATGAAGATCTTCACTATTATTCTAACGTTTATTATTAGAGACAGCGACGGACCTAAATTAAAGGAACGTCTTTATAATCTAGAGGGAAACTTCGTGAGGAATGGTGCAGCATCAGTGTGACACCCATGCTTAAATAAATAATTGGCTATGATAGAATAGAAAGAAAAATAGACGAAAATGAATTTTTATCCAGCAAAAAATAAAGAAGTTTATGAAATTTGCGGGTTTATTTTAAAAAATAGCTATTAAATGAAAGTTATACTTAAGTTACACAAAATAAATATTTTTTGTGGTATGTATAATAATCGAAAGTAATCGGGAAACTAATGGTAAAATTTTTTAAGGGTGTTACTTCAGTTATAGTTTGGTAGTTGAAGTAAGAGATGAAGTTATTTAATAAGTTAAAACAGATCGTGGAAGCAATAAAGTTAAGGGCAGATTATCACTAGATATTACTTAAACAGTGACAGCCTTTTATTTTCAAATATTGTGTTAAGAAAAAAACATCCTAATTTTTTGTTGCATGGAAACCATCATGGTGGAGAAGATTTGTCTTTAGGAATATCAGAAAGAAAAATTGAAACATGAGAAATATTGTTCAGTAGAAATACATTGAAACCAAATGGGCAGTTAAAGTATGACATGGTGGGTGAGAAAATAAATTTGAGGAAGAGTTTGATGGAAAGAAGTAACTGTACGAGTATGTCGTATCATAATTAATACATGTGAGATTGATTAGTTTTTTAGTGGAGGGAATAAACGAAGAAAAGACAGCGGATGGGAGGAAGATAAGATTAAAATCTGTAATGTAGGTGGTTGATGGCTTAGGCTTTCATGGGTATATGCAGGTGAAAAGATTGGTTTAAAATTAGTCAAGAAACCGATGGCAGGTGGAGAAAGAAGGTTTTAGTGACTTTTATATCTACACGTTTGTAAATGTTACGGCGGAGTGACGGCAGTAATGCAGTAATAAGCCTATGTGACTTAGCGAGCTGATCTACGTGATTATCGAGGCGGAGGGAGACTGCGGCGGGATACCGTTGACCATTGATCCGCAAACTACGTTGTTAGCTGTCGTCTATTGTCCCTAACGAGATCGCTTGCCGCTAATTGCTTCCTGCTGCTCACCTCACACACTTCAGTCGCATGTCGCCCGAAAGCTGGTTACAGGCGTTAGGTAGGCCTATTAGCCGCTTCGGTACGTCACGTTTCGTGCCTTTGACAGTTTGCCATTCATTAACGTTGCAGATACGTAGCTTGTTTCATGACGTTATAGGGAATGTTGGGACTCGGGCAAAACAATTTTAGGGTTACAAAGGAGATTATAATCAGAACTTTGTAATGCTCTTTCTATTATAAAGCAGTGCTCGGTAACAGTGCTCCCCTTTAATAACTCTGCAAGTCACCTTAAATTCTTGGAGATCGTAGTGTATTTAGGAGGAGTAGTGTTATACGGTCGACAGCTGCTTTCAACAGAGACTTTAGGCAACTTCAGTTTCCTGAAACTCAAAAAAACCAACAGATGCAGAAAGATTGTCCAAAATTACTTGAATAAGGGAGCATTCAAAAAACATCGTAGCTCCATTTTGGCCTCCTGTGAACCCCCCCCCCCTCCCTCCCCACGTAGCCCGACGTGGCTTTTGCTTCTACTCGCCCCCCACACCCCCACCCCAAGTAGAACGTAGCTTTTTCCCCCTTTTGATTCCAGTAGACGTTTTGTACTGTTTTCCCTTGTCAGGCTATTGTAAATTACATACTGAGACAATTAAATGAGGCAAAGATATATTCACATCCTGTTCCGTGCTCTATACCTCATTTTAACTGTGAAAAATGATATGAATGGATAACTACGTCAACGTGGCCTGTCTCGGAAAATCCCCACCCTCCTCCACTTAGCGCAGCGTAGCCTTCCAGGCAACCCCCCCCCCCCCCCCCCCCCCCCCTAGATCGAGCCACGTACGTTATGGACGCTCCCTAGCCCACACAAATATCTCGAATAGTCTGAAACTCTTGTATTTGACTGTTCTTTTTCTTACAATTAGGATCTGCTTTTGTATGTTAAGTTCTGCATATACTCAATCGTTTATGCTCTTTGGAGAAACTTAATTAGGTGTATATTCGCCGTGAACAGGGGTTGGTTAACTTTATTTTTATTGTGACTGTAAGATAATACTTAATGGGACCTTATTATTATACCAGTTCACGGCGTGTATTTACATTCGTCGTGTAGTTTTTCCTATCATTTTTCTTGTTTTGGATTGATCGTTCTATTTGTTGTAATATTGCGCGGAATATTCTTGATATGTATGTCCACTCGTGCTGGGGGTCGATCCTCGCGAGTCTGTTTGCATATAATTTAATACGTAGACAACGGTTTTGGATAACGAGCAGTCTTTTAGCATGGATGTAGTTTAACGTTCCCCACACTTCACTCTTATATAGAAGAGTTGGTCAAACAATTGCTTTATAAAATCGTAATTTTGTCTCTAGCAGTAATTCTATGCTATCGATGGTAGAGAAAAGATTTATTACTGTACATAGGGCCTTGAGACATCTGTCGGCTGTATGGTAACAACAAAAATTTATGTTTTTCTTTCCACAAAATTCCGTCTTCTAACTCTAGATTGCTGTCTGTATTTCTCATTTTCCTGGTAAAGAAAACATAGTAGCCCATTTTATACATACTCTGTTTCATATGAACCAACCATGTACTTCATTGCCACTGCCAAGGCACAATCTTCTGTGGTGACATCGCCCACAGAGTGTAGAGAAGTTCTTGCAAATGTATTGCATCTCCTTGAATTTTAGCAGTGGTTGTCCTCACTGGTGTGTCCTCATTGGTGGTGTCATTTCCGATTGTTGGGCATAACTTGACATGACCTGGGTCAATAGCGAGGCTTGCCGTTATAGCAGCAGCATCATGATGTTGAGCTATCTTCTATTGGTGCGGTCTGATGCGGCACCCTGGTGGCGCTGCTCATGGTAGGCTGGCTTTTATCGCGTTGACGCTTCCACCGTTGGTTTTAATTGAAACCGTCGGCTGGTTTCCGGCTTGTGGTGAGGACAGAGGGTGGGTGGGGGGTGGGAGGGAGCTGGCTTGTCGGCGCGCAGGTATTTCTTCGCTGGGCAGCCACTGTAACAGGCTGGGTGACTGCTTTATAACTTCGGAGCCTTCAAACCTAGTAATTTCTGACTGCGAAATATTTTATTTCTCGCTACCACAAACGCGATGTTAACTTAAAATTTCTAAAAATCTTGAGGAGTAAAATAATTATATAGGGTTTGCAGGGGGTGAGAGGAAGGTTGAAGAGAATTATCTTCAGAAAATCTTTATGGGTTTCTAGTGAAACTTCTCGATTCTAAAAATGTGCTTATTTTAAACGATTTTTTGATGATAAACCACATAGCTATCCAATTCCCCTTTTATTTCTGAAATTATTTATCCAAAAATTCTTCCATAATTTACAGCAAAATTAAACCTCCTAAAGATTTCAGTAAAAACTTTGGGATCTTTTTTAGATAACGGTTTTAGCAAAATAACCATATGATTAATTTTAACAAATTTTATTTTTCAGTAGACAATTTCTATCAATAAAAAATCATGTATGTTATTTGTTGGATAATTTTATGAATCTAATAATATATACATCGTGAAAATGCTTTTTCATAACCCTTTATAATTTTTTTCAACATAAAATGTTTTTGTTTGGTTTATATATTCCACCGGAAAGACAATTTCGCCAAATGAATTAAGAACTCTATTTATAGATTTTAAAAAAAATAGTTTTGTAGTTAAATCAGTGCAATACACATTTGCGTACGGGACTGTCATTTGACGGAACTTTTAATGGATTCTCATCGTTTCTCGAATGCCTTCGTTTACGCGTTTCTGTGCTTGCAGGCAGACAAGCAAACCAGTGCAGTACAACCAGCTGAGCTGTGTAGCACACCTTGAGTTAATATGCAAACGAGAATCGATCGAAGTGACAGCGACTGGTGAGAGCTAGTCGCTTTCAGTGTGTTTGCCGTCTCGTCTGATGGTGTCTTGCATACGAAAACTATCACGCGAAATACACTATATTCGGGTGATGTGACACTGCGGGTTGTGCCCTCTGAACCACTACATCTTTGTTAGACGGGCATACAAAGCCAACTGTCCCATTCTCATTTTGTGTGTTATGTCTCATTAGAATTTCACACGAAGTGGGTGAGTGGTAACGCGCTCTTGTCTTTCATTCGGGAGGACACGAGTTCAAATCCCCGTCCGGCCACCTAGATTTGGGTTTTCCATGGTTTACCCAAATCACTCCAGGCGAATCCCAGGATGGTTCCTTCAAAATCATGTTCCTAGCCTCCACTCCTTTACAGCCTCTAATGATCTCGACGTTGACGAGACGTAAAGTCATAAGCACGCAAAGCTGTGAGAGCTGATGATTTTGTTAAGGATACAGTACCCGAAGAGAAACGAAAATCTTTTGTTGTCGCTCCCCTGTCTGTTGATATGTCCCAGGCCTCCAATTCGAACTGAGCCTGACGGGTGTGCTCGCATTCTGGAAGGTGTGGGTTCAATCCTCGCTGCAGCCATCTATATTTTGGTTTTCCACAGTTTCCATAAATCCCTCCAGGAGAATGCCGGATTGGTTCCTTCTGAAGACTTTCCGTATTCCTCCTCGTTTTTTCTCCCCAAATCCTCCCCTGTCTCTAATGACCTCGATGTTGACGACAATGTAACGTCCTATGGAAAAAATAAACGCACCAACGCCTTGATAGTGAAATCGAGCCGATCTTGCGATTTAAGTATGGGATACTACTAATTAAAGTGATTCAAGTTCTGGATGCACAGGTAACGTTGCCTGTTCCATTATGTCGTGTGCATGATATCTTTATAGCCGTAAGCTCGTTGGCCTTGTTTCGGATATTTTCACTGGTCTTGATCAGTTCCCAGGTATCATACACAGTAGAAATATTAATAAAATAATAATAATAATAAAAATAACGGGGGCCCAAAAATAATGTTTTGAAGTCGTAGGTCATGACTGCGTGACCTAAGCTGACTATTTCTTGAGTTTGATCATTATTAAATTTAAACAAAAAAATGCATTGCACCTAGTCTAAAAGTCACAAAAACGTATTTTTAAGGACTAAAAAAAGCTTTTAGGGTTAATGACCATGAACCTTATGGGCTCTCTCTGCAAAATTGGAAGAATTTCTGTTAAGGGCGAAGAGAGTTACAAGTATTAATATTCCTATGGGTGTGGTGTTTTGATTTGTGTGTATGAAAATGAAAGAATGGACAAGGTGAAACACGGGGTCAGCCCATCCAGCATACTGTTTGGACGATCTCCGAGATGAAATCAGATCTCACATCCTCTAACAACCGAACAATAATCGTCAATAGTGTCTTATGCCCTTATTCTATACGTAGTGAGGAGAGTTTCGGGAAAACTGATGTGATTATTTGGAATCGTTCACTCTATATCTGCAACCCTGATGGTCAAATTCGGACTGATGAAAATGTCTTTTGTATCAGCTAACTCCGTTTCAGGCGGCAAACTTTCTCTTAGTGACCTCGCCTACAAGGCAGAGTATCATTATAATACTTTTTTTTTTTTTCGTTTGATAATTCGATTTGCTTTTCGTAACAAAGTAAACGTAAGTGGCACACTTTTGAGACGACCAGCTGTGGTGCCTGCAATGATTGTTGTCTAACCAGCATTTCATATAGACCAGTGTTCAATATGAACCAAAGGAGAAAATGAGATACTCAGGAGGTTTATCACCCTCCTTTTCGTCGCACAATGCTTCGTTATCGTCAGAAGGTTCATTTTCGTCTCCTTGACTGCAGAGCAATCGTATCTTCCTTCATGTAGTGAGTTATCGTTGCTTGAGCATACCTCATTGCCTCTACTTCTATCCACTTCAGACGTTCAGACCAAGAATGTACTGTTAACATTCTAGTAAATCTTATTGAAACAAGTGGATTAACTTTGGATTTTTGATATAGCACAGTACTTGTCGGATAATTCAGCAAAAAAGTTACCAAAATGCTTCCTACTCCTGCGTAATGATAACAAAACAAGCAAGTTAGCACAAAGTTCCATCAACGTAGGCTTTAAAATTGAGACAGACATTACTGTGCTGTTAACAGTAGTTAACCTGTAATCCGCCTGTTGAAGTTAGCACTTTTTAATGGTCACACAATCTTGACACTGATTCCCCTTTAAGCATGTAGAATATTTTTATTTATTTCGTTGCAAGTGCCTTTGATAGAAAGTCCATACAATAGTTCTTCATAAGTGAGTTACATAGTGATTAGATGTCGTCCTTGTAGCAACAATACTGAACTCTAAATTATCTTCCAGCTAAAATCTTAATAAGTGATAAATTGGTGTAGGTAGAATGTGTAGGATTAGGCGGTATATTGACGGAAGAGATATGGAAATGTACTAAAATAAATTAATTTAGTATGTTCTTTACGACCTGATACACCTTTCTCATCGAAGCTAATGCTACAGGTTGAAGTGAAACCTACCGTTTAACGTTGAATCTGAACCAGGGAACGCCCTTACGTAAATCGCTTGAAAACGTCCATATATGCTTTGGCAGTATTCAGTCGATGTAGCAATTCTCATAAAACAAAACAAACTAGATTCGCCGGAAAAACCTACTCTTAGATATTAGAAATACTAACATTTAAAACAATTTTATAAAAGTCTGAAACTAGCATTTGCCTGCAGCTACTCCCGTATGGACCTAGATGTGTGGGCGAGTGTGCGCAAGGTAGAGATGTTTTGGGATTTCGAGCGGCAATATTAGTGAAGGCTATGGTCATTTTGAAATGAAGTCTGGACCAGAGTGATAAATAAAATTCTGTATTACAACTTTTGACACAATTAATGTAATTTCTTAATAATTGAAGTAGCCTATACGACTGCCATGTTACTGATGTCGTTTTTTATGCCGACAGCTCGAGTGGAGAAAAAAAGGAGTCATGTAAAGAAGTTTCCGTGGTCCTATCCAAGTTCATATGTCGGTGGTTCCTACAGCTATCCGAAAGTATTGAATTACTTTTTCCGTATAATTTGACGCGCAACAGAATTAACAGAATACAAATAATCTTTATCTTTGATGTGGTGTGTGCGTTTATCTGTTTAGGTCAATAAAGGATTGTGTAGTATGATCTTTGGTGCCTAAGTGTTAAGGTTATGAACATATTATTGTTTATTGCTTCGTCCACTGTTAACGTAGAGTCATAAGACATAGCGCAGTTTTTAATTTAGACCCTAAGCTTCCAAGCTGTGAAATGACCATCTAAATCGGTTTCGTAGTTTTTGCGTGTACATGGATACGTAAGAGCCAAGGAAACGACTGCTAACTGATTTATATATGTAATGATAATTCCTGCCGGAAATCTTCAAAAACAGTTCTTTAGTAAAGTCAAGGACAAGTAATTTGCAGTTAACTTACTATAATGTAAATAATTTCGTGTGAATCCTTCGGACATTGATCTTGATTGGGACTATTCTGCATAAGTTGCCTTGATGAAACATCAAAGCATTTGTTGAAAGAAATAGATGTCCCAAATCCACCACCAATCCTCCCCTCTCCTCTCCTCTCCTTGCTATTACCCCCTTCCTCTCCACAATTCGTAAAATATTCTTACTGAATATTTGCGCCCTGGGAAATTTATAAGAGATAGGCAAGATCTTCGAACAATAAAACTTTCTAGTTTACAGTGATGCAAAACGTTTTACTTTTTACTGGATGGTACTTTCGAATCATATTACAGCTGCTTAACGTTACTATGTCCTAAATGTTTATAGCGACGGTTCTGCTGCTATTATTTTGAACTTCATCGAAATCGTTGCTTCTGTTTACTCCAGTGTCGGTGCGTTTTATACCTCACATCCTTTTTCCAGTCGGAAATGGCTACTTCTATATTCGCCAGAGCGTGTGCTTCACGCTCACTCGCTTACAAACCTGTAACAAAAGATTACCACTGCGCTATAATTCAATGGCATCCGTACGGAGCTCGTTAAATTGCGTTATGCGGTAAACATACCAGCGCGCTTCGAAGCACCTTTTGTGTACAAATACGTATTCAGGAAAATTCTGCTACGCGAGACCCGTGGCTGTTCATTCGACCGAAGATTTTACGCACTACAGATTTGGGATTTCCAACCCACGATTCTTTCATTCCACACTCTCTCTTCATACTATTGAAACGAATCGAGGATTTATGTTATATCCAAATAATACCGTCGGACGAATTGGCCTGACATCTTCTTTTCAAAGTTCAAAAATTATTCAGTACAAACATTAAATCATTCAATGTTAAGCGTATCTAAATGGCAGAAGTATCCATATTTTTTGGGGCTGGGGTGGGGGGAGGGTATTCTAAAATTTATATATCAACATTACGTTGTAAAGCCTTTAAGAGCATTAACACTGATATTTGCTGTTACGTTCATATAAATTATAACGCCTTTGCAGATTTTTTTTTGCGTGATCATTGGCTCTGCGCATCCAGGATAATTGGCAAAAGTTAAGTCCGGAGACTACTCACAGCGGATTCCCAAACAAATTAGTTGACACTGGCATCGCTCATCTCTGGACCAGTGATTATGCTATAAAATCTCTTTAGTTCAACAGCTTCGAGGCTTAATGATACCCCGAAAGGTTATAATGGCTAATATATTCGATGAATGTCTCGATCGGATTTCGTTTAATCTCTGCCTGAAATTGAATTTGCTTATTAATTTATGTTCGTAATTTTTTCTTTTAAAAAAAAGAGATGATTGCCAAATTGGTGGAAAAAGCTTGGTACTAGATGATGAACATTTCGGTCCAAATAATGTTCAGGATACATTGAAAGATCTGATTAAAGCACGCTTATTACTAAGAATTAATACTATCAATAGCCGCCAACGAACACTGTACATTAAAACTTGTAGCCACTTTATACGAAGGTTAACAAGGTTCTTCGGGGATTTGCAAATTAATCTGTAGGTCCCAGAAAAAGGAACTTTCCATCCTGTCTTCGAAACACTAATTTAGTACGTCTAATGCTGGAGGATCAAAATAACGTCGTGTTCAGAATTTACCTACCTTCTAATTATAAACTTAAATTCTTTGAACAAGGATTTCAGTAACAGTTCTATGAAATTTCACTTTGTTGCACCTTAATCTCCTCACGAATGCTCCGACATTACATAGAGAGAAAAGAGGATTGCAAGTGCGGTGCGAGCAGAAACTGGTTTATTACGAGCTTTATTTATTGCGATGTAGCAAATGCACTGGATGCAATGTACCACGACTGTTTGTAAACTGAACGTGATTCAGATTGAAAACTACGAGAAACAGTCAATGCTTCTATCAGATGTTAATTCTTGTTGTAAATTAAACTGGCCAACCATGGGGCTGCTTCTATTGAATCTTCTGGAAACCTGTGAAATATCTCAGAAACAATCAAAGGGTAATCTATGTATATATAAAGATGAATGTATGTATGTTTGTTCGTTTGTTGGTTTGTTTGTTTGTTCATCATACAAATCCACAGTTTTCATGCGATTTCGATGTAAGTTTGCACACTTACCCTTGAAACAAGGAGAAAAATACTGTCTACATTTGGTTGAAAAATTTTCTGTATAAATAATACATGTTGTCTTATAATTTCGAAAAATTACTGATGGCGATAAACAGACGCGTAGAATGTGTAGGTCTCTGTACTGCCTTTCCATATAGCGGTCTTGTAGCTGAGTGGTTAAAACGCTTGCTTACTGCCGTTTGGATCGTGGTCTCCGGTTCAGTTCTCCGTGGAGGCAAGGATTTTTAAATTTTTTTTGATCGTAAGAGTCACGCCTGGACCGTCGGTTAATCGGACTAAATGTTAAACTGTAGATACCACAAATTTAGGGGTTTAGTTCGAGGCAAATTGTAGGTAGTCTTGCGATGCTGTAGGTGTACACTTTGTTACGTTATAATGATCCCTCAGGGGTTGTTCGCAGTCAATGTGTGTGATCTGCAGTAATAATACTATAAATGCGGAAGTAAGTCTCTGTATTTTTGTTAAGTTTTGACGACTAAAGGGCTATACCGATATTGATGGAATTTGGCAAGAAAATCTGTAGGAAAGGCAAAGGACATTTTTTACGGTATGATAAACAGTTGTAATCACGAAATTTTGAGAACTTATCGTATGGTGACAGAAATATGTTGGAAACTGATTCTCTTCAAGAGACAGGTTCGACGGTAGAATGATATAGTGATAGCTTTCCTGTCATATTATGCCGAATCGGTGTTTTTTGGGACCAATCCTTCGTCACCAAAAACTTTCTATATTCAATTCTGGCAAAGAAATTCTTAATCGTCGCGGATATCAGCTAGTTAAATATAAATCTTATATGACATTGTAGAAAGGCGTTTACGTAACTGAAAGGAGGTGTCAACATTTCTTTCCAATAAGGTGGTCACTAAGCATCTAGTATGAATTTGGTAACACTAATATAAAATGCAATGGAAATAATGGCGAAATTCATTGCGTGAAGTAAATTAAATTCAAATAGGGGAAATGAAAGTGTTATATATACCTGAGGGAAAAAAATAACAATTTATATAAATTTTTTCCTTGTTCCCTCTGTTATATTTTCGGCAACTATTAAATTCATATTAAAAATAACAATAAAAATACTCAGCTAAAATAATTTAATCAACATAACGTACCTTTTCTCTGGAATTTGTGCTACTTGTTATGAGTTTGTTCATTTTGTCTTATTGTTTCGCACCGCTTTCTACATATCTTTCTGGAAACGAGAGGTTAAAGTAGAGATATCTTTAATTACAATTTATTCTTAACGAGGTGAGTTTGAATTAAAATGTCTCATTCTGTGAAATATATGATTAGCTTGTTGGATATTTTTCTATTGTTGGGGGAGTCTCGTGCCTGTTATTCAGTTAATGTTCTTGAGATGAGCGAGATTAAAACTGAACAAAATTAGCTCGTCCACCTTAAAGGCTTCGACTAGACAAAAAGAAAGTCCGATGGAATTTATCTTCTAAGAGAGGTGAGGTTGTGTATTATTACTATATCATTTTAATTTTCACTCATTTGCTAGTACACACCACACAGTTCGATTTAGCACAATAAGGTACTGACTTCGCAAGACTCGCTATGGCAGGTTTAAATTCTGTTGCTAGTTAACCAGTAATTTTGGGCCTTTTCTGCTCTTCCTTAATCAATCAGAAAAGTTCTTGGATGCTATGCCGCTCATTATTGAAAAAAATGCCATCATAGTTCACAAACAAAAACAATGGCATAACCTTTGATGATACAAGACAACTGGCGGTATTCGATTCTGTTATTTAGAATAACATCCTCGTCAGTGGTATAGCTGTGTCACTGAGAAAACATCAAACATTCAAAAATCCTTTTTAGCAACAGGATGATATGTTTCATTACCTTGTAAATAACACTCATTTTCTTTGGAGCAGATTATAATCCACTCGTATTATACGGTATGTGGTATTGGTATTTTCTAGCACCTCACTTCGTATAGGAAATACTATCTATGTTCGCCCACAATAGAAGAATATAGGGGTCAGCGGAACGTAATATTGCCATGTTGCTGTAGTACTGTATAAAGTTAATATTTTCTTGAAAGTTGTGAGTAAGGTTGACATTTATTTGATATTAGTTATTACATTTTTTTTTGTAGTAGCGATATTAGATCATACCATTAATGGTGTGAATTAAGTCGTTAAATTAATAGTCATTCGTTCACTTTATTCCATTGCACTCAAAAAATGCCTTACCTTCCGTGTTTTCGTCGACTTGCTTTTGAGAATTACAGTTTAATAAAAATAGAACGGATTGTTGTCGTAACAAATCGAAAGTTCCTGCTTTTATTTGGCGGTAAAAAGAGCAAAATCAACCACTATTTTATAGTCGCTTAACAATAAGTTAGCGTCATTATTAAATGATGAAAGTCTAAAAAGTTATTTGAACAGTTTTCTACCTTTTGAACACACAGCCTATGAGGTCGAATAAACAATACTGATCTCGCTCGTTGCTTCTACATTCGTAGAAATGTTTGTAATTAGGGATCCATACACTCCTGAAAATACTGCCTATGGCAATTTTTTTTTCGCATTCTTAACCTTGATGTATGTACACAATATGCAAATTAAATTTTATTATTGATCATAGTGCTACTTGTGCAGTGATGGTATTTTACAAAAATACGACATACTCTTCTTTCTTTTGTTGATGAAGTGAATAGGAATAATTTGTGACCATTTTTCCAAAGTACGTTGTGAAAGAAGTGTTTTTCTTCGTGTTGCAAGTAATGTTGCTCATTCTCTCTTTTCATCGTGTCTCTTGCGCTCACGCTATCTCAGCTTTTCGTTTGGTTTTAGATACCGGTATACTTGTTTTGCCTCCTTCACCTTCCCGTAAAAGTGGGTGTTAAAAGAGGGTTCCACCGCTTAAGAAACACTTTTATCTCTTCAAGTTAATCCTCAGTTTTCACTTCCGTACGGAAAAGTTTTTACGAGCCGTACGTTGCGAAACATTATCTGCGTTTCCATTAGCGCTTTATTCGCCTGCTCTGGGTTTTACGGCTTAGCAGATGGTCGTCTACAAAATGTTGTCTACCTCTTTGCATTACTTTTAGACAGATGCCGACCTGCGCTTGACACTTTTTTTGTCGGTCGTTGTAAAATTACGACTGGCATTAATTCATACCATTCTTTTCCATTTATCTCTGACACATATTATTATTGGTTCATAAGGACAGTACATTATGCTAAGAGCGGGTAAAACGTACTTAATATAGGGCAATGATATTCTGTTTCTATCCATCTCCCCGAAACAGTTTGAAGCGCATTTTGGGCAGTGGCTGTTGGCTTTGACTATGAAATCCTCTCTAAACCGTTGAATGGTGTTTAAATTAAGCGCTACGGCAAGATGGTGTATAAGCGAAGAAAATATTATCCTCTTCCGACGTAATGTCAACCTGTTTTTGACCGTGGAGCACCCCGTTTCGACGGACGAGCCTCTGGCGACTGACCTATTACTTTTACAGGAAGTCACCTAAGGCTTGTAAGCGGCTTCCAAAAAGGAGGGCAGAAAAGCGGTGGTTACAATCTCTTGCCCTTGGGATGGAAAATGACTTCTAGAGACATATGACTAAAAAATAATTCCCGGGGATGCAGAAAACCATGGGAAAACACTGTATTAAAAACTAGGAAGAGTAGCCTAAGAATGTGGAACCCTTTCAAATTACATAAGGAGTGATGACTTGTTCCTTAACAATTCTTGTCTAAGTGCTGTCAAAACAAAGCTTTGTTGAGGTTTCGCTAGTGACGGTGTCCCTTAAAGTTTATGTTATAATTATCTTAATGTTCTTCTCAACGTTTCATATGCTTTTTTTTAATTTATGACTTTACGCCTCGTCGACGTCAAGGTCATTAGAGGCGGGATGGGACTGGGGACAAGGAACGGGAAGGAAATCGGCCATGGCCTTTTGAAAGAAGTATCCCGGCATTCACCTGGAATGATTTGGGGAAACCGTGGAAAAACTAAATCTGCATGCCAGGACGGGGATTCGAACCGACGTCCTTCCAAATACGAGGCCAGAGCGTTAACCACTCACTCATCACGCTCGGTACGTTTGATATAAAAACGCAGCACTACATTCTGACTTCCCAAGGTGGTTTGAATGATACCGGACAGTATTTTTTTATGAAACACGTAGAGGATTAGTACAGAAAATGTGTAACTAAATAAGAAATAATAATTATGTCACACATCAAGCAAGGTCAAAATTCCATTTGTATAGAAGACGAAAGGTTGCATAACAAAAGTCTTCATTTTAATGAGTACTACACCTACTTATCTTTCTGTATCAGGTACTTCAGCTACACTTAAGTAATTGTATTATAATCATGCCCATATAGGACTTTTGTAGCTAAATAAGTACGTACATACACTAACTTTGCAATTATAACTGCCAGTCATTTATTTTAAGTCTGTTCTTTGACGAGTTGTAATGCTACAGCTATCCATTGCCATTTAATTGAATTTCGTATATAGCATGAAGCACATACATTCTATACGTTGCGTTTATACTGACCGAAATTTTCAAAAGTTTTTCTACCTCGTGTTCAGAGCTAAGAGGTTTCATATTTATTCAAATATTTTTGCCTCTTTGCTTTTAATAACACCGCTGAATTTTACTTTGTGGTATGACACCGTTCATTGTCTTGGTTCGGTATCGACATAAAAAAAAGTTGCCTCTGCGAATCAAATTCTTTCTTTTCCGCTTCACTCCTGTTATCCCAGGTATTGAGTTTAACTCTGCAAAGGACTCTGGAAATTCAAATATATTTTTTGGTGAATATTATGTTTCTGGAACTAAATATATATTCAAACGCTGTAATATTGCTCACATTTCTTTACTTTTGTTTATTGTTATATATGAAACGAAATATTAGCACTAATTGAAAAGTCATTTAAAGTGTTGAATATTTATATAAATCAGTTTTGCTTATTAAATTACTTTGAAGTATTGCATTAAAACGTTTTTGTACGCTGTATTGATTCGTTTTGCACTATTCCCATCAAAGTTACGCATGTTTTTACCGTTAGCAATTTTTTTTTTTTTTTTTTTTTTTTTTTTTTTTTTAATGGCATTTGGCAACGAAGGCCATACAGCCAACTCAATGTAATTTTGTAGTTTTTCAGTGTATAAGTCATCATCCAGTGTATATTGTATTTTCCAATGTATGGACGTCACAGGACGGGCAGGACATTCACACAGACACACAACACTTAAACATCCATGCCCGTGGCCAGATTCGAACCGGCGGCCTTCGGCACGCGGAGCTAGCACTCTAGCCCCTACGCTACCGAGGCCGGCCACCGAAACGTTCGTGTCAGCGAAATAAATTGTTATGAAGATATAATGTAAAGTTGTCGGAACAACAGCAGATACTTTCAGTTGCAGCGAATAGCTTCTTAGATGTCTAAACTTTTTTTTTTTTTTTTTACGAATAATGTTATTTCCTGTCCGAAAACTTCGCGGCCTGGGCTACGCACGGAGACCTAGACATATTTCTAGCAACGTGGATATCACGGAGAGTTGTTGAACGTGACTCACTGTGAACAAATATGTATCTCGAGATGTTTTTTTTAAATTTATTTGTCATTAAGAATTAAAAAAATCAGTATCCGTAGATATGCCTGAGGCTGGGAACTTTTCGAACTGGGGTAACTTAAATGCTAAGTGCGCAAAAGTGCATATAGCCAACCGGTTTTCTTCCCGACTCTACCCCTTTAAAAAACAACCGAGCAAGGCGTAGGGGCTGTACGACATGAATTCGTGTTTTTTTACTGTAAAGAAAGATTGCATGGGTTCAGCACCAGTTTCTTCAACCACATCTGTTCCGACTTGCACTTCTGGCCGCATGATGTGATATTCTTAAATTGAAAGACCTTTCTTCCATTAATGTCTATAAAATCATATTAAGTATTTCAATTTATTCCGCGAAGGATTGACAACACATCTGTTCATAGTGACGTCCTGCAATCACCTTTTCACCTTTACGGATTTGGAGATCGTATACAAGCACTTTTTTCATATTTTTAGTGCCTTGCACGAAGTTATGTTGGCGATAAAGCTGTACATATATCTCGATATTATCGCCGGTAGTCAGCATTCGAAATCCACACATACTTAAGTAATGGTCTGTTTTCTTGGCAAGACTTCTTCTGGAGCTGAGATAACAGAATTATTAACGCAAAATACAAGAGCCACTAGTTTTATATTTAAAGGATGGATGCAGCATCGCGTAAATAAAAACCGTGAACCGTGTTGTTGGCAGCAATATGGCTGCTGCGGTAGACTTATCTATCTCGCACAGCCAGCCCTGTCAGGCAGCTGTCACAACCATGACGCGGCACGCCCCTGCAGTGTATACCGCCCGCCCACCAAATATTAACACGACACGCGCGCCCACTGTAACTACGGAGGGCGAGCTTCCACCCGCACCTTCACATCATACGAACAGAGACAGGGGAATTCTCGTGGATTACACTAACACTTATGGGAGAGTGAAATTTTAAAAGAGTGGCTGAAAGCATTGGGAAAATTACGGGTGTGTCGTGCCACAAAGGAATTGGAAGAAGAAACAAACGAAAAGTTAGAAGGCGTCGATGAAACCACCTATGAAGGAATTATATGAAAGGAAGCTGGAAATAACAGGAAAGAGTTTGTGACTATTTCCTTTCTGCTCTTCCTGATTCATTAGTTTCCGTTCCATCAATTCCAGTGATTCAGTTATTGAAATGTTTTTCTGTCTTTAGGAATGCTCTTTTCTTCTAGTACTAATTTTTATTAATTCATTACATTTAAGGCCATTTGTTATAGCTTTGGCTGATAAACGACAGCATTTAAAAGTTTGTTATCTTTTACGCTACCATTACATCACACATGCTGACGATATGTCTCGAATAACATATCCGGCTACTGGGATGGAGTAAAAACTAAATACAAATGGCAATGTTACTCGAGCGATCCATACGGCTAGTTTGGCTGCCAAAGTGACAGAATTTGAAATGGTATCAATCTACGTTTGTGGTGTCTTACCCAACCCGGTAATCCTACCGGGTGAAGGAAACATACAGATTTCCGTGGAATGTGAGCCAGGAAATGTCAGATCCTACTTCACACGAATAAATAAAGATTTTCCAGCAGTTAAGCCCAGATAAAATATGAACATAATACATAATTATCAGCCGGTAAATATAATGCCATATGCATTAACTGTAAGGATAATTATGGTATTATGTTTGTCCTTTTTACGTGTTTTATAACTTACATGTATATGGTTATTTTTTGTTGCTCGTATAAGTTTTTTCGATGTTGAGATCAGTACAGGCAAGAAAGAACTGGAGCCAAGAAATGGGGAGAAATTTTTCCATGGATTTTTGAAGGAACCATCTCGACATTCGCCTGTAGTGATTTGGGGAAATCATGTAAACCCCAAATCAAAATGGCCGGACGGGGATTCGAACCCACATACTCCAGAATGCAAGGCCAGAACATTGCTTCCATTTAAGCATTGTATACTCTGCTACTAATGGAAGAAATATAACCTATTAAGCGACCAATACGGTATCATATGCTACGTCAACTTAGTTCATATTGTAACCATAAAAACAAGGCGACATTGTTGTTGAACTTCATCCTGAAACAGGCTTTCGGGTAATTCTCAGAACAATAGTTATTTGGCAGTAAAAAGTTCTTGCAATCCCAAGAGGATTAGTAAGTAATTTTATTTTCCTCTCGTCAAAGTTCAACATATCTTGTCTACTACATTCAGTCTCGCGGTTAGAATGATTAGTTTTGTGTCAATCGTGAAAGGCGGCTATAGAGAAACGGACAGTCGAGCGGCGTTGGGTAAGAGCTGTCACTTTCGCTCTTCCAAGGACTAGTGCTGCTCCACGGTCGCCTTGCGTCATTTCCGGATCGTCGCTCACTGCAGCAAAATGAAAACGTTAATAGATGATTTGTGCATATAATCAATACAACATCAATCAACTGAGCGTCTTTTTTGTTTTTATACTCCCTTCTCCTTTTCGTGGAGCATGTTCAGCCTGTTATCCGTGTCACATTACTATAACTTTTGTTAAGTTCGTGTCGTTTTTAATATAAATAGAAAGTGTTAATAGTTTTTGTTTAACGTACTTGTCTTTCTCTTTAAGATTTTAGTCTGAAATATTGAGCAAATTAGGTGCAATTTATTTATTTATTTCGTGTCAGATTATGAAAATTTCTTCCTCACCGGGACTCGAATCAGCAAACCTCGTGTCAGCGCTGGACATCATCACGGTGCAACGGACAAATTTTCCAATACGGAATTAAGTTCGTGAGCAATCGAATAATGTGAAAACCTAAAACATATGCTGGTCACCATATCTTATCCAGAACAATTTTCGTTTATTAGTACCATCATCTAGGTTTTAATAATGTTTTTAATCACATGGTAAGAAAATTAAGGAAAGAAGAAGGGGACACATTTTAACTACTTTTAGTGAAGTCCACAGCTAAATAAAAATGTAACAAAACAATACATTTTTAATACCTACCCAACTATACCACAGTCGATCGAGTGCGAGAAAAAAAATCTCTTTTTTTAAAAAAAATTAAAAAACACATTTGTCTACATACTTGTTTTGCTGTCAGTAAGATATCTCTTTCTGTGAAATTTCACCACAATCGATGCAAAGAAAGTAGATTTACGAGGCTGTGGCATATGGATGGACGGTCAATATCATGAGGTTTTTTTTGCTATTTTGGCTACGGGACATTATAAACATTAGTAAAACAAAGTAAATCTTAAAGCTTTTCCTATTAGAGTACTATAGTGAAAGTAATAATTCAGAGAATTTGAACGTACACATAAAAATGCTTGCAGCCAGACAAGATGAAAATAAAAATCTCCATTATTCTAATTCCTTCTAATCCTTGCCAGCTCACTAGGATTAACTCAGTATTACTTTTGTCACCTCATATCGGCAATGCCCAATCCACCCGTGTTGCCGAAGGTACGATGCCTGTGTTTAATTGAACACGAATTTGAGGGACTTCCCGAAAAGATTGGATTATTATCCTATGGCCATACTAACGGCAAACGCGATGGGCAGGCAATTAATTACGGTATTTGAAAGTAATTTTAGCAAAGCTCGCACGAGTGCGCTCCATAATTACACGTTCGTTTAATGCGAACCGAATTGGTGGTTCGATTTTAAGGTCTTAATAGGCAGTCGGACCGATACGTGGTAGGTTAGAACGCTACAGAAAAGGAGAATTATATACTAAATAAATCACAACAAGCATTTTTTTTTACTTAACACGGAAGGTCAGTTAGCTGTTGAATCTGTCAGGCAGAAGCGCGTAGAGGCGAACTTGTAGGATTTCTCCTGGCTGTATTTCCTGAAAGGCTTCACGGAAGAGTAAACTGCCTCAGAAATCCTTCCGTTTGACTGAAGTGAAAAATGTTACCACTATCCACTCTGCTCCTGTAATTTTCTCCTTGGACTAATCCATTTTTATTCGAAACAGAGATGGTCGTTAACATCCTGTGTTTAGTAACGAAACTAAACGACGATGCTACAGATTTGCTCAATTAAATTTATTTCTAAACGGTGTTAATTGTTTTCTGCTGACATTTCTCCACCTTACAATAGATGTCACCATGACCAAGACGGTTGCGCACAGAGCCTGGAGGGTGAGCGGTTAACTGTCTGGCCTCGCATTCGGGAGGACGCAGGTTCGAATCCCCGTCCAGGCATCCAGATTTGGGTTTTCCTTGGTTTCACCAAATCACTCCAAGCGAATGCCGGGATGTTTCCTTCAAAACGCCATGGCCGAATTCATTCCTATTCATTGTCCCCAGTTGCATCCCGCCTCTAATGACCTCGACGTCGACGAGGCGTAAAGCCACAAGTAAAAAAAAAAAAAAAAATTCTCTGCTTGCTGCTTTTCAGTTTGTTTGCTTGGATTTATTACAGTCGGCAGTCAGTTGCTTTACCCATTAAGCAAATTCGCCCCCAAACAGCATAAAATCGCTTAAAATAACGCTGAGTACATTTCTTTATTGTTTTTGTTCGGGTTTTACGTGGTCATTAGAAAGGGTGTGGGACAAGGGACATTTTGTAAGAAGCATCTCGGCAGTCGCTTGGAGTGATTTGGGAAAACCCAAATCTGGATTCCTGGACGGGGATTTGAACCGACGTCCTCCCGAAAGCGACGCCAGAACGTTAACCACTCACCCACCACGTTCGGTAGCAGAGAAACAATTAAAATTTTAATGCTACTTACATTCAGTCGTCTAAGTTCAAAATCTAAGTATTATACCAGCGTAAAGGCACAGTTATAAAATAACTGGCGACGTAAATTCGAGAAATTTTGTGTCTGTCAAATTTTAGCTACATCACATTCACATATGTCAAGATTTTCTTCAAGGAGGATTCATAGTCTCAAAACGAAGAAGCGTGAAAGAATATCCAGTGCCTTTTCGTTCATTGTGCTGTGATATTGATCACTGATAAGCAGAAGCATAAAACGAAAGTAATAAACGAGTTTCGGTTTAAAAACAGTGATATGGTACATATCACATCCCATTTCGAGACTTGCCACAAACAGTGCTCTGCATTCTGTAAAAGTTTTTTTTCCACCTCGGTGTGAACCTGAGGTAGCTCGTATTCCGTGTGCAGACAGTGGAGAGAGTCCCAGTGTTATTGGTAGTCGGCTGACCTGGAGTGTGGGTGTTGCGTGCTGGTGGGGAGTCCTC
This sequence comes from Vandiemenella viatica, assembly GCA_031002005.1. Taxonomy (NCBI): domain Eukaryota; kingdom Metazoa; phylum Arthropoda; class Insecta; order Orthoptera; family Morabidae; genus Vandiemenella; species Vandiemenella viatica. Next base: position 345,604,826 of record CM061920.1, on the reverse strand, counting down.
CCCAGACGCCAGTAGCACTCCCGTCAGTTTCTTGTCACGTCTGACCACCCACCCACCGCTGCTGCTGCTACTGCATATCGATCTCGCTGTTCGCCTCGGCAAAGCTCGCCACGGCCACAAACTCGCGCTGACCTAATTTGGCAGCTGTGCCATACTGTCCACGCTCCATCTCCACCCCTCATGCAGCATTTGGCTTGTTCCCCATTGACGTTAACTACCTATAACTTTATACATTAGGTATAAAAGCTTTTTTTAAAAAATAATAATAATAATCTGCTTCCAGAGGTCAATAACCTTTCGAGACACAAGAAAATGATCACTGCCACTCTGTTGTTGATGTTCCTCTCTGCCTGTGGATCCCTTCACTCTAAACGAATCCGAATCAGTCAGAATCAATCCGAATCAACCTAAATCTGACTCGGCAAGATTCAATTAGTGCTCCACCAGTTAAATACGCCCAGACTAAATTCCCACCTTCACACCAATTGAATCTACTTCAATCCGTCTTGATTCAATGTCACACTTGTCAGAATTTTCTTCCTTCAAGCAGTCCTGAATCAACAACCAAACGCGATGTATGTGGAACTTTTGATTATGATAGTGAAAGAAAATAGTACGATTTATGAAGCGAGTCATAAAAATCACAGAACAGAAATTTTATTGCTTATGTGTGGAAACAAATTTGAAAACTTAAGAATTCCAGCTAAACCTATGATTTCATCATAGTTTAATCTGTATTTAAACTACCAAAACACTCATTCGAAAAAAAAACTGTAGAATTTCTCCTAGTCGTTGTGATGTAACTAATGAAAAATACCAGAATTCGGTCTTTTTCGATTTATTTCGTAAATCCAATCCTCTGTTTAGGAGTTTTCTTTCTACGAAATACAGCAATGTTAATTCTAACTTCATCCATGCTTGAAGCTCAAAAGCAACTAAGAGAAGATGCTAGATAGGAAAAGAGAGAGGGGATTTGATTCGGATTGAATTGGTTTGACTGGACTGGTGTGAACGTTTGGAGATCATGAATCAGATTCGCCTTGATTCGGATTGATTCAGATTCGTTTAATGTGAATGAAGTCCTAGTTGTTGATACATCCGAGCCTGCACGTTAAGGTCCTTAATATATATCTCGGTATGTGTAGATCGGAAGGTAGTAGGTTGTTACAATATTCAAGGATTAACACGTTTTTAGATTAGGCAGCGAACTGCGTTCTAGGTTTTAAAAGCCGCGCTACGTAGCCGCTACTGCAATCGTTCAATTCCACTAAAATAAACACTGAAGTGCCAAAAGCATGAGATAGGAAGATACAAGTATCCAAAGGGCCGTAGCACCGTCGAAGAAACGTATCAATGTGCCGTGCAGTGTAGGAGCTTTTATTTATACTCTCGTGAGTAGTGTGAAAAGGTTTTCTCGGAAATTATTCATGAATTCACATTTCTCGGTCCACAGCGTCAAGATTGTTCCGAGAGTATGTCCCGCCATGGACAACGCAGTGGTCTACCACGTCAACTTAATGACCAAGACCAGCAACGTGTGAGTCTTTTTTTCTCCATTCCTCATAAACGTCGAAGTAATTAGAAGAGGGAGCAAGGATCAGCAAGGAAATCGACCATGCCCTTTTGGAGGAAACGTGTCGTTATTTGCCTGGTGTTATTTCTGTAAACCAAATAAAACTGAAATCTGGGTGCCCGGACGGGACCGAGCGTGGTGGGTGAGTGGTTAACGTTCTAGCCTCGCATTCGGGAGGACGGCGGTTCGAATCCCCGTCAGAGCATCCAGATTTGGGTTTTCCGTGGTTTCCCCAAATCACTCCAGGCGAATGCAGGGATGCTTCCTTTAAGAGGCCATTATCCAATTCCTTCCTGTTACTTGTGCACAGTCCCATCTCGCCTCTAATGACTTCGACGTCGACGAGAAGTAAAGCCATAAGTAAAAAAAAAAAATGCCCGTACGGGGATTCGAGCTCCGTTCTCCAGCATGCGAGGGCAGAGCATTACCACTTAGCCACCACACACGGTATGTCGGCGACGAGCTGTCAGTGTTGACAGACAGGCAGCAGAAGGCCGATGCCTGTGCCTCTGATAACAAAACGCCTTCGGCTGCAGCGCCTCTCCTGGGCTCGTGAATATATCCGTTGGACCGCAGGTGACTGCAAAAGGGTTGATTGAGTGTTCAGGTGAGTCACGGTTCCAGTTGGACAAGTTGAGTCAATGCCACGTTGGTTTGGAACACTTCGCTGGCCGAAAGGGGGTCCCACACGACATTAAGAGATATTCCACCCGTCCGGGCATCCAGATTTGGGTTTTCCATGGTTTCCCAAATCACTCCAGGCAAAAGCCAGGATGCTTCCTTAAAAAGGCCCTGGCCGAATTCCTTCCCATTCCTTGCCCCTATCCTTTCCCGTCTCTAAAGACCTCGCTGTTGAGAGACGTAAATCAGTTAAAAAAAAAAAAGAGATATTCCATGACTTTGACACTTATACGTTATAAGTACAGGGTGGTTATAATTAAAGTTTAAGTTTCAAAACGTTCTAAAAAACGAACCACTGATTAGAATGACGTCAAAATTGAACGGCGTATTATTGAAGAAGGGGGAAAGAACATGAACCAAAAAAGCATCCATCCAGTCGGTTTTTAATTGTCCCGAGGCCAAAAACTGCATAAAAAGCATCCATCCAATCGGTTTTTAAGTTTCGCGAGACTGTATGCTGTCCACTGTTGTGTGCAACAAGATTAAATCGGGAAACAGCATGTTCCACAACCGATCGAAGTGTCACCGGGGTCAAGTTCAGAATGCGTTGCGCAATGCGTGTCTTCAATTCAGCTACGTTGGCAACCAGAGTACTGAACACAACATCTTTCAGATAACCCCACAGCCATAAATCACACGGATTAAGATCAGGTGATCGGGCCGGCCAGGCTGTAGGGAAATGACGACTGATAATTCTAGTATTTCCGAAATGCCACCTCAACAACTGCTTCAGTTGATTTGCAATGTGCGGAGGAGCGCCATCTTGCATTCATGACGTGATTCTAATCAGTGGTTCGTTTTTTAGAGCGTTTTGAAACTTAAACTTTATTTATAATCACCCTGTATATTAATACTCAATCACTTATCAATGAGAAGTATTTACAAATAAAGTAATATTAATATATGACAAAGTAACAACAGTATAAATAGTTTCGTTTATTTCTTCTCTCTTGTCGTATAAACAGTGTGTGTCGGTGTCGGATGGATTTATTTTTAATATTTGTCAGTTAAATATCGTTCTAGGATATACTGGTATAAGTTTCTTGGTAACATCATTTTTGAGACAAATCCGGTAAAAAAATAACTTGGAATTGATAATTTGGCGCCCATTCACATTTTTATTTTAAAGTGAAAAAATCGAAAGAATATGTTAGTTATTTATTTAGCCTGCTCTAAATAAAAACAAAGCATGATCGGCGGTAATGCTCGGGCCTGGCATCTCCATCTGGCTAAATTGATTTCAGTTACCCAATCACTCCAGGCGAATGCTGGGATGGTTCTTTCAAAAGGCCATTGCTAAATACCTTCCAGTTACTTGCCCTTGGTCGTTTACCGCCTTTTATTACCTACTCGTCGACGTGCCGGAAAGTAGTAAGCAAAAAATAAACATAAATTCCCCACACCCCCCTTGTTCCTGTGAAAAACTACAAAAATTTAATTTTAAATACGACACTCGGTTTTGGGAGAAACACATGGTATGTGCAAATTTGAGTCTCCATGTTATTTCGTTTACGTAGCAGTGCCTGTGGCAGACAGGAAAATAGCGAAATCTTTAAAAGGTGGACATTGCAGATCTCTGAATTCGACTCTGTACTGTTCTGTTTTCAGCAGCCGCGGTATTAATTTGAAGACAATCTCGCCTCGCAATAGCACCAAGTCCGCTGTTGACAGGACGCGTGGATAAGGTGGAAGCATGTATAAGATATCCGCAATTTATTCGCATGTGATGGCATTAAACTACCTCCATAATTATGAAGAGACTTCCGCTAGAAACTTAGACCTGATACATTAACCGCACATAATACTTCGTACACCAACCTATTTGAGCCGGAGTGACAGGAAAGATAAGATTAGAGAAATGAGGTGCCGCAATGATTCTTATATGAATTCTTTTTTCCCTCGTATGCACAACAAAGTGATTAGCTTTGGTGCCGAGCACCCTCTGACATCCACAATTTTGTGAATTGCAGAGTATAGGCCTATATGTAGATAGACCTGCCGTTTCATACTGAACTCCGAGTACTTCTACAGAGGTTCTCATCACTTCGTCCTGAGAAAGCGGTTCTAACGCTCGTAGACGGAACACAGTTCAATTATTGTCAAATTCTGGTTCATAAATCCTGCTAAAATCTAATTATCAACTAAATAAATTTTATTCTTGTTTGTTTGAGGTGAAATGAATGACACTTGAGAACGGTAACACTAGATAATAATCACTGAGTGTGTTAAGTGAGCGGTAAAGGTCTGGCTTCGTATTCGGGAGGACGCGGGTTCGAATCCCCGTCCGGGCGTCCAGATCACTCCAGGCGAATGCCGATGCTTCCTTGAAAAGGCCATGGCCGAATTCCTTCCAGTTTCTTGCCCCCAGTTCTTTCCCGCCTCTAATGACCTCGACGTCGACGAGGCATAAAACCATAAGCAAAAAAAAAAAAAAAAAAAAAAAAAAAAAAAAAAAAAAAACCTTGATAATTCTTAAATATGTGCGATCCTAAATAATCATGAAAAATTGACGATTTTTTTTTCTATTCCCTCATATCGTTTCCCATTTAAAGAGGGGTTTTGATACTTGGCGTTTTGTAGTAGTCCCGTGGAATTAAAATCAATGAAGCCGATCAACCGATCGGTTTTGTCACTTCACAATTGTGTACAGGAATGTCTGTGTTATTAATGAACGCACCTTGATCAAGAGTGCTTTCTGTTTCTACCATCTGATTGCAATTTTCTGAACGTTTTTGACTTTCACAGCGCGGTGAGGGGCCATGTATAAATTACGTCACTTGTTAAAAGAGGGGAGGGATAGTCAACAACGTGTGGCACAGAATGACAATGGGGGAGGGGAGACATAAGCTTTGTGATGTCACGTTAGAAGTGCCGTTTTAATCAAACTCTAAATTTAGAATTGCATAAAGTCAAATTTCACAACGGGGGAGCATGTTCATAAAATTTGGCATGCCCTGACTAGGAGGTGGGAGGGTAAAAAAATAATACTATTTGTATGACGTATTTTATGGATGACCCCTATTTAGACCCCTTTGTCTTTCGGAAGAGTAGATCTGAACGGGCTGGCTGCGGGTTTCTTTACTATTTTACGTCTTCCATCTGTTATACAGAAACATAAACTGAACGCACGTTCGGTCTTTCACAAAAACAGTATCACTGGGTTGCCATCATACTGTTTTTACATTTATTTGTTGAGATTATGGTTCCACTTTATTTGTCAAATCGAGCCTGGTTGGTAAGTGGGCCTAGCTTTCGGGAGGACATGAGTTCTACTCTCGTGCTGCCATCCAGGTTTCGGTTTTCCATGGTTCATTCCACGCGAAAGCCGGGTTGGTTCCTTGAAAAAACCATGGCCAAATTCCTTTCCTACCGAGCGTGGTGGGTGAGCGGTTGACGCTCTGGCCCCGCATTCGGGAGGACGCCGTTTCGAATCCTCGTCCGGGCTTCCAGATTTGGGTTTTCCGTGGTTTCTCCAAATAACTCCGAATGCCAGGATGCTTCCTTCAAAAGGCCGTGGCCAAATTCCTTCCCTTTCCTAGTCCCATCCCGCCTCTAATGACCTCGACGTCGACGAGGCGTAAAGCCATAAGTAAAAAATAGATAAAATATTTTGAAGGTAGCCGGACTCCTATTATTCTATTATGCTTCTTCTGAACTTATTCAAAAAAATGTTCAACGGCTCAAAGTGATTTCCATTCAGAGGAATCTGACCAGTTGTACGCTGTTTCCTGTTGCGTTTTTAAAAATTGACTGCAAAGAAATGTTGTGTTTAGTGCTTTTTCCGTTCTAGTAATACCACAAAACGTGAAATCTGCATTGATTTTATTTTTGACTTGCGCATAGTTCCTAGTTATGCTGAACGAAATTGCTGACAAAATCTATAATTATACTGTTTTTAGTTACTGCATGATTTTTGAAACGCTCTCTTCAGGAAATGTCTGTACTTTTTGTGTGCTAAAGTACAGATTACTCGTGAAAGCACAAAATTGTCCCTACCTGGCATAAAGTAATTAAATCATGTCTATTTTCAGGATGGAGGGCACATCGATGATCTCACAGTTGGTTTCGACATAGATGGAAAAGATTATATTCTGGATCTTCGACTAAACAGGTATGATTTTTGCCTTTTAGTATCTTATTTGAATTCAGAGTTATATTTTATCAGTATTTAATTTCTGAATAAGATTGCTCTTCGACTAAACAGATATTGGCGATTTTTGCCTTTTAGTACCTACTTTGAATCTGAATTCAGACTAATATTTTACTCAAGTTTTAATTCTTGCCGAAAACAGGAAACGTTTTAAGTGGGACGTAACAGTTGAATGACTTTTCTTTCATTCAATTGTAGTCAGCTATTTAATTAATAATTATCTTAACAATAATAATACGTTGATAAAGCTGTGAACTTGCAGGTCAACAATTACTGTGTTAATTATGTTGCAGGGAGTTGATTCCAGCGTCTTATTTTCAACGTTATCAGCACAATGGAAAAAATGTAGTGAATAGACCAACACCAAAGGTAATTTATTTATGAGAACTTAGGTATAAGTTCAGTTAGAAATACTAGCTTTTCTTGTCGATGAACATAAATGAAACTTTCCTCGTACATCAGGCTGATAAATACAATTATTAAACAAGACGGTTCGGCGATCTTAAATTTACAAGTCACTTGACAGTTATAACAAGGGGTGAAAGATCACCGACACGTTGCGTTTTACCTTTGGATTTGCTTTGATGGTTTCGCTTTAATTTAGTACTAATATTCTTTCCTGTTTTTGTTGTGATAAAAATATGTAAGATAATTTAGAGAAGATGTACGTAAAACACAAAATTTTATGTTTACGTAGTGAAAAATAAAATTTTACCAAGGAATTACATATTGCAAATATTAATGAATGTACCGACTAATTGCATTAATGAATGTCTAATCTATTCCAATTATACACCTTATATAATGGCATAAAATTACAGATTCCAAATTATAGGTGATACTTCATCTTATTAGCAAATCCGGGTTAGGCCTTCGGCAAAAGAGGGTTCGATTCCCGCTCTGACCATTCAGAGTTCAGTTTTCCACGGTTTCCCGAAATCACTCCCGGCGAATGCATTGATGGTTCAAAAGGCCATGGCCGAATTCCTACCTTCTTCTTGTCCCCATTCTAATGACCTTGACATCGTTGGGGCGTAAAGCCCAAAAAGAAGAAAATAATAATTATGTTTGAAACAGTGTTTAAAACTTGGTCTTTATTTCAAGAAAATTAATAAGTGCTGTCTGCTGTTAATGATTGTAGAGTGTTACTTTGCCTCTAGCCTTGTCCCTCTTCTTTATAAGAACAAGGGTTTGTACCTAATATTTCATTTCTTCACTGTTTTGTTCAAGTATGTTATCATTATGGGAGATTTCATTTGTAGGGAGGAAGGTCAAGGCCCATAACAATTTATCTACAGATGTGATCTACAATATATCTCAGACTATAAGGTAAAAAACTTGTATAAATTGTAAATAAGTGTGTAGGAAAATTGCCATGGTCCATTTTTCCATAATTAATGATAATTCACACAACTGAAAATATAAAATAAATGTAATATTGGTATTTACTGATGAATATGTTTAACTTTTTCACTAACATGTTGAAAAACTTCGAGTTAACTCTAATAGACTGTAGTTATAATGTGTATATTGTGATTAATAATTTTTTGTTCTCAGTTAATATTTGAATATCTCATTGTTAATTAATCTATTTCACATAGACTGCTTTCTTTTTTTAGAAAACTTCTGAAAGCTCTGTATATATTTCAAATTAATTTTTATGCTTCGGCGAAATATTTCTTAGTTAACAATTTCAATGTGATTGAAATGTTTCCCTTTAATATAGGAGAATGAACTGTGCCAATATCAAGGGAAGCTGCGGGGTTACAAGAATTCATGGGCAGCGATATCAACGTGCAATGGTTTGAGGTACAGTTTTTCTCTCAATTTTAACTATTTATATTAAATTTATCTGCATTTTATGCCTATTGATGAAATTATCTTAATTGCTTCTTCTATGTATTATGAAAGCTTATTCATAAATGTAGTGGTTTCATTAGTAAATATTGTTCTGATCTGGAAAAAATACTTCCTTATTAGTGTTTTTGGATGTGTGTTTTCTTGTTTTGCTACTAGATATTTTATGCTATGGCACTTTTGTACGGATACACATTTTTTTTATATAACCAGTTGTGGTGTCACTGTATTTGATGGTAGATACGATTCACTGTTATTCTCTAGATTTTCCCCATCTTGTATCCAAAAGCAGTTATATTAATAGTAAAAACCTATGCAAAAATATTGAAATAAGTACCATATTTTCAAAAAATGAAGAAGTTGGCAATGTTTGACCAAAAATGTTTTACTTCATTAATGACTTATCACTTTCTTGTTCCCATATTTACAAAGTCTTCAGAATAGTCATTTTGTTTTAACAGATATCTCATCTTTAAATTTATTAACTGTAAGTCAGTCTTTTCACATCTCATAATAAAAGATAGTTTGAAAATATATTTTGTACCACAATTAAAAACAAAATATTGCTCATATTAAGATGGTGTGTTTTCTTGATGAAAGGATTTGACACGTGTCCCTTCTGTAGTGTAATGTAAATTAGTATCAACATTCTAGAAAACAGCTGTTTTGCCCTTTACTAATTCAGTTTTTCTATGGTTGTAACCATTTTAAACTGACCTTTATTTCCAAACTGGTAATGATAAGTATATGTCTGTTAAATGATCAAAATGATTGAAAAATTTGCCCATATCCCATTGCATAGCTAAAAATTATTTTTACGATTGGTTGTGATAAAGCTTTCAGCATTCAGCTTTGATTTGTAAATGTTCGCAAAAAAATGTTATGTAATTTGTCAGTTGTGATGCCTACAGCCACAGAAATTGGATGAACTTTTAATTTTAAAAAAATTAATGACTATCATAATCTTTTCAGTTTGTAAATATGACGTAAACACATTATCTGTGGTAGTCCACATTGCCCACATGCACTCACTTAACCACTAATAAAATGAAGAGACTTTGCCCATAATTACCAGTATTTCACATCCATATTAAGGCCCAACATGATTTGATTCCCAAAATTAGGGTGCTCAAGCCAAATGAAGTGCAACCAGTGCATAATGTTACTGGGAAGAAATTGACAGAACATAAAGCCGTAATGTAATGTCCGTATTTGTTCATATTTTCTATGAATTCTTGGTAATAAAATTGTCAAAACTTAACAAAAGTGATTGAAGACTTTAAACACAATTATTTGGCACTTCTACAGGTTGTCTGACATATTCCTCTTCTGTTTCTATGTATTTCTTCAAGATTGTTCATCTTCTGACTGTCCCTATTTCATTCTGTCGGCCTCTAAGCAGCTTATTCATTCATCTTGTATGTGGCATTCTTTAATTTTTAACCTCATCTTTGATCTCCTTCCCTCCTCCATTCTCACCAGATTGTACAACCATTGCAATGTTTTCTTCTTTAGGGTTTTAGCTAATGGCTTACTCGATAACTTATCTCTAATTTAGTTTCCTGATCACGTTCCCTTTTGTAATTTTCTGGATTTTTGTCTCTGCTGCATCTTGTGTAATCAAAACTTTTTTCATCAGTATTTACATTCGAGCAAGATATCTCAAATTGAGTTGGTAGCACACCTGATAAAATGGAGATTTCTTCCTTATTTTCCACTTCCTAGTACAGCTTTTCTCAACATGTGGTCTGCAGACCACTAGTGACCTGCGAAGATGGTTTAGGTGGCCTACAGGCAGAGTATTAAAAATTTAGATTATGTATTCATTCATACAGTGTGAGTATAAGGTATAAGCAAAACTTTTTAAGAGCTATGAATATATCAATGGCCAGGCAAAAATCTGTCATTTTTAGGATATAAGGATAGGACATCATTGTTCCCACAATAGAAAATTCACTAAATATGTTTCCATTCAGCATCAAGGAGACCACCTTTCACATTAATAACCTTTTTTTTAGTGTCTTGTAGTAGGTGTGAGGGATGAGGAATGTGGTAGGGTTGGTAATATGGGAGAGGTGAAGTAAACAGCAATAAAAAGTGTGAGGTATTGTAACTTCTGTTTTGAGCCTGTAGTTTGTTGGTACAGTATAGCATCCAGCCTACAGTAACATTGTTATTAATTTGTTTGTTAAATATTAAGTTTTTGGTCAATATAAAATTAACTTTAAATAGTTTGCCTCCAGATTCATAAATGCATTTCTGTAGGAATTCAAAACGGTCTTGAAGGCTATTACGTTATAATGATACAAAACAATATATCCCAGATGTTAATAACTTACACAAAGGTAAAACGTTTGGCCCACATAAAATAGTAGTCCACAGCATCATTTTTGTCAGTTTACTGGTCCTTGGGTTGTAAAAGTTGAGGGACGCTTCCTTAGAGTATATCTTTAACCAGAAGATAATATTGTTCGTGTGTCTAATCTTCCTCAATTTTTATGATTCCATTCTGTACTCTTTTAATGGTAGCATTCTTGCTTCCTTGAAATGTTTGACGGATTCAAGTCACTTTCCATGGAGCATCAGATAATTTGATATTTCAGGCTAATATTTTTCCACTTCTTTTACTAATGATTACAGCTCTCTCTCTCTCTTTCTCCAGATTCTTTTCTGACAATATCAATATGTCATCTGTTTAGGTCTTTACTTTCATCACTACTGAATTTCTGGCTGAACTGTAAAAATTTGAAAATATTTACTAAATACAAAAAAAGAACTGGTAACAGAAAATGCCAATCTCATGGGAAGATTGGGGGGAGGGGGGGGGGACAATGTTTGGACGAGTAGTTTTTGTTGTTGTTGGTATAGGTCGTTAGATGCTCTCACAATTTCCTGATAGTGAATTCAGCTTCACTACAATAACATTATAATATATCTTTGTTATCTATAACCAGAATGTAAGATAAAAATGTGTCATTATCATATGGATGATTTTTGCAAAATGACACAAAGTCATTTTTGAGTAGCTAGTCATCACTCACAATTTAAAAATAATCGGCTTATGCCAATATACAATGATTATATTTGAATGCAAAGATGTTGTGTTCATATGTTAATAGAGGTGTCATATTTGATGGAGAACAAATGCACTACTTGGAAAGGGGATCAGAGGAGGATGAAATAGAAGATACCGGTGGAGGGGGAATCTGGCAATAGTGGTGGAACAGAAGAACTGAAGTCACATATTTTGTACAGCCATGCAGACCTAATTACCAACCACACATGTGGTAAGTGCCATGCTGCAGTATTCTGTTTCATGATATTTCTGGTATTTATATGTTACATTATCAATCACATTTTTGTTTTGCAGGCTTTCATGATACACCTCATGATGCTCTAATAAGTGAAGAATTTAATAGGATTCTCAGGGTAAGTTTAATTATTGAGTATGGAAAACAAGTGATAACAGTTTACCTCTTACATTATGTTATTTAATAATAGTTAATTGATTTCATATAATTGTGTGATGTTTTATGAAAACTTAATATAATAAAATGTTCTTCTTGAATCATTTTTGATTGGTCATTATAAAAATAAGTTCATTTGAAATTTGCAACATGTTACAGAATGCTGTGATGTGTGGATGTTGTAAAATATATTTGCATTTTTCCTTCTAAACATGGTCACCAGTTGTTCAAATACATTTTTTAATTCTTTGAAGCTCTAATGCTTTGGAAAATCTGACTATAACATTCTAATAAATTCATTGAACTGTCTTCAAAGCTTTATTTTTGTCTTCCTGTCTATTTTTTGTTTTGTTTTGAACAACTAATGTTTTTGATTTCCCTCCTATAATTTAAAAATGTCTAACAAAACTAGAACTGAGAATTTATTTGGGCGAAACAGTTGCTTTTTGTTTTGTTCTCTGAAAGTGGTCATTATAAACTGGTGGAATTTAAAATAATAAATCAAGCTTGATGGGTAACGTTCTGGGCTGACATTTGGGAACAGTCATCAGAGATAGTACAAAAGCATAGAAGGTGTAGAATATCATGACCAGACAAGGCCATACAACATTTTTTCCTGTCTTAAAAACATACATTTATCTAAATTTTTTCAGCACAAACAGCTAATGACAGAATTTCGCTAGACATTGTTATACTTAAATAACATAAGCATTTTTGTTAACTTTGCTTTCTGTTATTTACACAGATCATTCATAGAGATTTGTGGTTATCAGTTGACACAATTGGGGATAGTTCTTCAGTACTTCTAACAGATTTTGAACTCAAAATGCTTTGCAAGATTATGAGTCTAAGTAAGTAAGAAAAATAAATTACAACCTGATGACAGAATTTCTGTTTTCCATGTATTCCACCTCTGTCATGGATGGACCTACAGTGTTATATGGTATCTGACCCATGGAGTATTCTGGTGTGTTTCATATATTATTAGGAAGATCAAATCTAAAACTTTGAAATGCAGTTGACATAAAGCACTGTTACTCATAGTGCCATCTTAAAGCAATTTTTTACCGGGCAGACACACATAAAAAGATACTTTTAGTAACATTATCAATTGGGAAGATTATATAATTATGAATTATTGTTAAGAAGTACTTTTCTGGGTTTTTCTTCTTGAATTACTCTCGAGTTTAAAGTTACATTGTATGTTTCTTGTTCACAGTATAAACGTAGCACCGAAGTGGTTCGTGGTCCATATAATGCAGATAAAAAGTCTCGTTTTGTAGAACTGGTGCTTGTTGTAGACAATAAAGAATACAAAGCCAATGGAGAAAACTTGGAAAATGTGTATGAACACTGCAAAAATATAGCTAATATTATAAATGCCGTAAGTAAACAATTTGAACCTTTTCTTTAATAAGAACATTAAAGCAGAATTTTTCAACATGAGATAACTTATTGTATTTAAATAATATTTGTACAATTTTTATTATTAGAGATGATTATATCATCAGTGAAGCCACAAGATTAAGGTCATGTGATTTAATGGTAGGATCAAAAGAGAAAACTTTACTTTTCCAGTTATACGTGCCACTGAACATATTTGTTGCTTTGGTGGGTGTAGTTGTATGGACAGAAAATGATGAGATCCAGCTATTATCAAATGGAGATTCTACACTCACAAACTTTCTCACCTATCGTCGTCAGAGATTAGTGAAGGAACATCCAAATGATAATGCACAGCTTCTCACGTAAGTCATTATTGTATTTTTGTGACTATATTATCCATCAACATATTATTAATTCTTATTCTTTTTCCACTTCATATAAGCAGTGCGTTGCACTTAATTTTTTTTGTTTATATGTTACATATTCCTTTGAAACAAAGATGTTTCATGAAGTATTCAATTAAAAAAAATAACTTCTGAAATTTTGTCCTTAGGAGAGTTCAGTTTGAAGGTGGTGTTGTTGGGAAGGCACTGAAGGGTCCTATTTGCACATATGAATTTTCTGGTGGTGTCAGTATGGACCATAGCAGTGTTGTAGGCCTGGTGGCTACAACAGTGGCCCATGAGATGGGACACAACTTTGGAATGGAACATGATACAGCAGAGTGTAAATGTCCTAGTGAACGCTGCATTATGGCTCCCTCTTCGAGGTTTGTTACATTGCAGAAAAAAATGCATAGCAAAATAAAAAAAAATTATAGTTATAATTTCCATTGTATTACATTCATATAACATTACATTTGGATTTGGAAGCCAAGAATAACAGTGTTTTTAACCCTGGTAGCAGCACACATCAGTGTTGCTTTTTGTTGATTTTTCTTTTAATTATATAGGAAATTGGTGGGTTGGTTTTATAAATTAAAATTTTACAAAATGAGGAACATGTTGATCATTAATATAAATTTGAGTGTTTCACAGACAGTTGGCGCCTCTAAAGTTATACCTTTAATATAGAACTCCTAAGAAGGGACAAAGCCTTAACTTTTAACAAACAAAGCAAAAGTAATTATTAAATAAAAAATCAGAAAATCTACTATTTCTCCCATATGCCATCGACAAATAAAATGATTCTAGAAGGTGCTTAGTTGAATAAATCAGGAATTCTCTTATTATAATGTTATACACAGAAAGCCCTACTTTATATTTTAGCATAACTTGTGCAACTATTGCCCTTTAATAATTTCAATTAGAAATTGTAAATGCTGTTATTTGAGCATTATACTTATTGGTTCTGTGGGAAACAAAAAATTTGGGAAGATACAAAAAATAAAACTGTGGCTCGCCACGGATGAAGGCAGGACAGCTACAGGAAACAAATAAATATGAACACACTTTACAATATTTCATTGTCATTATTTTCCTAATACATTAGAAAGATACAGTGCTCCAAATAATTTGATTTAACAGTTAAGGACTTTGAAATACTTTCAACATTAGGTCCATGAATTCATGGAATTTATAGATACAATCTTTATTATTTGGTTGAGTTAGACCTGAAGAGAATTGTGGCAACAGACTTTTGAGAAATAAAAGCTTGCTGGATGTATCATGTGTACGAAAATCTTTTTGTAAGTTGTAACTGAACCAAAAATCAACAGCAAGCAAAATAAAATTCTTACCAATGTTTCCCCATAATTCTCTTATGTTTAATTCCATCCAAAATATTATATTGTGTGTATGTTTTGCGTAAATATTAAGATAAAACTGCATATCGTGTGTAGCCCTATTCAAAATGTACCCGCTAAGCCTGATATGGTATGATTCAGTTCATGCACGAAGGCTATGGTGAAATTACTGGTTGTTCTTTGCCTACAAACCTCTCCTGGTTGTAATGACCTTACTACTCAAGAGTCATAAATCTAAAAAAAAAAAGAAAAACCTCTTTATTACAAATAATGCTCTCGGGTGACTAGCCGAGTTATAGAAGTGTTATAATAATCACACAATATTTCGGCGCTCTGAATCGTCGGCGCCATCTTCTGGTGAAGTGAGGTCAGGAACATGCGAAGCTGCTGAGTTAGACCAGCAGCTTCGCATGTTCCTGACCTCACTTCACCGGAAGATGGCGCCGACGATTCAGAGCGCCGAAATATTGTGTGATTATTATAACACTTCTATAACTCGGCTAGTCACCCAAGAGCATTATTTGTATTCTCAACGCCGAGAAAGACTTCGTAACCTCTTTATTGTTTTATGACTTGCACATCAGTAGTGGACACTTTTGAGATGTATTTTGTGCTTCTTATGTCACTTTCTATACCAATATATTTTAAAAAAAATCTCGTCCCACACAAATGTTAATTTCTTCTTTGCCTCCATCCAAAATTATTTGTTTTTCCTTCATTACAAACAGAAATCATACTGTCACCTAATCTAATTCTCAAGTGACTGCTGTACCCACCACATATTGCTCAATTATGGCTCTGTCCAATGCCTTGTAATCTCCTTCCTTAATTTGCTGGGTGCACAGACTTATAGTCAGCCTTTCATATTGCCTTTCAAACTCTCCAAAATAACTCATAAAATAAAAAAAGTACAAATAGCAACTCTGCTTTTGTAACCGTATTTTTTTTTTATCCCCACCCTCCCACCTAATGCCAGATCTAGGAGGGGGAAGGCATAAACCAGTGTACTTGCCCCAGGTGATGACAAGGTGTGGCAACAATGAATAATGTTTGAAATGGCTGCAACCTCACAATTTTTGCCCCTGCTCGTAAAAATGATAAATCTGCTGCTGCACCTTCCCTAGTGCACCTATAGCCATTCAGCTTCAGTCTTGTTGTTACTAGTCTGTAGTTTATATTGCACTATTAATTTGCTGTAATCCCTCCAGTATTGCAGGAATAAAACAATTATTGTAGTAACTTGTAGGATGTTCTGTAGTTCGGCTACATTATTGAAAATTTTTATCTTTGATGTTTTCTAATTCATGACTTAATTTTACATGCTGTTTCAGTTCTATGAGTCCTACTCACTGGAGTTCTTGCAGTTTGGAATACCTGGCACTTGCATTTGAACACGGCATGGATTACTGCTTGAGAAACAAGCCTAAAAGGTAATTAATGCTTTTTTTTACGATTTATTGTTTCAAGGGAAGTGATAATTTAAAGATTCTGTTTGATGATTAACTTAGGCAGCTTTTTCTGTTATTTTGATAAATTTATTCGTCCATGGAAAAGAATAAACGACATCTAATTGTTTAAAGATATTCAGGATTTTCAGGTTTCAGTAGCTAGTAGTAAACTGAAACATAGACAATCTGTTATTGTTGTAATTACTGTTGATATTGTTGCTATAGCAGTTTATATTCCTTGAAACATCAATAAATATCTAAAAAATCAGTAAATAATTATGATTAGCTGCATTACAGTCTGTTACGTCATCTGTTCCTATTACTTTTGTGAAATTATGGAAGGTGTCTAATTTGTATTTTATATAAGTTACATTCTGAAAGAAAATTGTACATATTTGAGTTCTTTTATTAATATATTTTTACTAAAGAAATGTATAACATAACTAATGAAATACAGTGTAAATGTTTTTTACTGCATTTGATAGCAAAAATACTGAAAGAAACCCCCCCCCCTCCCCGATCCGTCTGGTGTATCAACCATGACCACAAGTTGGCACTCGATTTCAGGCACAAGCCTGTGGGAATATTCTCTTTTTTAGGTAAGGGTGTCACGGATTGGAATGAGTTACCAAGAGAAATGATGAATAATTTACTGAAAACGTTGAAAGAATTTAAAGATAAAATTTGTAGAGAGCAAATGTAGGTGGGTGCAGGATAGGGGAAAGATAGGGGTGTAGGGAAATTGCCACCAGAGCCTGCGCTCCATTGCAATTAAATAAATTAAATTAAATTGTATAAAATGTTCTTGGGCCTTCTACTGGGGGGAGTGCATAAATTTGCTCACTTGTGATCCTGGAGTGACTGCCCTTGCATGACTTATACCAATCAATGATTGCCGGTGATGTCATGATCATACGCTCCAAGTGCTTCTGTGTGTTGATGTGGTGGGGAGAGTTGGCCAGCAGAGCAAGTGGTGTGGTAGGGATACATGCAGTGGAGGGGTTTGCTGGTGGTTAGAGCACATTCTAGAAAGATCTTGATGGCTCTTTCTCCTCCCTAAATGATTTGAGACGTTATTCCACCACAAATGTATACAACAAAGTAGCTATTTAATATTTTGCTTAAGCATCACTATTTACCAAATTAAGCACTAACGTTTATCAAAATTCCATATTAGTCGAGGTTATATAAAAATTCTGATTTAGTTGAACGAAGTTGAATCACAGCAAAAATGGGAGTAATAAAATGTTAATAATTTTATTTATTCTAATTATTAACGCTCAATAATGTATTACCAAAACAAAGTAGAATGAGATGCACTACAAAATTTAAAAAAAATAAAAAAATAATAATCCCTATATTTCGTTTACTATGAGTGATTGGAGAGAGGAAAATGTATACAGCTGGGGAAAAGTATATATATATATATATACAGGGCGTTCGCCGGGAAACGCAACCCTCCCAGTCTGTTGCCATCGGCAACTTGCTCGGTCAGCGGGGCCAGCGGTTCCCGCCACACGATACCGTGAATCACCGCACTGTTTAACACCTCCGCTGCCCCAACAGTGCAGTGGCACAGTATAATGGGACCCTTACATGGTTAAGAACGGTTTCTTTGCATTGTAGCTAGTTTGTGACTTCAGTCTCTTATTAATCAGTGTTGTGAATAAACGTTTCTTTGCGGTTTGGCTGGTTTAGGGCTTCATACTCTTACTAATCTGTACCGTGTTTGAGTGTGAGTAAAATTATGGTATGTTACAGTTTGCAACAAAGAATATTTCTCTACGATACATATGTGAAGAAGAAGTCGTTTAAAAAGTGTCGCAGTAAATTTCGTCGCGAATATCCTGGCGCTTTACTGCCAGCTAAATCAACAATTCTGCGTCTGGTTAAAAAAGTAAGAGAAACGGGTTCATTTTTTAACAAAAAGATACTGTCGGTCAACCGTATTCTCACAGAGGAGAAAATTGACGATATCGCTTTTCGACTAGAACAGTCACCCAAAAAATCATTAAGTCAGTTAGGGCAGCAGGCAGGCGTATCTAAGACGTCAGCTTGGAAAGTAACAAAGCTAGTTCACTTAAAGCCGTACAAAACAATGTGGTGCATAAAATTACAGAAATAGACCAGGGGCCTAGGATTAGATTTTGCAACTGGTACCTGCAGGGTGTCCACGATGGCACTGATGATCCGCAACTGACGTTTTTCTCTGATGAGGCCTGGTTTCATCTGAGTGGTTATGTTAACGCTCAAAACAGTCGACACTGGAGTTCAGAAAAACCAAATACTCTACTCCAACTGCCATTGCATGACTTAAAAGTGGGTGTTTGGTGTGCGATTAGTGCTTCGAGAATCATAGGTCCAATTTTCTTCCGTGAAACTCTTACTTCCGCAAGATATATCGAAAATATTGTGAAACCGTTTTTTCGAGAAACTTACTGAAAAGAAAAATTGTACGGCTATTTTCAACAGGATGGGGCGACAGCTCACACCGCTAGAAATTCGCTTGCTGCACTTGACGAAGTGTTTTATGATCGTGTAATCAGCCGTGGGTTGTGGCCCGCCAGATCACTGGATTTAAACCCTTGTGACTTCTACCTTTGGGGTAAACTTAAGGGTAAGGTGTACGAAGGAAATCCTCACACATTGGAAGAACTTGAGGAAAAAATCTATCAAGTAATAATGTCCATTGACAAAGGTGAAATCCAGCGTGTGTCTCGAAATATGTTCAGAAGATGTGAAAAGTGCATTACACAAGAGGGTCAACACTTCCAGCATCTTTTATAAGGTAAGCTAATGAATTACGACACATTTAAATGCTTAGCACATACAAGTTTATGAAGTGTAATTATTGTGAAATAGTCCGCGGCCGACGGTCGAACAATGCCGGAAGCTGATCGCTCGCTCGCCGGGAGCAGTTTCTTCCTTGTAGCGCTAACAGTGGGTTGCGTTTCCCGGCGAACGCCCTGTATATATATATATATATAGCACTTTATTAAAAATGTGTTTATAGTGTTGCATGTTAGCAGTGCTGGATCTGGAGGGCAGTTGCCCAGGGAGGCAACTACAAGGGGATGACAAAATTATGTTTGAAGGGCGGTAGTTTATGTCACTGAGTCCTTTTTTATTACTGGACTGGTTGAGAGTTAATAATTAGAAGAAATAAAATTATTAACATTTTGGGGTGAGGAGAGTGAGGGTGGCGAAATAATGTTCAAAAGAATGGCTCAGAAAATTCCTAGACCTGCCACTGCATGTTAGTATGTTTAGTTGGAATGCTTTGAAAAAGCTGATTACTTTAGAGTTAGTTAATCAAAGAATCTGTTCTCTTTTATAGTCTTTTTAATGGTCCAGTATGTGGAAATGGTTTTGTGGAATCAGGAGAACAATGTGATTGTGGATTAGTAGAGCATTGTGACAATCCTTGCTGCAATGCTACAACATGCATGCTGTATTCCAATGCCTCTTGTGCCACAGGAGAGTGCTGTGACCTGAAGGTTTGTTTTTTATTACTGATTAATATTTTTAATTTCATGTACTGTAGATACATATTATCATATAGAATATGTTTTGTGAAAAATGAACTAAATGTAATTTTAATATTATTACTAATCACAGTGCTTGTTTTTGTAATGCAGTTATTGAGTATACTTAGGTACAAAGGAAGATAAGACAATAAAACTACTCTCATTTCATGTTTGAAAAGTGTTTGAGAAGTTAAAAGAGCATGAGGACAACAAGGCCACTCAATTTAGTATTAGTATTAGTAATTTCTTTGTTTTTGTCATTTGAAAGACTTTGGTCTATATCAGGGAATTATTCAAAACAAAGTTAATTTAAAGAAAAATGAAAATGTAGAAAATTGTGCTGTCATATTTCTTCAGATGATTGATGTTTTAATTGCTGTCAACCATAGAAATCAGCTACATTTTCCTATGCGTAACCAAGTATTGCGTTTTTCTTTTAATTTTTATAAATTTGTTCTTGAACCTAAATTGTCTGACTGTATATTAAGTGGGAAAGGAGTCATAGAATAATTGTTATTGTTTAACAAAAAGGTATAGCAGTGTTGCTGTGCTCTAACTTGATTTTCAGTTGTAAATATTGAATTTAATCAGAAACAAAATTGCTGATTAGCAAATTTAAATAAGGAGTGAGAAAGAAACTGTTATTTACTGTAGGTGGTAACAGGATTTTGTAGCTTGATGTTTTCACAATTTGTTCTGCATCATGGTGTAACTGTATAAAGTACAACTAACTTCCTCGCCATTCCTTATATACATATTTTTTCACCACCAATGCACAAAATAAAACTTAAAAGTCTGGGCTTAGAACCGATTTGTTCTTACTCACCACCTCAGCTTTACTCTACGACAGGATCAAATTACAGCTTCACCTCTTCAGCCTGTTAATCACTCTGTGAATCTATATTCCACTTCTCAAAATCCTAATTTTGTATCTTCTTAAAATGCCTAAATGGGACCATGCTTTATTAATTCATGAAACATCACCATCTGTTTGTCGTCTTCATTGCTGATTCCATCCTTTGAGAGCTGCTTCATTGATTAAATTACTGTGACTCAAGTCTTTTCAAATTCCAGCCAAGAGCTAGTTATGATCACAAACATTTTCTCCAGAATGCTTCCTTTAAACGAGCATTTCTCAACCTTTTTCAATATAAGGAACAGTAAAATGTCAAAAATAATGCTGCAGACTACTAACATATGTAGGCCTTAATTTTTTACCTCCGTGTATATTATTAACAGTTTAGACATAATGTATTGTACCAATATACTGTAATAAATTTAAAAACGTGTTCCGAGTTCCTACGGAAACACAGATGTAAATTTGATCTATTAGAAGTGAATTATATATTGAGCAGACTCTTAATATTCAGTAACCAAACAAATAATAATGTTACTATACCACCGACCTACATATACAAAATAAAATAAAACATGAGCCGATACCTTTCATTGTTGTTTACTTCTCCACTTTTGTGTTAGCAACCTTACCAATAATTGTTATCGGCATGTGCTGTGGTCTCTTACACCTGGTATAAGATCCTTAGAAAATGGTCATTAACTTAATCCTTAAGCAAACAGCTCTCTCTTTGATGCCAAAAGAAAATTATTTAATTAATTAATTAAAGTGGTAACAATGCAGCCCTATCCTAATATCATGGACTTACCAGATTTTTGCCTTCCTTGTCGTTAAAATATTTATGACTTTTAAAAAGTTGGGCATATGGCTTATATTTCCCTATAGCGTAATAACTGCAAGTACGGTATGTAAATTTTTAAAATTCTGACTGGACCACCAGACCCATCTTTGCAGACCACTGGTGATCCATGGACTGCAGGCTGAGTATCACTGTCTTAAACTATAACAATATTTCTCGAATCCATAAATTAAACCAGAATATCAAACTTACATGAAGCCAATCCTGCAGAAAATATCAACAACTGTTAAAATGAATAATAGCAACTAAGTGGGTGAAACCCTCTATGAAATATTCATCACCACCAATACTAAGCCTAGTGGGCAAGCAGTTAACATTGGTGCCTGATGTTTTGAATGTCATGTGTTTGAATTTCAGTCCTATCATGTGGTTTTCCAAAAATCACTCCAAGTGAATGCTAGGATGGTTCCTTCAAGAAATCACAATTAAACTTCTCATTGTTCTTGCTCGCTATCCTCTCCTGGTTCTAATCACCTTGCTATCAGCCTTCAGTATCTTGTTCCATGTGTATCATAATCTCCTCTAGTTTTGTCTTCAATGTACTTACCTTATCACTTTCTCATCAACTTCCCTGTTACATGTGATATTACAAATGCCTCTAGCAAAATTGTTTCTCATAATGTTCTCCACATGAAGTTGGGTATATGGCTTATACTTCTCTATAGCCTTATAAGTAGTGAAGATGGTAAAAGTTGAAAGTAAATTTTTCAATATAAAATCATGAGTGTTAACTAAGAATGCTAATGAAACTCTACAACACTAGAAACTTGCAATTAAAACTTATTTGCTAGATATGAAATCAAAATTTCATTTCGAAACTAAGAACATAGTAATGAATCACCACTTGCCAAAGAAGATATCCCTCTCCCCCTCCCAAATACACACACAAACACACACACACTTAAACATCATAATTTCTGGATATAAATCATCAGAACAACATTGTGTAAACATGTTAGAAGTTGAGGGTTAAAATACTAATTTAATTGCAATGGAGCACATGCTCTGGTGGCAATTTCCATGGTCATCTAATTATCTCTTTTTTATTTTATTTTTTTATTATCTTATATAAGTCAAGTGTTAAATTCATCCTCCATCTACTTTTGTGATTTACAATTTTTAATTCCTTCAGTTTCTGGTAAATTGTTCATTACTTCAGTTGGTAATTTGTTCCAATTCCTGACACCCTTACCCATAAAATAAAACATTCCCACTTTGTTATGCATGAAACTGAATGCCAGAATGTGGTCAAGGTCATCTTTCTCCTTCCATGCACTATTCCTAATTCCTATATCCTTCCAAGCCCCATCACCAACATATACCCAGCACTCTCTTCACCCTCCTCCAGTCCTCTAATGACTCCCGATCCAGCTCATTTATCATATCAGTTACTGTCTGGGTCCTGTGATAATTTTCTCAAACCAATCTAACTGCTCTTCTTTACACGCTCTCCAACTCCTGTATTTGATACATAAAATGTGGGTTGCAAGATGGTTAGCAAGATTATCAATTATTTAACAAGGAAATGAAATGCCAAAATATGTGTAACTAAATGTATTTATAAAATAAATTACTACAATAGCAGTGGAATAGGGAACAAGTATACAAGACAACATAAATTTGAATAGGGATATAGAAAGTAAACCCATCAGTTACCAAACATGAATTCAGATTAGCAGTGACAAAAATGACACATTTGCATCAATTAAACAATATCCCTTATTCGTGAGAAAACTGCTTGTGTGAATATAGCCGTAACTGTGCTGACAAGAAGACATTCCATTCATTTAAGCAGTTTGGTGTGACTTTGCTGTAAGTTCTCAGTTGTTGTTTGTGCCAGAAAGAACTGTAGCAATGTCTTTCTCTGAATTTTTGTAATTATTTGGATTGGAATCAATAATTCTGGATAAGAGGAGAGTTGAAAAAGGAAAAGAAGACTATATGAATAATATATATTTGTAATTGCAGTAAGATACGTGTTATCAAAGGTAATACTTCATGATTAGTTATTTACAAAAATAAAATGTGTGTTAATAACTTTTACATGTTTTTGTTTAGTAATATGAGGATCTGCATCTGATTAAATAAATTTTTAGTTCATTTTAGTTCATTTTAACTTGTAATCCATTAATTATTTAACTTTCTTTTGAAAACATACCAGTAAATTTAGAAATAGTTCAATGTTAGGGGGGGGGGGGAAATTTTAAAATGGGGAAAATAATTTGAAAGGGTCAGCTAAAACAACCACCTCAAAGTGAAACTAGGAAAAAAAGAAAATAATAATCATAAAAAAATTCCAGCTAAATTCATGGCAAACGGACTGTGATAAAGTAGGGGTAATGAACTTTGCCATAAATAATCTTTAAATAATCTTCAATTAAGGGCATTTTGTTTCATTTATCCAATATTTTGAGTGGTTTTCTAATTTTGTAAAAAAAAAAAAAAAAAAAAAAAAAAAAAAAAAAAAAAAAAAAAAAAAAAAAACCAGTAACAAATATATTCTTAATATATAATAAATAGTATACATGCAAATTGCATATACTACACAAAATACAGGGCGTTCGCCGGGAAACGCAAACCTCCCAGTCTGTTGCCGTCGGCAACTTGCTTGGTCAGCGGGGCCAGCGGTTCCCGCCACACGATACCGTGAATCACCGCACTGTTTAACACCTCCGCTGCCCCAACAGTGCAGTGGCACAGTATAATGGGACCCTTACATGGTTAAGAACGGTTTCTTTGCATTGTAGCTAGTTTGTGACTTCAGTCTCTTATTAATCAGTGTTGTGAATAAACGTTTCTTTGCGGTTTGGCTGGTTTAGGGCTTCATACTCTTACTAATCTGTACCGTGTTTGAGTGTGAGTAAAATTATGGTACGTTACAGTTTGCAACAAAGAATATTTCTCTACGATACATATGTGAAGAAGAAGTCGTTTAAAAAGTGTCGCAGTAAATTTCGTCGCGAATATCCTGGCGCTTTACTGCCAGCTAAATCAACAATTCTGCGTCTGGTTAAAAAAGTAAGAGAAACGGGTTCATTTTTTAACAAAAAGAGACTGTCGGTCAACCGTATTCTCACAGAGGAGAAAATTGACGATATTGCTTTTCGACTAGAACAGTCAACCAAAAAATCATTAAGTCAGTTAGGGCAGCAGGCAGGCGTATCTAAGACGTCAGCTTGGAAAGTAACAAAGCTAGTTCACTTAAAGCCGTACAAAACAATTGTGGTGCATAAAATTACAGAAATAGACCAGGGGCCTAGGATTAGATTTTGCAACTGGTACCTGCAGGGTGTCCACGATGGCACCGTTGATCCGCAACTGACGTTTTTCTCTGATGAGGCCTGGTTTCATCTGAGTGGTTATGTTAACGCTCAAAACAGTCGACACTGGAGTTCAGAAAAACCAAATACTCTACTCCAACTGCCATTGCATGACTTAAAAGTGGGTGTTTGGTGTGCGATTAGTGCTTCGAGAATCATAGGTCCAATTTTCTTTCGTGAAACTCTTACTTCCGCAAGATATATCGAAAATATTGTGAAACCGTTTTTCGAGAAACTTACTGAAGAAGAAAAATTGTACGGCTATTTTCAACATGATGGGGAGACAGCTCACACCGCTAGAAATTCGCTTGCTGCACTTGACGAAGTGTTTTATGATCGTGTAATCAGCCGTGGGTTGTGGCCCGCCAGATCACCGGATTTAAACCCTTGTGACTTCTACCTTTGGGGTAAACTTAAGGGTAAGGTGTACGAAGGAAATCCTCACACATTGGAAGAACTTGAGGAAAAAATCTATCAAGTAATAATGTCCATTGACAAAGGTGAAATCCAGCGTGTGTCTCGAAATATGTTCAGAAGATGTGAAATGTGCATTACACAAGAGGGTCAACACTTCCAGCATCTTTTATAAGGTAAGCTAATGAATTACGACACATTTAAATGCTTAGCACATACAAGTTTATGAAGCGTAATTATTGTGAAATAGTCCGCGGCCGACGGTCGAACAATGCCGGAAGCTGATCGCTCGCTCGCCGGGAGCAGTTTCTTCCTTGTAGCGCTAACAGTGGGTTGCGTTTCCCGGCGAACGCCCTGTAGTAGTTAAATAATATCGTATCTTCTTTAAATAAATGGGTAAATAAAATAAGTAATTATGTGGCAGATCCATTTCAACTTTGATTTGCTCCCGCAGTTTCGTTTGAAAATTGCTCTGATCATACTGGCATGATTTTTGGTCCCACAAAGGGGCTCTTTCTTTAATTTTTAATTTAATTTAATTGCAATGGAGCACAGGCTCCGGTGGCAATTTCCCTACACACCCATCTTCCCCCTATCCTGCACCTACCTACATTTGCCCTCTACAAATTTTATCTTTAAATTCTTTCAAAGTTTTCAGTAAATTATTCATCATTTCTCTTGGTAACTCATTCCAATCCCTGACACCCTTACCTAAAAAAGAGAATCTTCCCACACCCTTGTGCCTGAAATCGAGTGCCAGCTTGTGGTCATGGTCATCTTTTCCCTTCCATGCACTACTTTTCATAC
Organism: Vandiemenella viatica; assembly: GCA_031002005.1. Lineage (NCBI taxonomy): Eukaryota > Metazoa > Arthropoda > Insecta > Orthoptera > Morabidae > Vandiemenella > Vandiemenella viatica. The sequence continues at coordinate 345,578,737 of CM061920.1, read as the reverse complement.
CTATTGCAATATCTTTCCATGCCTCATCGCCAGTATAGATATCCTGTCCAAATCACCCTGCAGCTGTTTACAATCCTCTATTGTTTTGATTCTTTTATACAGCATTATGTCATCTGCAAACAATCCAATTTCAGATAGTAAACAATCAACACAATTATTCATTAGAATAATGAATAGCAATGGTCCCAATACACTTCCCTGTGGCACACCCATTTTTACTTCCACTTCTTTTGATACTACATTTTGTAAGGACAAAGACCGACACTGGGGTTGGTATCGCCTAAGTACCTTATCTAACAGTCTTGGTGGCACCTCACTGTCCAATGAAAGTTTGTTGCATATTTTAATTTAACTTGACCATGTTGCCAGGATACAACAAGAATGCTAACAGGTCGCCACAATATTTAATGACCCAAATATTGAAAAGGTATGGTAACAGCTACAGAAATGAAACAGTTCACTTCCCAAAATTCTTCCAGTTTATTAAAAATGAAAATTCAAAGTTCAAACAGCATTCTTAAGTTGCGTAGGCTAATCGAACAATCGATCCAAAAGTTACAGGTTATGGAGAGAGGTAACACCGAACAAACCCCAAAGAAAAGTTACAAGTTCATGTCAAACCAAAGCCACGCCCCTTCCATAATGGCTGACTCCAGAAATGCCAACATAACTCCCGCACTCCAACCTAACGTCGGAATAGCCAACACACCAACACACGCTTAGATCATCTTACTAACAAGACTGCAACCCGGAAAAGACAATAGCGTCACCTCGGCCTCTAATTTATACCTTCGCTGACGTCAGAGCCAGAACGCCGCTTTCTGCCCACACTTTAACGAATTAGATCGGAAATATCTCAGTAACTAAACAGTTATCCAAAACTTTAAGTGTGGCAGTGTTTCGACATATTTAATTGTGAAATAGTGAATATTTAATGAATAATTTTAAGCAACTGGTTTAAAAGTTCCCAGCGTAGAAGTGGACTACTTTCCTACCTGGGGATTTACTATTATGCTGAAAATTTCTACATTTCGTCATTTTATTAATGCCACGATTTATGCAAATTATTTTATTCTCACTGTGATCTACAAAAATTCGCGAGTTTATTGGTGTGATTTTTATTAAGATTGGTGCAGGGAAAGATTAACCACGCTGTAACCAAAGTGTGATTTTTGTTTTAATTTTATAACTTTATTTCTAGGACTTTTATTGCAAATATAAAATTACCACGAGATTCTCTGAATTAAATCGCGTATTCTGAAAGTTGTCTCATCTCTGTATCTACTTTAGATCGGTTGGAAAATATTTCTAAACTCCACACGTGGATGCAATTTTAAGATCTCTATAGCATCGGTTCTATTGCTGGTAATTACTTGAAATAATTATACGTGATCTTAGATTTTGGTTCTTTCCGGAAATCTACTTTTTATTTTGAATGTCCTCTAGGATTTTGAGATAAAAATTATTTAGAGTGAAGGTGCAACTGACGAAGCATTAAAAATTGATTTAAGTTATTTAAACGTCCTGAAACTACGAAATTTTAGTGAATTTATCTTTTAATCGCCTGATTACTTCCCTACAATTACTTTATTTGGTTCGAAAGTATGTTAAAACAGTGAAATGCCAAATATTAGAAATTACTTGTGCACTGAACTGGATTATTATGGATTATCATATCAAAGGTTAGTAAAAGGTGTTAATATCACTACAGAAAGTTACTTTAGTTGGTTTATTTGCTATTAAGTTACTTTATTGCTCCTAAAATTGGTTTAAAATGACAAAATGTTCCCCAGTTAGCAATTCCTAAGTCCAAGGTAATATTATTACTGATTGTTTAATTTCCAGTTGACTAAAAGTTTGTTTATTATTATTCAGAGTTTATATTCGGCGTTTAGCAACTACTAAAGGTCTTTACTGCATTCAAATTGGTTTAGAAACTACGAAGTTAACTTATATCAAAATCTATTATTTGAAATTGAAGTTGTGGGATTTAATCTCTTTCCTCCCAACCTGATGTCTTCTTTTTGTTATTAAAGGTTTATTTAGAGCCTTTATTTAATTATGGGTGCATTTATTATCCCTAAAAGGTTTTATTTAGTGTGATAGGTTACGGTATCTCTATGCCATACAAAGCCTTACTCTCATAACCTAACCATGAACTGAAAACTATCTTCTACTACAGAGTAAACTTTCCCTCTAATGTCTAAAGGTGAGAGGCTAGAATTTAACCAAAATTCTAAGATGCTTACATGCCCCCCGAAGATTGAGGTTATTTTCCCAAGAAAACTAACTGAATATCTTGAAAAATAGAAGAAAAAAATTTAAATTCCCCAAATGAAATGAATTACTCCCACAAAATCTAACTATCTCTTGTTGGTTCGGTTCTCTCTCCATCATTCATACTCAAAACAAAATATTATCATTTATCACAATCTCAAAACTTTAACTTTCTCTCACAAGATTATTACAAAAATTTTCAAACTCATTCACTCTTAAAAGATTGATATTACTGAGAATTTATGATCAAATAACAAAAATGTAAAAATATAAAAAATGATCACAAAATTATAAGCATGTGTGTTCTCACAAAATTGTCGAACTATCAAACATATTATCAATATAAAACATAAATTGTGTACATGTAAATTACAAAAGTACATTGACAAATATTATACAAGAAATATTCGATCTGTTTTAAGAAAGAAAAACCTTAAGGTTTAATATTTTATAAGCATAAACATAAGGAACAAAATGGTGTTTTACAAATAATCTTTCTTTACAATTCCATATTGGAAAGTCTTTCGTTCTGTGAACGTCTTTGTTTGCATATTACACTGTTTTATTATGGCCTTACCACCTTCCCCTTTTCACACCTCACACCCTTGTTACATAACTCCCTAAATGGGTGAAAACCCAAGTCCTGTCACGGTCGCCATGTAAGGACAAAGACCGACACTGGGGTTGGTATCGCCTAAGTACCTTATCTAACAGTCTTGGTGGCACCTCACTGTCCAATGAAAGTTTGTTGCATATTTTAATTTAACTTGACCATGTTGCCAGGATACAACAAGAATGCTAACAGGTCGCCACAATATTTAATGACCCAAATATTGAAAAGGTATGGTAACAGCTACAGAAATGAAACAGTTCACTTCCCAAAATTCTTCCAGTTTATTAAAATGAAAATTCAAAGTTCAAACAGCATTCTTAAGTTGCGTAGGCTAATCGAACAATCGATCCAAAAGTTACAGGTTATGGAGAGAGGTAACACCGAACAAACCCCAAAGAAAAGTTACAAGTTCATGTCAAACCAAAGCCACGCCCCTTCCATAATGGCTGACTCCAGAAATGCCAACATAACTCCCGCACTCCAACCTAACGTCGGAATAGCCAACACACCAACACACGCTTAGATCATCTTACTAACAAGACTGCAACCCGGAAAAAGACAATAGCGTCACCTCGGCCTCTAATTTATACCTTCGCTGACGTCAGAGCCAGAACGCCGCTTTCTGCCCACACTTTAACGAATTAGATCGGAAATATCTCAGTAACTAAACAGTTATCCAAAACTTTAAGTGTGGCAGTGTTTCGACATATTTAATTGTGAAATAGTGAATATTTAATGAATAATTTTAAGCAACTGGTTTAAAAGTTCCCAGCGTAGAAGTGGACTACTTTCCTACCTGGGGATTTACTATTATGCTGAAAATTTCTACATTTCGTCATTTTATTAATGCCACGATTTATGCAAATTATTTTATTCTCACTGTGATCTACAAAAATTCGCGAGTTTATTGGTGTGATTTTTATTAAGATTGGTGCAGGGAAAGATTAACCACGCTGTAACCAAAGTGTGATTTTTGTTTTAATTTTATAACTTTATTTCTAGGACTTTTATTGCAAATATAAAATTACCACGAGATTCTCTGAATTAAATCGCGTATTCTGAAAGTTGTCTCATCTCTGTATCTACTTTAGATCGGTTGGAAAATATTTCTAAACTCCACACGTGGATGCAATTTTAAGATCTCTATAGCATCGGTTCTATTGCTGGTAATTACTTGAAATAATTATACGTGATCTTAGATTTTTGGTTCTTTCCGGAAATCTACTTTTTATTTTGAATGTCCTCTAGGATTTTGAGATAAAAATTATTTAGAGTGAAGTGCAACTGACGAAGCATTAAAAATTGATTTAAGTTATTTAAACGTCCTGAAACTACGAAATTTTAGTGAATTTATCTTTTAATCGCCTGATTACTTCCCTACAATTACTTTATTTGGTTCGAAAGTATGTTAAAACAGTGAAATGCCAAATATTAGAAATTACTTGTGCACTGAACTGGATTATTATGGATTATCATATCAAAGGTTAGTAAAAGGTGTTAATATCACTACAGAAAGTTACTTTAGTTGGTTTATTTGCTATTAAGTTACTTTATTGCTCCTAAAATTGGTTTAAAATGACAAAATGTTCCCCAGTTAGCAATTCCTAAGTCCAAGGTAATATTATTACTGATTGTTTAATTTCCAGTTGACTAAAAGTTTGTTTATTATTATTCAGAGTTTATATTCGGCGTTTAGCAACTACTAAAGGTCTTTACTGCATTCAAATTGGTTTAGAAACTACGAAGTTAACTTATATCAAAATCTATTATTTGAAATTGAAGTTGTGGGATTTAATCTCTTTCCTCCCAACCTGATGTCTTCTTTTTGTTATTAAAGGTTTATTTAGAGCCTTTATTTAATTATGGGTGCATTTATTATCCCTAAAAGGTTTTATTTAGTGTGATAGGTTACGGTATCTCTATGCCATACAAAGCCTTACTCTCATAACCTAACCATGAAATGAAACTATCTTCTACTACAGAGTCAACTTTCCCTCTAATGTCTAAAGGTGAGAGGCTAGAATTTAACCAAAATTCTAAGATGCTTACAATTTCCTACCCTAACTTTCTGTTTTCTACCTTTTAAAAATTCTTCTACCCAGCAAATGACTTTCTTATCCACTCCAATGGTTTTTACCTTATTTACTACCATTTTATGGCTTACTCTGTTAAGCGCCTTAGACAGATCTAGTGCTACACTATCAATTTGGCCTCCCTTGTCCATTTCATCTGAAATATATTGCATATATCCCACCAACTGAGATTCGCATGAATATCCTTGCCTGAAACCATGTTGCCTGCTTAAAACCACTTACGTTCCTCACATATATTTCTGATGTGGTTGCATATCAATCTTTCCATTAATTTACCTACCACTGATGTCAAACTGATTGGCCTGTAATTCTCAACTCTATTTCTCACCCCTCCCTTATGTACCGGTACTACTATTGCACTTTTCCAGTCCTGTGGTAAGCAGCAAGTGTCTAGACTCAACTTAAATAATATTTCAAATTAAGGTACAATGTCAGATCCGGCTATCTTTAAGATATCTGTAGTAATATTATCTTCACCAGCCCCCTTTTTTTTCAGCTTTCTTATTTCCTTCATGATTTCCTCAGGGTGGATATCAAATTTTTTACTATCGTCATTTCTAATTGTGTTGTTAAGCTCGTTCTCCGAATTAGACCCTCCTGTTTCTGATTCATTGTCCCTAATGCTTTCACTGAACCAGTTACTTAAAATCTCTGCCTTTTTCAAATCGTCAGTAACTTCTTCTCCATCCTTATCTATAAGTGTCTCTTCACCCTCCCTTCCCCTCAGTTTCCTGATATAGCCATAGAAATTTCTGGATGCATCAGTCAACAAGAGCACTCAGTTTCTCAACATCCACTGCACAAATCAATTATTTGTGCGACCTAATCCAAACAATCTCAGACCTCATTGCTTTATCGTAAGTTTGCATGACCCGAGTGCTTGAACTGGATCGAGTCACATTACATTCTGTATGTTTGGTATGGATTGACCCATTCACATGTATAAAAGCGTGTTTGCACAATCATTTTTTACACGAATATGCATCCACTGGATGACTAGACTTAATCATGTGCAGTAGTTTTCTGTGGGAACCTGTAGCAATAGTATTTCTTCAATCTACCCACCTTTAGATTTATCACATGATAGGTTTACTTTCTCTCTCCTTGTTCCAGTTCATGAAAACTATGAATGAGGTATATACAATAAAAATTAATTTTAAAAGACTGACTTATTCAGCATTATGTTTTCTGCTTCTTACATAACTGTATGTTCTATTTGTATCTTTAACTAGTTGTCAAACTGTTTGATGCTGGAGTTACAAAATTATTGTAGGCACTCAAGGTTACACCATAATGTATCTGTCTCACCCACTTTGGCAGAACGATCGTTCTCATTGACTCTAGCTCATATTTATTATTTTACTATTGTTGTTGTATTGGTTAGAAAGCCTTTGTTTGAATTTAATTTCACAGAATAATTATATGACTAAGAGAATTGCCACTGGAGCATGTGCTCCATCATAATTAAATTAAAATTAATTAAATTGAATTTTTGAACGTAAAAAGAAGACATTGCCTAATGCTTTCTAATTTATGCCTATCTACGCCCCTCTGATATTTTAAGCAAAACAGAAAGAAGCAAGTGTAATTTATTTGATATGACAAACAATTATTTTTTTTCACTAAATACCTTATGCGATTCTTATTTTTTGATTTTATTGAAGTATTGTTGTGTGTATTTATTTCCTGTTTTTCTTTTAAAGACCTGTCATCCCATGAAGGCAGGAAGCATGTGCCGTTCTGCAGACCACGAGTGTGACCTTCCAGAATACTGCACAGGACAGTCAGAATATTGCCCAAATGATGTGTACAAGATGGATGGTGAAGTATGTGATCGTGGAAAAGTGAGTACAAAGTTAATTTCATCTGTCAGAAACCTGCAGAAAAGCTTCTGCTATATGAGTGCTTGTGTTATCTTAGTAAATGGATTTATTGTGAAGTATTTTTGATTTCAGTGTTTTAGATGCCTATTATTATTATGTTTGGCATTTACATTAATTGTTGATAGAATTTTTTAAATACCTTTACATAGTTTTGACATCTTATTGTTTAACATTCTATTGTAAAGAAAATTAGTCAGCAAAATTGTGTTTTAACAACAATGATACTGCCTGATCATCTGGTCCGAAATTTATTTTTCTGTTGATGTTGGCTGGCTGAACCTCTTTTTCTATTTTTCTTTTTCAGGTATCATTGCTCTAAAATATAGTCACATGTGTTTATTTAATTCAAAAATTCAGATTGATTTAACGGAATCTTCCAAACGGCAATATTTCTTCAGTGACTTTCAATTTGACTGATAGCTTGTTATTTTTATTTATTTACTAAGTTGTAAATATTTCTTGAAAATCCAAACACAAAGAGTTTAAATACAAAGTTTGGGAATCACCTCTGATCTTTCAGTCAGTTGAATATTTCACAAAATTAATGGAGGAAAACATTTGGATAAACAAGAAGAAACAGGAATGTTGAAAATAATCCCCTTCTTTCTCCTTGATAACGATAATAGAATACCGGTAGTATGATTTGATAATATCAACATTCCAGTTAGTCTTGCACACTTTTTTGATGCCCTTAATCCACCTAGCCAGTATCTTTCCTTCCAGTTTCAAATTATAAATAATCTCAGACATTCTTTCAATGATCATCCTTTCATGTGTCTATACCTCTGGAGTCTTGATCATTGAATTCTATCCTGCACAGGTTCCTCTTTAATTGTTTCACGTGCTTATTCTACGACATTTCCATTCTCATTGCACCAGATTTGACTCCACTATAACTTCTTCTCTTTTGTAATCTCTTTCGTTCATTATTCATGCTTCAGAACCATGTTATAGTAATGGCATAAAACAAGTCCTGTAAATAATCCTTTTTCACTTCTGTGATACCTCCCTGCTTCAAATCATGTCAATTTAAAGTCAGTGTTTGGAGATTAGCTGTGCGTGCTCCTCATATAAAGTTAAATTTTTCATTTCACATATATCTACTGCCACATTATTTATATTTTTCTTCTTCTTTAAACCATTGTATAATCTTTTAGAGGTGTTTAGCAGTAAAGGGTATATAACATGCTACACCAACAGCTGATAATAATTATAGTGACAGCAGTAAAAAAATTGGTTACATAAAACTACACATGTGCAGTTTAGCAATTATTGGACCCGAATTTCTGTTACGCAAGATACTGCTGACCTGTTGTCCCTTTTGCCTGTCTTGGGTTAACTGTATTTGAATAATCTCCCTGTGTACATACATAAGATTCTTCATTCCCCATATTCTGCACTTTATTACATGTTCTAACAGAAAACACATTGGATACAATTTTCTTAGAGTTGAACTAGCATATCTATTTTTATTTTGTCTAAAAGAGTTTTTATCTGTTAGAGCCATTTAATAGCGTAAATATTTAATATATATGTTCCCCTAGAACTGAATGTGAATGGTTTAGATGTGAGATTTATTTAACAAATGTTTTTAGGCTTTTTGCTACCAAGGTTCATGTCGGACTCACTCTGATCAGTGTCGTCTCCTGTGGGGTCCATCAGGCAAAAGTTCAGATATGCAATGCTATGAAATGAATGACCAAGGCAACCGGAATGGTAATTGTGGTTATGATCGTCTCAATCAATCGTTCTACAAATGTACAAAAGAGTAAGTACTGACATAAATAATATCCAATTCATTTCTAATCTGGTTTTTTATTACTTATGTTTTTTGAACTTATTATGTGTTCAAGGTCTAACAAGGGAAGCCACCAATTGTAAAATTCACATTCGATTCATACTGTGTATTATAAAAGCTTACGGCCAGAGGTATAATGTTGCAAAGCAGTAACATGCACTTCTTCACCTTTGTCAAGAAAATTGGCATTGAAATATTCCATTTCGTTGAAATACTTTCTATGTTATGGAGATTTAAAGGAGTGCGTGGCGCAGCAAGCAAGTTTTCTGCCTCATAAGCTCGTCATCGCAGGATCGAATCTTGCCGCTGGCAACTTTTTTTTATTTATTCAAATGTGTGTACAGATCATTCCTGGCAATCAGTTTCAACAATTATACATATAACAAGCTTTTTAAATGCCATTTGTCATGAAAAAAAAAAAACTGACACTTTCGAACTTAATTATAAACAAAGTTATATTTCAGAAATAGAAATGTTTGCTGCATCAGGTATGAAATAAAATATCATTACTTGACTGTTAAGTTGAGGACAGATATTTATTCCTGTACTAGGGGATGGAAGGGTCAAAATGAGATGCCGTCAGTTTTTCCACAACAAAATGCATTTTAAAACCTTACTATTTGCATAATTGATGAAACTGGTTGCCAGGAATTATCTGTCTACACATTTGAATAAGTAAATAGATAAATAAAAAAGATGCCCACAGCGAGATTCAGTGCAGCTACTATGGGCTTTTGAAGCAGAGAGCTTCCTTGCTGCGTTATGCCTCCCTTGAAATCTACCTAACGCAGAAAGTATATGAATGCAATAGAATGTTTCAATGCCGATTTTCTCGAACACGGCGAAGACGCACTTGTTAAGGCTTTGCCACATTACACCTCTGGCCATGAGCTTGTATTAAACACAGTATGAATTGAATCTTAATTTTACAATTAGTCGCCTCCCATGTAAGTTGTGTACAAAAATGTGATTACTAAAGTGTTAAACAATGATTATCATCAGAAATTATTTTGGTTCAATAACTTTTTCAGAGACATTTACTGTGGAATGCTTCACTGCAAGCATCTCAATGAGAAGCTAGAGTTTGGAATGGAATCAGTTGCTCAACTGGCACATTCTTTCATCAATGCTGGAGGAAGTCTCATTCCTTGTAGAACTGCCCTTGTTGATCTTGGTCTGAATGAAGTTGATCCAGGTCTTGTACCAAATGGAGCAAAGTGTGGTGAAGGAAAGGTCAGACTTTAATTTGCATTTTTTTCAGAGATAGTTAAAAAAAAAATATTGCGAATTAAACAGTTACTGACCGAATTAATTATCTTCCACTGACAGTGATTTTTCATTTATCTTGTTTACATAATAATTAGTACATATTAGGTAATCAATGAGATAAAAGGTGCTAAGTAGCGAAAAGGAATTACCATTTACCTTTAGATAATGGCTATGGGGTGTGAACACACAGAGAAGACAAAAATGAATATGATATGGGAATTTTTGGGTCTAGCCGTTTATCAACAGGAGAACATTAAGCGGACGGTTGTTATAGGATACAGCCTCATGAATGGCTCTTGGCCGTGTCAGGGGTGATGGAATAGACAGCTATTGGATACCTTGGATTCCATGTAAATACCGTCTGCCGGTTGCCGTTTATTCTTATGAAAAGTAGATTGGTGGTCAAACCTATATATGAAGTCAGGCAGTGTTTGTATGTTAACTGGTATATTACATGGGAGGTTTTGCAGGTGGCGTGGTCTGTGACAGAGTTGGTGAAAATGATGGTGGGATGGTATATGTGGCACATCTTTCAGCGGAGTCTCTTGCATGGGAAAGAGCCTGAAGGCTACTGTTGGGACAAGGAAAATTATGTTTGTGGACTAGGAGTTTGCTGGATTTAGATGGCCTGCTGAAACAAGTTCTGGGAGGGGCAGGGAAGATTTTGGGAACAATTAATCTAATTTCTGGAAAGGTTTACAGGAAATAATAACCCTGCCAAAGGATTCTGTTGATGGTTTCGAATCCTTTATAGTATTGTGGTTGGTTTCTGTGTCTTTGGAATAATTGATGGGCTGAGCAGGTTGTAATGTTGCTCATGAAAGCTGTTTGTTAACCAAAACTGGAAGAAAGTTGTGAGATATCAATGCTTATTAATATTTAGATGTTACTACATTATTTTGCTCTTCCCGCCTCCAGAGATCAGTTTTGATATTTATCAATTCTCAGGTATTAGCTCTATATCACTGCACTAAACCCAAAAATTCCTAATCATGTGTGTTTTTGTCCTTTCTGCATGTTCACGCATGTTGTTATTAATGGGAAGTGATGACTCATTTCCCTATCCTAATTTGTAATTAGAATACATTAGGCTGTATTAAAAATATCAGTTAGCTATATGTGATCTTACCTTAATAGGAAATCATAATTTTCAAAATGCTTAAGCCATCTGGTATGTCCATTAATTTCTTAAGAGAAGCAGCATGGATCTTGTCAAAAACTAACTCAGTAGCGGGTTTACATAACCTCCATTTGAAGTAATTTTTAGATTGTAAATTTATTTGCTGTATTTTTCTAATTCTAATCATGTTTCAGATGTGTGTGAACCAGCGCTGTATGGCAGTAGGATCTCTTCGAGCAGCAGTAGTATGTCCTCAAAACTGCAATGGCAATGGTGTCTGTAACAGTCGTGGCCATTGCCACTGTGTTACAGGATTTGCTCCACCACTGTGTGACTACCCTGGCACAGGTGGAAGCGAGGACAGTGGACCTGCTTCTGATCCAAATGGTTAGTATGATTCAATTTGAATTAGTTGTCGTTTGATAAACGATCACAACAATTAACACAGATTAGGAGAGTAACTATAACTAATGTTGCAGGTGCATAGATAAACAAAAGAAAAAATATCTTGGTTACCATTCTTTCTAGTAGCTTCATACTATATTTTGATATTATTTTATCAACCTTTTTATTGTTTTGATAATTTATGAGCTACATTAAAATCACTCTTTTTAAGAAATTAATTTCATAAATTTGGTAGAGTTATCTTTATATAAAATGGAATAATTATATCATTTTGTGTAGAAAAGTAGAGCATCAAAGCACTGTGTTGTTTTGTGTAGGATTTTTTAACACAATGTCATGAATGGAGAACCTTGCTAATATCTTGTTCACAATGCAGTCTAAATAGATGTTGGAACTATCATGAAGGAACATAACATCTTATCTGATGATATACTGTATAATTTTAGGTGTCAGCATGAAGAGAATGGCATACCAAATCAAAACTGAATTTAAAATCTTCCCCATGAATCTGCCTTGTTTTCAGCTGATGTTTTATTTGGATGTGTGAATATGATACACTGTGAAAATTTGTTTTAATCTTTGCTGTTTCATATCTTTTTGTAATCAGTTTGATTTGGTTTCTAATTCCCATTTCCTGTAGAGATTTTCAAAATTCTGAGAATACCTTGTAAGAACTTTTAAAGCCCTCTCAAATTACTTCCCAAAAAGTAATTCTCTTAAATCATCAACAGTAATAACTCACTGTTTCCAACAAATTATAGTCTGTGCTGTCCTCATCATACAATTCTCTAAGCATTCCTTTTATCAACTAGCTCTTCCTTCCGGGCTTCGAAGAGGTTTCCCCATCAACAACTTTAAACATCTTTTCTGTTTTTGTACAAAATTATGTTTGATTTTCCTATCTGCTGGATTTACTCTATCTACAATAATTTAGATCTCTGCTTCCTCACAGAGCCACCAGACTGGTCTTCCAAAAAGAAATTAAATCTCACAAAAACAGCTCTTGTAAAAGTAGGGCCAAGTCGTGTGGTTCTTTACTGACAAAAAATTATGAGATCACTTCACTTTCTGAAACAAAAAAGCTTCTCTCGGTGCTGTGAATCATTGATTTATAAATTTAAAAAAAAAATCAAATTAAAAAAACCCAGGGTGCTTGGCTTATATGTTAGCAAAGTTTTAGTTAACTAGATAGTAAAAGTTCTACCTATAAAAATCCATTATTTGTATTGCTTTACAAACCTTACAAATACATGAAAGCCAAGATTTTCTTTTCACCAAGTAACAATTTTTTTGAAGACAATAATATTTGGTTTGTTGGTCTAATTTCAGTCCTCTGTATGGTTAATGTACTGGTTTGAAAGAAACTGCAGCTAGTTTGGTTCTGAATGGCACCATTTAATTAGTCTGTTACAGTACTAATACTGTACATAACATTCCTCTAATAACTTTGGCTGATTACTGGACAAGTCATAGGCATAGCAACATAACACACAACATAGTTATAAAGTTCATAGTTTATAAACTTTTATTAATGAAGAAATAACAGCCTACAACTCATCAAAGTAAACCACCAGTTCATTTAGACCAGACTCCATTTCCAAAGCAATACTATTCACATGCATATCAAACCTTAGCGAATAGTCTCCATGTTCAAAGTTAGAATTTCACTCTCACAAATGTTCTTTGATTTAGTTAAATACTGATGGGGACGTGGAGAATTCACTTCAGACATTCAAAAAAAAAAAAACAAAAAAAACAGTTTCATGGTCTGCCCTATGTTCTGCGCTCACTTCCACTATAGTACTCTGTTATAAAACCACACACACACACACACCTATAACTTCCACTCCACACACTCACTACTCCTGACTGTCGCCATCTTCTCCGGTGATATTAATCTTGCAGCAGTGACCAATATCGATAGTCCACCGGTATTCCTGTACTGTTACAACCTCTTTTCGGGTTATACAAGTCTTAGAGTAAATCGTACACATTATGACTTTCTTCTCATTAAAAATTATGTCACGCATAATGGCCAACTCACCTTTTTTATTATTATTATTTGTATTTTTTTCATTTCTAAATTTCACAACTTGGAGAGAAACAATTATGTTTTAAAAAGTAAAGTGATTACACACTGCAAGGTATAGATTTGTGTTAGAACATGATTTCATAATTTTTTGTTAGTAGATGCCATAGGATTAGGCCCTATTTTTACAAGAATCGTTTTTGTAGTATTAACCTTTCTCCACAGCATCTACAGCCTCTTCTCTTATCACATATGTTATGTATTTAATATCCCTATGCTATGATTAAGCACCAACTGGATTATCTACATCTTCTAGCTATCAGTAATAGTGAACTAGAGAAGTACACAATAGTAACGGATATGCAGTTTTGCAACCTGCCATTCAGTACTTATTCAGTTAGGTGCTCTGATGTGGAGAAACAGTTGGATAAAAGTGAGAGTGTGGAGTGTAAGTTATAGATATGTGTGTGAAGTTTTACTGCGGAGTACTGTAGTGGAACTGAGTGTAGAACATAGGGTGGTCCATGAAACTTTTTCATAACTGTGAAGGCTTTAGAACATATTGACGTATTTCAAATTCTAATCTTTTACTGTTCTGAAAATATCACTAATATATGGTAAAATTTCAATATAATCACCTAAGTCATGATCGAGTGACCATGTGAAAATAATTTACTATGTGAATATGTACTGGTGGTCATTTGACATTATCTTTAGTTACTGTGAAATGTTAACACACAAAATGCATTTTAGGGAAGTGAATTTGTTTAAAATTTTATGATATTGTTGGTCTGATACCAAGTCTGATTTTTTTCTTTCCTTTTTTTGCAGCTCGGAAGGATGTGATCACAGCTATGTATGTTATATTTTTGGGCATTGTTCCACTTGTGGCAATTGTGGCATTATTTGTCCACTACACCAGACGAAATGTGAAATATTGGTGGAAAAAGGGCAGCAGTGTTCCACCCTCAAGTATGGTGATGAATGGACGAGGTCCTCCATCGTACGTAATATCTGATTTTTTTAGTTCACTGTGGCAACGATTCAAGTATGTCTGTAGTTGCTGTTGCAGCCGTGGTTATGGTAATGGCTTGTGTACTGCAGTGCATAGAAATAATAGTAGTTTGTACCATAGAATGTGCATGCTATTCAGGTGTTCTGAAAGCTGTGGTGAGAGCAAAAAGTGTGCAGGAGTAAACACTTGCAAATCATCACCAAAGAAACAAATACTTTCTTTTCCAATTGACTGCACTGGTTTTGATAAGAGTCAAAAGATAGAAATTACTAAGACAGCATTTGTCTCAACAACTAACACTAATGTTATGAATATTCTTAATACTGATGGAAGTATGGAGGACACATGTTTCCCTCAAACATTTAACCTTAATTCCCATACTGATACATTGGAACAAAAATATAGAGCCAAGGTTTCAAATATCTGTGGAAACAACACTGTAAATGTGGAAGTTCATCAACCTATAGTTGACAAAAATGTTTCTTCTTCGAAACATTTGACAACTAACTCAGGATGTGACAGTCCTCGTTTGGTAGCGAGCAGCATGAAAAACTGTGGGAAGAATATTCTTAGCAAAAATACCAAAGGTCTTTTACTGAAATGTAGTGGTTCCAAAAAGCAACTGTTACAGACAGATTCTTCAGGGGCTTCTACTCCAGATACACCCCCAGTGCTAAGATTTGAAAATTGTGAGCAATTTGTCTCTTCCTCACAGCCAAGTGTGTCAGAGCTTGTTAGCAAATTTGCTTCAAAAAATCCACAGGAAGGATCATTTAATAGAAATCAATGAAGGTAGAAAATAGTTAATCCAGTTATAATATTTTTCTTTTGTGTTAGATATCAAAACTGGTGAATTGTTGTTTGATTATAGGTCTATTTGCTGCAGTGATAACCTCAAAACAAACACACTTCAGCTGCAATGATGTCAACAATTTTTTTTAAAGACAACTTTACACATAGTAGAAAGCTTCTCAAGTTCTTTATAAAACATAGTCTGGAAAATAAATTATCCTTTATGTAGCCACAATCATTTGGAGCATAATAAAGGTCTATAATATAATCCCTGTATTTCATATGCATTTCTCATCTAGTTCTGCTGCTCAGTGGTATCATGCTTCCTTTAAAAGTATAGGTTCCTTTCATTCCTAGTATGGACCAGAAGTTTCACTGGCCTGTATCACGACTTTTTAATCCGGCAAAACTATATTTGTGTAATTGAAGAACATTGATATTGATGGTTTACATGGTCTCATAGGAAAGGAACTGGCTTACTATTGACATACTGGCTTAGTATGTCCTCACATAGAGTATCCAACCAAACTTTATCATTCATAATTCTAGTTCAACAGCTGGTGCATTTTAGTAAAAATTATTGTCTTGAATTCAGCTGTTTCTTTCCACGTGCCACTATTTATTTCACCCATTACATATTTCACCCATAAAAAGCAAATAATGCATGCATACTACTTATTTAATGAGTTCTATCTAGCTGCATTTAACTACAGTTTGGTTTCATTTTTTATTAACTAATAAGTAATAACAACAGTAATAATAATGGTGACTGGATTAAATGACTAAATATATTTAATTTTTCGAACCTTTAATAATTGGATTAACTGCAGATGCTTTGAAGATGTACAAGTAGCATTTTTTAAATGGATGTTGCCATTATTTTTATGTGTGTCTGCTTTGGTATTAGTTTATTTCTCTAATATAGATATCTCATTGTATGTAACATAGTATCTGATAAACTTTTTTGTGACTACCTCTTTCAAATGCACACATTGCCAGAATGTTATAAAATGTTTAAAGATTTTGTTTTGTTTTAAACACATCTTATCTGATTTTTGATAACCCAAATAGTCATTATCATGCAGGATTATTGTATATATGAGTTCATAATCTGTTTGTTTTGTTGGTTTAAATGTGTTTTTGAAATAAATATTTTTGAGTAAAAATGTCAGTTTATTTGAAGTTTTAATGACTGTGAACAGTTGTTTCTTCAACTAATTGGTATATAATCAGTGAACCTGTTGCTTTGCTTACATCTGAAACTATTTTTCCTTAGTGCATGCAATAATGCTTTGCAATGTCTTCTCTTCTATTTGCTTAAATAAGTTAAGGCTTACTAAGTTCAAAGTTACTCTTATACTAACTGCTTTTGATTACACGTGATTGTTTATGCTGTATATTGCTTTTAAAAAATATTCTTCATCGTTGTTTCCTCAGGATGAAACCAACAGAGAAGAAAACTGCACAACCTAGGAGGATTATCCGAGGAAATTCGATGGGGTACCGTTCTGAAAAGAACAATGTCCTGGAAATATCTGCTCCAGTACCCACTGATTCCCGAAGTGGTTCTGATAGTGCACACATCTCATTGCTCCCTAGCCATGAAGGAGGTTCAGCAGCTTCTAACTCAACATCTTCTGCGAGCACAGGCAGTCCTGCTAGTCTCCAAAACAATTTACTTGGTCATTTTAAAGGTTTTACTATTACACCACTAGCTTCTTCATCATCATCTTCATCTGGATCCACCCACATCAACTCTCCACCTGCAAGAACTTTAGCCTCTCCTGTTTCTCCACCAGTAGTACCCCAAGTAGCTGTCTTACCTTCTAAACCTGCAAGCTTCGTCACCAAGTCAAATAACATAACCAGCTCACTTCCTCAGCATAATGGAATTACAAGTTCTGCTCCCATAACACATGCACCTTCTGTTCCAAGTACCAATGCTTCAGCTTCTCGGCCTGTTATCAGCAATCCAATATTAGATGCCACCACTTGTACTGCTAAAGAGCTTGTGTCTGCCAGAAATGGTCCTTCAGTGCCTGTTAGACCAGCACCTCAGGTTCCTACTTCTGCTTCCAATTCAGATGCCCCTGCCAATTTGAGCAAGCCAGTAAGACCAGTTTCTATACCTAACACTTCTGCTGTTAATACTACTTTTCCAGCTTCTCTGGAAGATAAAAAAACAAAAGAAAACGGCTCAAGTTATCCAACACTTACACGTATTGCGTCATTTATGATGCGCCAGAATCCTGTAAATAGAACTCAGTCTCAAAATCATGGCCCAAGTCAAGGTGTTGATAAAAAAATCAAAAGTAAATTTGTTGAGGGAACTAATTCCTTGCCTAGGACACAACATCATGGCATCAAAGCAAACAAACTCCAGATTGATCGTGAAGCACTTCGAAATCTACAAATTTCCAATCCCATTCCACAACAAGAAATTGAAGTTCCACAAAATGCTCTTCCTGTGAGGCCTGTTGTTTCACCACCAATATCAGAAAATAGTAATAAAAATGTGGTAATGAGAGCTCAGAGCATGAGAAGTGCTGGCCCAGCTCAGAGACCAGCCATTCCAACATTTGGCTCTATGAGACAACCATCAGGTGCTAAACGTCCAACCAGCATCCCAGCAGGAGCACGTCCAACATCACCTCCTCCAAGACCTCCTCCGCCACCTTCTGGAAAAACTAGTGAAATTAATACTGGAATTATAGGAATGCCTGGGTACCAAAATCCTCCAGGTGTAAATACATCAGAATATGCATATGATGACTGTTTAAACTTATTGCAGGAAGGATCAGCACCTTTGGCAAACATTGATGAAGAAACATCTCCAACAAATACTGACAACATTTATGCTGTAATAGAAGAAAGCCCTCCTGAAAAGAGTAGAAAAATCAGAGGGTTTACTGTACCACAAAAGTTAGAACGTGACAATAATTCAAAATTGGATGGGAAATCTGAATACTCAGCACCAACATTTAGTGAATACCAGTCCCCCAAACCAGTAGATAATAGTGTTTCATCTGGAAGTGCAGAATCAGTTGGGCTTCTTTCAGAAATTGTGAATGAAATCCAAGCCAGGAATATTGAATCATATATAGTACATCTAATGCTGGAAAAGGCAAGGGAGATCATACTCAAAAACTGCAAGATGATGATGACAATGTATCTACAGTAACAGGGACAAACTCTTCTGTGGCTGAATCAGCTTCACCTCAATTATTTCCGGACAAGTCAAGCACAATATCATCTTCTAACAGTTCATTGGGTACATATGTAAATGCTCCGTATGCTTCAAACAGTATATATCGACCTACTGGCAGCACATACAGCAATATGTCATCTAATAATGGGTCAAGCCTTTCAGGAATAAAGGTTTCAAACAGTTCTTCCAGCTCCAGTAGTGGTTATCTGAGTCCATTGGCTGTTAACTCAGGATCATCAGGTACAACAAAACCAAGCTCTGTGGAAAGTGCTTCTTCCAAGATGGTTCCTAATCTTCAAGCAGTAGGAAATTCCACAACTGAAAATTTTACAAAAAGTTTAGATGTTTCATCGTATAAACCTTTCAGTTCTTCATTTCAGCGTTCTTCTGGTCCATTGGCAGCAAGTTTCCGCTCTGCTCAGAATACAGACAGCAGTGCAAAATCTGCAGAAACAGGTACCAAACAAATAGCTATTACCAAATCTGAAACCACAACATTTCCTTCAAATCAAAAATCAGTGCCTCAGCCTGTTGTGACACAAACATCATCTAAAACGGTAATGTCTCCACCAAAACCAGGAAATACTTCCACTCAACCTAAACCACTTAATCTATCATCATCATCTACAGGCACAATAGAGAAATCAACAGTTGTATCTCCTTCCGATCCTACAAAGAGCAGTTCAAGCAACACTGCTGGAAATAACAGTGGAATTAAAAGCAAAACTGTCCCCCCCAAAAATTTGTCAAATAGTCCAGATGTAGTATCAAGTTGTGCTGTACTAGAAGGTGGTACAGGTGAAAAATCGCCTGATGTCCTCAATGGTAAAACTTCTAATCGAATAGGTACAAAGTCTCCTGATGTAGTACCAACACATGGTGAAAAATTACAAACAAATCAGAGGAATGGGTCACGTGCAGCAGTTAGTGTTAGCCGCAGTCAGTCATCTGTTAACCCCCCAAAGAATTCTAGCTCAGCAGGAACGGGGAAGCAGTCATTAACTTCATCTTTAAGAGGAGGTGTATCAGGGAAACAGCCACAGACAGCTCCAAAGCCATCAGTTCCCAGATCAGTTAGTAGTGCAACAGACAAACGAAACACTAGTAGTAAAGAAAACAGTGCTAAAACAGTGGGTAGATCAGTTTCTGTTACAAAGCCAGCTTCTGACAATAGTGGGAATAGAACAATGCCTTCTGGTGCAAGACAAGCAGCTAGCAAGATTTCCCATGTAGCATCACTGCAACAGAAGTTTGAAACAGTAGCAGAGAAAAATGGTACTTCTACAGGAAGTGTGAGGGCAATATCAAATCCTTCCAGTAAAGTGAAGCCGTCTTCACCTAGCACAAATTCAAAGACTGTTACAGAAACTGGAAGAACTGCTTCTTTTAAGAAGTGAGGTAGTAGTCCTTGTGCTATGGTAATAATTGTTATTCTTTTTATTGAAGAGGGAGATCTTTATTAACAAGAAACTCAAGTGCTTGAAATGTTTATATAAAGAAATAAAGATGAATGTCTTAAAATGAATTGTGTTTAATGTAGGTGCATTCATAAACAGAATATTGCGTATTGTCTTTGAATTTAATGGCATTTATGTCATATTGTCCAATGGTATTAAAGCTAAAACACAAAAAATGAGACATTCATCCTGCTTTTTAACTTGTAAATGTATGTGATATTTTGTGTCACATCTTGTTACATTAACAAAATTAAAGAACCATTAAGTGCTTTGCAACCTTTATGTCACCATCACAGGGTGCTCACTCATGTTTCTTAATTTGATGAACAATTTAAGGAACAATTTTGTGTTGCTGTAATGCACTTAAAGTAGAATTCTGCCGAATGTGTCTATTTATTGGTACAATTGGCTATTGGTACAACTGTTACAGTTAATTTTGTTGATGTGTAACATATGCTTTCTAAAGAAAAAGTTTTCCACTTGTTAAGGGTTATCATTTCATTGATAACAATTATGTTTGAATATCTACATGAAATCTGTGATAATTTTTATTCTGTGTGCTGTATTGTGTTGTGCATTTTTGCTGTAATAGTTTGTTTTCATTTTCACAAGTGGATGAAAAGTTTTAATGGTGAACTGTAATCATTTTCATCTGTGAGTGAATTTGATAAATATTTAATTTTGTTATTAATGACATATAAATCAACAGTAAATTTCATCACCTTATCTGTTTCTTAGGATGCTTACTGTTTGATAATGCTGTTTGCAATATCCAAATACAAAACACTTATTTTATTATTAAATTCTATTTAATGTTGTGTGTCTTCAGTGAAGGGAATACTGCATTGTTTACTATCACTGACAATTTTAGATTTTATATTATTTTTGTCTTTGAAAGGTCTCATTCATAGAACAAACATTGATATGTAAAACCAGAGACTTTTCCAGCATATAGTTACAATGAAATCTTCACAGATGTACTGCCAGTTTGTTTTGTACAACACTATCTGGCAGTAAAGCTGTGAAGATTTCTTTGTATGCATTTATATGTTTAGATGATCTCTTTTCCTTAAGACAGTGATTTATTTAAATCTGTTGAAGCCAGTGTATTAGTAAATTATTTTTTAAAATTAAATGGTTGTTAATTATAATGTATTCATTTATTTTATATTTTCTTATGCAGAAACCACATCAATTTATAATTACAATAAAGCACAATAGCTTTTTTTTAAAATTAAAATAAAATAAAACACTAGTGCAGTAATATTAAAATCAAAACATTGTGTGCCATTATTTTTAAAGTGTTAAGGATTATTAAATAGGGAACTAACTCATATATATCAAGTTGACTTTTTGCCCCAAGTCACTGATGGCAGCTTCCTGTGTGAGGGGGTTCAGTAGCAATCGGAGAGTTGTTAATTCATGTTCTGGTTTCTTGACTGTAGTCATTTGGACTGAAATGTTATTCCTCAGACTTTTCCAATTGCAGTTTTAATCCAATAATGCAATACATTTAAGATAAACAAACTCATTTATAATATCCATTGTAAAGTATACAACTGTAACACTGCATCTTATTTACAAATTCTGTGTCCAATGTGACTACTTTTATGATTATAACGTGAATGTTTTTCCTCACACACTGTTTTGGCCATGCATCAATGTTACATTTGTGGAGGTAATTAAGTTTTATAATATATTTTTCATCTGCCATCTGCAATTCATACTGAAACAAATGCAGTGAACAATGAAATGAAGTAGGAAAAGAGAGAAACATATCAAAGATGAAGGTTTGTTAGGAAGCAAGGTGCAAGAAAACATAGGAGTATTAAAGAATTTGAATTTTTAAATACACTTCACAAAAGTAAAAAAGACATGAATTGCAGCTATTTTCAGGTGTCTGTGGTAGCAAAGTTTCCATCAAATGTGTTAGAAGTTATAATAAATGACTATCAGTTTGATGGAATTTTAGAAATCATTAAATTAATATTCTAATAATTAATGCAAAAGGTGTTCACTTCAGGTAATTAAATTTACTAATCGTTTAAATGGGAAGAAAATGTTACGTGCTGTGTAGTTATGCTAATTCTATAAAAGGAATGCAACACTTGCTGTTGCAGAACTGGATACAAAAAATATAATTTTATTTCTTTGTGTCCCTATGTGTTGCATGATGCACTTGACCATGATAAGTAGTGGCTTCTTTCTCTGTTTTCACATAATTAACAACAATTATAATACATTACTCATTTTCTTGTAGTAGGGTTAAGCACATGTGCACACTTTATTGTGCTAGTCTTGTTTTTGTATGTATTCATGCCCTCCTGCCTTCAGTTTTGGGAAATGAGGATTTACTTTCAGTATTGTCAAGCACAAAGTGAATACTAGGGGCTAAGCACACTTTCAATCTGAATTGTGAACAAATAATGTGCGTACCTGTGAGCCTTCTGGTACCTTAATATTTAATCAAACAGTCTCCACATTTTCGTATTATAAATCAAGGGTACAATTAAATAAACTCACTTGACACAGTTTTAGGATCACAAAATACTTACATTCTTGAAGAAGTTTCTCTTTACAACATCAGTACCAGAAAGTGGAAAGCATTTGGACAACAGTTCATTAGGAGATTGTCAGGTTAAGCATATTCACTCAAGAAGACAAACACTCACTAAACCCCCTAACTTAAGTGAGAGAATGATTATGGTATGTTAAGATATGCCGCAACAACTACGCACGTGGAGCAGTTCGCTCCATGAACCGATGTGAAGCTAACTGTTTAAAATCTACTGGAAGACTGGGCACTTTCAAAATGGCTGCTGGTCCTTTTATTGACGTTCAGATTTCTATGATGTCAGCGAAAACTTACAAAAATTAATATCTTCAAATGTACTGGATAGTTTAATTTGCATTTAAAACCTGGACTTCCTGATATTATTCTATATATTCCAATTTAGTTTATCCTTCAAAAGGGCATCCATCAAATTAACTTTAAATCCTCTTACATCATCAGTCCTGCGCGCCCTGCCACGCTTTCCTAACAATTGCGACATCAGTTGCCAAAATCGCATTTATCTTACAAATGTTTAAACTCTTTTACAGGAACCAAGGTATGTTTTTGATCCTCTTAATTTGCTCTATCTGCTGATATAAATTTCATATTTTGATCTCTTTTAATTAAAATCTTTAATTTTTTTCACTTAATTTAAACCACTTATTATTCTTTGCCTAATTAGTTACTTTTACTTTCAAAATATGCTAGATAGTGCTGACTATAGCTGATGATTAAAGATCAGCTGTAACTTTACTTGATTCAAACTTATTTCAAATCTTAGATTTTAATCTTCCTAACCGTGTGGCTTAAAAACATAAACAAACCAAATTATCTCAAAAACTAAATTTTTCCAGGCATAATAAATGCACTTTCAAATGATTCTTATGATGAGCTTCCGTCGTGGAAATGAATGCAAGAAAATCTGTTCAAATTGAAAAACTACTTTAATTGAAATTTCTGCCTCCATGAGCAACTTCAAAATCTACCTATAGAATATGTTAATACTGGGTATAGCTAATAGAAATGGTTTTGGTGAGCTAATAAGTACCTTACACTATTTTTTTTTTTGTGTTGCCTTATATCATTTGTCTTTTAACTGATAGCTATTTCTGCTTAGTTTTCAAGAAAGGTTCAAACAAACTGGACTGAAATTCTGATAAAGTTTTAAATGGGGTAAAAGATGGTTACTCCTAACTGTTGTGATTTTGGCTAGACGAGAACACACATAAATGTATTAGCAATCACAAATTTTTTAGATTGACTCTTGGCTACGAGGAAAGTTACATTTTCAACAAACGGTGAATTAAGGGTTTTCGGTAATTGACTCATCTTAAAAATGTAAGTATGTTTAAGGCAAATTTATATTATTTTTCCTTTGTCCACACCAATATTTTATTGGAATTAAGATGAAGGAGAAAAAAACTGGATGGAATAGATTTGTGAAAACAGTGGCTCTTTAGTGGTTATGGACTGTTTAGGTGCTCCTGTATCATGTGGTGATCTTCTGATAAAGGATTTATATATATATATTTAAAATGCAATAAATCTTGGTGCAGATTTACAAATTACAGATATGAATCTTGTAGTCTTTCATAAATGATGGTTTCTTGCTCTTTCCTTATTTTTTTGTAATGTTTTGTTGGTTGTAATATGTGAAACATCAGTCTAAGGTTATGACCATACTTGTGTTATCATCTTAGCATTTCCCACTTTTTCAGGGTCCACTTTACTTTGCTTTCTGGCTTATCACAAAGCATTTTAATGATATTGTAAATGGAGTGAGCGGAGAGAGAGATGTTGTGTGTGTGTGTGTGTGTGTTTGTTGAAACATGTAGTCTTTGTCCTGCCTTTTTTGTGAAATGTGTAGATTATGAGTGAAAAATTGAATAAGTTAGCAATACATTACAAGATACAAATTTTTAATAAATTTCATACGAAATTTGGGACCATCCAGGTATTTGCTTGGGCGATTAAAGAAAACTGTGTAGATGGCTGAAACATTAGGCTTAAGGTTTGATCCAGCACCCATTGAACATTTCAATGCAAGAGCAAAGTGATGTGTGGAAAAACATTGTGACTACCTAAAATTAGCTTTATGTACTGTCAGTCAGTGTTTTAACTTCTTTAATTATTTGTTATTATCTATGCTATAATTACATTACATCTGAAATAAACTGCAGTGTTTTCTGTAATTGTTTACAGGCAAAGTTATAAAATTTTCATTTGTTTGCCTCAAACTAAATAGAGTTAAGGTAGAGTTAGAAGCACCAATATAAACTGTCAAGATGGACATATTACCTGAGAATAGTCACCTCTGATGCTAATGGGCTTATATGGAATTTCAGTTTTAAACTGCCCTTATTTTACAACTAAGTAGAATTTCTACTTGCATGAAATCAGTGGCGTAAAAATTTTTAAACACCATTTTCTTTTTGTTAGTATTTCTTGGAATCATTACATAAATACAGAGAGCTGCTTGATGTGATAATTGTGGCTTGTTGGTACATAACTGTGATTTGGAATACAATGATCAGATATATACCTTTTGTCTTTGTGCATTTTTACTAACAATTTCACATTGGAGTTTTCAGCCAAGTTTTTATTTTGATTGACATGTTGCATCATTGTTAAAATTATATAAAAAAGTTATAATGTTTATTTATATCTGATTTAAGTTTATCAACCCAATGTTCTTTAATGTTATCTACATGGAAAGAATTAGTGCCCTGAGAATACTTTTAAGTAAAATTAAGGTTTTTTCCAGTTTTGTGTTATTGTTTTTTATACATTTTATTGGCAACTGGTGAAATAACATCAAATATATTTTTGAATCTTTAGGATAAATCATTACTTAGATATCAAGTAAATGCACAGACAATCTGTATTTGGTATGTTGAGTTTACTATGTTTGTTGGAATTGTTTTACCAACACTAATAATTATTTGTAGTTTTACCTTATACATACAATGAAATATAAATTTTGGTATTATTTTAGATGTGAACATGCTGTATTCCTGTTCATTTGTGCTCTATTCTTTCAAATAATTGTGAAGAAAATTACATTCTTGTACATTAATAGATATTTGAATTTTGTAAACAATAATATATGAATATACTAGCTTTGAGTTTAAATTAACATTTACAAATATGAGTGTAGTAGTGTCTTTTTTGGGGCATAGTTCCCTGCATTCATATCACCTTAAAAGTATATTTATATTTTATCTATGCTAATAGTGCTGCAATATACCCTATTACAAGAAAATCTACAGCCTAAATGCAAATATAAAATGGATATACTCTGTTTATTATAAATACATGATACCTATGCTTTGAAAAAAATTTGGTTCATTTTTTAATTATTTTCTTGAGTGTTGAGAAATGGTAGGACATATCGCATTCATATCATCTTTCAGTAATAGAAATTGGCCTATGTAAAAATATTCATACTAAAGAAGAATTAGCCTTTTATCGCAGTGATTGTTTCTTGTTTGTAGATTTGTTTTGGATAATACCAAAACTGGATTTATTTTAATCTGTGCAAGCAGTAAAAGTGCTATTTTTCTTCAGGTAATTTTCTGAATTGTGTGAAAGTTGGTAAATTGAAGTAATATCGTATAAACTGTCTTTCTCTTGTGTATAAATGAATCATTATAATTGTAATAATGTATGTAATGGTTTGCTAAATTATTTTGTTGTACACATACCAAAGATTTTTGTATCATAAAAAAGTACCAATTGATGTACATATACGTGACATACCTTCATTTAAACAACTCATATGTTTTGTTTATACCCTTTACACATATCCATTAGATCCTGTTCTGTTCCTGGCAATACTGAAAATAATGAAATGGTGAAAGTTAATTAAAATAGAATGAGAAGCATATTGAAGTTGTGGGTAGAACATTAAAATCTTTTTTTTTTTAAGTATATAAATGATGTAAATACTTGGAATCTCTGCATAACCACGTAACAAGAACTGTTTTTAGCTTTTATTTTACAGAAAATGTACATATGTCTTGGAGATTAATGTTACCTGATTTTACTGCTTAAAACAGGAAGTTGTTATTGAGAAGTTGAAATTCTATCAGCCTATAAAAATATTTGGACCATTAGGCCTTTGTGTTTTAGTATTTTTACTGCCAGTAATTTTCTTTGGTTATAAACAGAGAAATGAATACCATGTATATTAACAACCCTGCTTATTTGGCTCCAACTAACATTTTCTGGGTGACAATTTCATTTTTATAACCATTATTCTTGCAAACAGTTAAACACCTTTATACGTCTGCATCACTAAGGAAAACATTGGATCATCAGATATTTAATGTCACAATTACTTGGATTCCTAGAGTGGATTTCTCTGAATACGTTTAAATTACAAAATTGGCCTTAGTAGTCTAAACTGACACAAATTATAGGAGTATTATGTTTAATATTGGCTTAAAACATCTTGGTCAAATTGTGTTCTCACTGGATGTCAGAATAAAAACTGTGATATAATATTTTTTGTCCCCTCTGCTTTAAAGAAAATTGAAAATACAGAATTGAAATGGAATGTTAGCTTTTGAAACATACATACTCCGTGTATTAGACCTTACAATCAATCCTATGACTGACTATTGTATTTTACTGCTGAGAACGTTTTGAACAATAATTTCTCATTTATTGCTGTGTTTTAACCTGTTCTCACTGAAGAGTTCTAGAAGAGGTCTATATTCTTACTGAGCAATAATTTTAATGTACTCTGCTTGCAATGGAGCATGTGCCACAGTGGCAATTTCCATACATTTATTTTTTATTTCATGGTTTTAGTCTTCAATTCTTTGAATAAAATTTCCCCACCCACTTACTTTTGCACTTTACAAATTTAAATTTTAAATTCTTTCTGGTAAATTGGTCATCATTTTCCTCGGTAATTCATTTCAATTTACAGCTTCCTGACATACTAAAGAAAATTTTCCCATTGCATTATGCTTAAAATAAAGTGTCAGATTGCATACATGGTTAACTTTTCCCTTCCATGCGCCACCAGTAATTCTTCTACTAATATTCTTACAAGCCTCAACACTGATAAACTTCATCTTCACACTCGTGCCTTTTGGTAACTCACAAAGTAGCTCATTTAATATGCCAGTTAATGATTGAGTTCTGTGGTATTTTCTACAAACAATTCTATCTACCCTTCTTTGTACCACCTCTAACTTGTGTATTTTAACCCAAAATATAGATCCAATATTTTACTCACATTTTCAAGTAATGGCCCGACAAGGTTTTGTAACCCAACTTCTTCCTTCTTTGGTATATCCCTTCATCACCCTATCCAATAAATGAAGGACTTTGAAATCTCTTCCTACCACCTGTCCAATAAATCCTCCCCAGTTGAATTTACTATCAAATGTTATGCTAAGATATATACGCTTAAGGTCTTCAACAAGCAATTCCTTAATCATTGGAACCTGTATAACCTGATTAGCTCAGTATTCTTGGCATTTATGGTCAATCCATGTTGGTCTACTCAGCTAAATATCCTGTCCGAGGTCCCCCTCCAACTATTTTGCCGATCCTGTTATATACAATTATGTCATCTACAAACAACCTACCTTCAGGTTGTCAACCATTAACACAGTCATTCATTACAATAATGAGCAGTACGGGTCCCAATACAGCACCCTGTGGCACTCCCATTTTTCACTTCCATTTCATTTGATACTGTATTTTCTACAACAATTCTTTAGCTTTCTACTTTTTAAGAATTCCTCAACCCAGCAAGATATTTTTTATTCACTCCAATGTTTTGTATATTGTTTGACACCATTTTGTGGCTCACTCCATCTAATACCTTGGAAATAATAATTGTCAATTTAATACAAAATATTTTTCATGTACCCAACCAACTGTGATTCGTGTGAATAATCTTGATTAAATCCATGTTGCCAATTTACAGATCAGTTTCTTTTCTCATAAACATTTCTGATACAATTGCATATCAATCACTCCATCAATTTATGTGATTTAATTAATTTACCAACAAATCTGCACGTAATTTCCAACTCCTTTATAGACTGGTACTATATCACACTTTTACAATCCTTTGGTAAGCAGTAACTCTCTAGACTCTATTTAAATAATATTGTAAGTCACCTATCTTTAATGCATGCAGTAATATTATCTACCTGCCCTTCATTCTTATTTATTTTATTTATTAATTTATCAATCTTGTTCCATGGATCCCTGCTGAGGAA
Source organism: Vandiemenella viatica (assembly GCA_031002005.1). Classification (NCBI taxonomy): domain Eukaryota; kingdom Metazoa; phylum Arthropoda; class Insecta; order Orthoptera; family Morabidae; genus Vandiemenella; species Vandiemenella viatica. Next base: position 345,549,979 of record CM061920.1, on the reverse strand, counting down.
GTACCTTTGGGATGTGAAACATGTCATTGTTGATACATATACACATAATATGAGTCATATCATAGTAAATATATATATATATATATATATATATACATATTTTACAAATACAAGAAAAAATAATAAACATACATTTTTGCAACTGAGTTTTGCAAACGTCATAATGAGTACAATTAATTATTTTCTTCAAATTCTTGAATGGAGTAGGAGTTGCCAATAAGAAAATACACATATTTAGCTTTCAATGTTTCTCCATAATATTTTCAAGATGTTTCTCAACCTTTTTGGTCAGTTTATTTCTCCTTATATTTACACCCTCCCATCCATAGATAATAGCCCCTGTTCGTCTCATTAAACCAGTTAGTTAATATCTATGCCTTTTTCAAATCCTCAGTAAATTCTTCTCTATCCTTATCTCTAACTGTCTAAATACCTGCCCTTCCACTCAGTTTTCTGATATTTCTATAAATTTCTAGATGCATCATTCAGCTGTCCCCCAGCACCCTTAATATTCATAAATTAGCTCCCCCCTTTGCGACTATTAATTCCTTGCTTAGTTGCTTCAAGTATTCTGTACTGCCTAAACATCTTCTTTTTTTTATCTGCTTAATGTCTCTTAACAGCGAGGTCTTTAGAGATGGGAAAGGATGGGGGGCAAGGAATGGGAAAGAATTCAGCCATGGCCTTTTGAAAAGGAAGCATCCCGGCATTTGCCTGGAGTGATTTGGGAAACCATGTAAAACCCAAATCTGGATGCCCGGACGGAGATTCGAACTGGCATCCTCCTGAATGCAGGGCCAGAACGCTAACAGTTACACCACCACGCTCGGTCCTAACTGTCTTCTCATTCTGTTGTGTTCTCACCAACTTCTTTAGCCTCCTAACCTCCCTATTAGGTTCTGTACTTTTCTTTATTTCTTCTTCCATTATTATTAGGGAGCATCTATAAACTATGTGGTTCTATTTTGGCCTCCCTTGAACCATCCCCCCCTCCCCCCCCCACTCCACCTAGCTAATGTTGACTATAGCCAATCCTGAAAATAAATTATTGGGAAAATCGTCTTTCTCTGGTACAGTCAGGGATCCTTTTCTTCTAGAGGTGTTACTAAAAACCTCATTGTCTCATTGATCATTAGTTGATAAAATAGAACAAACATTCCACATAAAAAAAACAAAGAATAGCTGCACTTTTTATTTTCCTTAGCTGCAGTTCTGTTACCTTTCTTTCCTCATTACGAGGGAATGATTCTACAACTCATTGGATAATGAAAACTTGTTGGAAAAACATTTTTGATTATTTTACAGTGCTACTTCACACCACACTTTGAACTTGGAATAACACTTTAGCAAACACTATAATTAAGTTGAACTGAAATTCACTTGACAGAACAAAATTAGAATTATTTTATCAAAGAACATTGTGATCACACGTGGTCGATCCTAATTAAAACAGCTTCATTTCAAATCATCAAAACAATAAGAACTGTTACTGCCTTGGAAAATCCTGAGTGACGTCTGCAAGTGAATTTGACTATACATATGGCATGTCTAATGTTTTTCGAATCGTAATGCATTAGTTCAAATGCGCCAGCAGTATGAAACCGAACGCTATGACTTCTAGTCACCCGTATGTGTAGCACTGTGAGTACATGGATATCAAAATTACGTACAGAGATAATTAAATGACAGAAATAAATATCCACATGTTGTCGTGTATTCTGTACCTTATTTTAATTGTGACAAATAATATGAATGTAAAGGTACATGGCATTGACACCAACACTGCCCCCCCCCCCCCACATAGTCCAACGTAGCTGGCTACCCCCCCACCTCTCTCTAGACCAAGCCACATAGTTTATGGATGCTCCTTCATCTGCTCTAACTATTCCCACTTTGACTCCACTGTACTTGTGCTCTCCTTCTACATATTGAACATTTTTATTGTTCTAAAATATGTGTCTTTTTACAAGTTTACTTATTAACACATTTACCTTCATTTACTTGAGATCCACAAGATTATCTTCAGGCTTTATTAGGAAGATAACTAATATGTTTTCTTCCATTATGTTCTGATTCTTCTATCACTGTTTAAATCGTTTTCTTACTACCTTATTTACTAAATTCTGCTTCATTCCCATTCAACATCTGGTAAATTTAAGACCCACCAATAATGACCATTCTCTACTCACTTCTCCCAAAGTTCATCTTCATTCATTCACCGAGCGTGGCGGTGTAACGGTTAGCGTTCTCGCCTTGCATTTGGGAGCACGGCGGTTCGAATCCCCGTCCGGGCATCCAGATTTGAGTTTTCCATGGTTTCCCAAATCACTCCAGGCAAATGCCGGGATGCTTCCTTCAAAAGGCCATGGCTGAAATCCTTCCCATTCCTTACCCCCATCCTTGCCCCACATCCTTTCCCGTCTCTAAAGACCTCGCTGTTGAGAGACGTAAAGCAGTTAAAAAAAAATCGTCTTTAGAGACGGGAAAGGATGTGGGGCAAGGATGGGGGTAAGGAATGGGAAGGATTTCAGCCATGGCCTTTTGAAGGAAGCATCCTGGCATTTGAACCGCCGTCCTCCCGAATGCGAGGCCAGAACGCTATCCATTACACCACCACGCTTGGTCATTCATTCTTATACTGTGGTAAGCTATTTTTTTTTTTTTTTTTTTTTTTTTTTTTTTTGTATAAACCTAGAAATCTGCACATTGATCCTAATGACTATGATCTTTGAAAATTAATGAATTGTTGTGTAATATTTCCTAACTAATATGAATTATCTTCTCCCCAGTCCTCTGAACAATTTCTCTTCTATATCTGTACAATGATCAGGGAAACCTCGCTGCCTATTTTTCCTTCCTTTACCGAGGACTATACGCTTGTAACTATTTGTTATTTATCTATTAAGTTGCCAAACTCTATTGCTTTGTTCATTTAACTTTTACAGTTTACTAGTAACAATATTATAACTGCCTTGCGATATTTTCAGCATTACTATTCACCTTCCTTATTCAGATTTTTTTTTATTTTTTTTTTAATAGTTCCATTTGCTTCAACAATTTCTTAGTATTTATAATTCCAGGCATCAGTTAAAAAGGGTGTGTGACAAGTTTATAGTCTATTCCCATTAATATTCAACTTGTATTTAGAAGCAGCAAAGAAGGATGTGGAAGAAAGATTTGAATGTGGTATAAGTGTTCGAAGAGATAAAAACAGTATGCCGCGATTTGCTGATGACATTGTCTTGTAAGCATAACAGCTTGAGGATATTGAGAAGTTACTAAGTATCATGAAAAAAATACTGAAGGAAGATTTTGGACTAATATAAACCAAAGCAAGAGAAAAGAGATGAAATGTAGCAGAAATGATACCAATAATAGTAGATTAAATATAAAAATAGGGTCAGATGCGATAGAAGAAGTTAGTGAATTTTGCTACTTAGGAAGGAAAATTACAACCAATGGCCAAAGCAGGATGATGTTAAAAGCAGAATAGCACTATCAAAAAGAGCCTTTATTTATGCAAAAGATAAATCTTTTACTTTCAAACAGTAATCTAGGATTTGGAAAGAACTTTTTAAAACTCTGTGTGTGGAGCATAGCAATTTATGGTATTGAAGCATGTATTTTAGGAAGACCAGAAAGAAGGAAAATTGAAACATTTGAAATGTGATGCTGAAAATTAAGTTGATGCATAAAGTACGAGTTTTGGAAATGATGGGTGAGGAAAGAAGCTTGTGGAAGAGACTTGCAGAAAGAAGACAAAATGGAAATTTATATTTTGAGAGATGCAGAATTGATTAACTCGTTAGTGGAGGGAACAGTCAAAGGTAAGAACTGTAGAGAAAGGCAGAGTAGAATATGTGAAGCAGTTAACTGAGGACATGGGTTGTGTAAAGATGAAGAATTTGTAGCAAATGTGAAAGGAATGGAGGACTGCATCAAATTAGTCGAGACAGATTACAGCAAACAATTGATATTTCTTGCCAGTAAGACTGTACTTTGGTAATTTGTTTGGTGAAATAAGTTCTAAACTTTACAAGAGGTGTGTAGTGTCTTAGAGAAAAGACATTTCAGTTAAAAATTTTCTTGGTTCTCTGAGTGGAGCCACGTAAATTTTTTGACAGATTCTGTTTAGCCATCTTGCTAAGACATTAAGATGAATGAAACATTAAGTTTTAAAAAATCAACGTGGCTGTACAAGGAAAACCATGAAAACACTGACAACATCCGGGCCAGTCTATGCAATAACAATTTAAAAAAAAAAAAGTTTAATGAAATTTCAAGGACGTTAATATGTACATGGTGTGAGCACTTAAATGTGTTTTTCTTCATATTTTATCGGATTTGTCTTTTTTTCTGTTATAAACTCAGGTTTAAATTGAAAAATAAACTGAATTTGTGTTGAGGTTCAACTTAAAGTGGGACAATCAAACGTTATGGACATTAATTTTTCTCAAATTTTATGTGTATACCATGGTAATACAGTACTGTGGAGCAGGGCCACATTTAGGCTTCATAGGCGCCTAGGTTATACATGTGGTGCACCCCCCCCCCCCAGCCGCAGTGGCGTAGCTAGGTCAACAAGGGCCCCGATGCAAAAAAAATTACTTTGGGCCCTCGGGCCAGATGGGTGACCTTTTTTTGTTTTGTGTTGTTGGTAGGGGCCCCCTGAGCAGTGGTTGGGGGCCACCTGAGGAGTGAGGGGCTCCCTGTGGTTCAGGGGCCCCCCTGAGGTTTGCGTGGGGGCCTCCTGAGCGTATTGGCCCCAGTGCACTGTCTAGCCCTATGGTAGCTACGCCCCTGCCCAGTCGGCAGTGGCCTAGGCGGGGGCCCCTGTGGATGCTTTAATTTATGGGCGAACTTTTTTTTTATATAAGGGGGGGGGAGCCTTAAATATATAATTTATTATTTTTATTAATGCATGTGGTGCGGGCCCCTAGGCTACAGCCTAGATAGCCTATGCCTAAATGCGGCCCTTCTGTGGAGCAATGATAAGGTGCAGTTCTCAAGCATTCTGGTGAAAATCGACGTAAAAGTTCTCAGAGTTTTTCCTTGCGTTTAGTACGGTAACGTAGCAGTAACGTTCATTTGTCGCAGTGGAACTACAGGCTATTTTATTTCATGTAAATTGTACCAGTACTAACCATGTAGGAAGGAATATATGGAGACGACGCAAGGGACCTTCACCTCGCACTGGAGTGAAAGCGGGTAGAGATAAGTGGGGTGGGGAGGCCGCCATATTGCTTGGCAGTAGAAACACTGGGAAAAGGCACAAAAACCTCAAGAGAATCATAAGACAACCGTACACCGCAATTTGATGATGGATTATTATGTAACTCGACGAGACAGATAAAAAATGAACTATAAAATTTTTGATATCGTGTTTAGTTCTCGAGATATACACTGTCTCAAGAGAGGAGTTTTGGGGTGAAATTCGGATTTTTTTTTTTTCTCTAAGGTCAAATTTGATGATAGATTCTTATAAAACACGACAAGATAACTCGAAAGTGAAGAATATATATTTTCAATATCTC